>LNAC01000235.1:989637-1070964 GCA_002007465.1 Ailurus styani
AATAAAATCAATTTTAAAAATCCAAAAAAATAAAAAATAAATAAAATTTTAGAAAAAAGAAAGAAAGAAATTCCTGAAAGAGATAATTCCCTTTCCTTTCTCTCTCCTCCAGCTATCGAAGATGCCCAAAGGGAAGAAGGTGAAGGGGAAGAAGGTGGCCCCGGACCCTGCCACCATGAAGAAGCAAGAGACCAAAATGGTGGTCAGTCCTCAGTTTGAGGAAAGGCCCCAAAACTTTTGCATTGGACAAGATATGCAGCCCAAAAGGGACCTCTTTCACTTTGTCAAATGTCCCCTCTGCATCTGGTTGCAGCAACAAAGGACTCTTCTCCATAAACCTCTGAAGTTTCCTGCTGTGATGAACCAGTTTTCCCAGGCCTTGGACTGCCAAACAGCTACTCTACTCCTTCAGCTAGCTTACAAATACAGACCAGAGACAAAGCAAGAGAAGAAGCAGGGATTTGGGGCCTGAATTGAGAAGAAAGTTGTCAGCAAAAGGGATGTCCCCACTAAAAGGGCGCCTGTTCTTCAAGCTGGGGTTAGTTCTAGCACCGACTTCGTGGAAAACAAGAAGGCTCAGCTGGTAATGATTGCACATGATGTGGATCCCACTGTGCTGGTTGTCTTCCTGTCTGCCCTGTGTTGTAAGAAGGGGTTCCCTACTGCATTCACTAGGGAAAGGCCAGGCTGGGGTGTCTGGTCCACAGGAAGACCTGCACCACTGTCCCCCTCACACAGGTAAACAAAGGAGCTCTGGCTAAGCAGGTGGACACTATCAGAACCAACGACAATGACAGATATGATGAGAGCCGCTGTCACAGGGGGAGGCAGCATCCTAGGTCCAAAGTCGGTGTCTTGCGTTGCCAAGCTGGAAAAGGCAAAGGCTAAATAAAGAACTGGCCACCAGACTGGGCTAAGTGTACGTCTGTTGAGTTTTCCATGCATAAAAGTAATAAAAGTTCTTTTTCAGCCAATGTTAGAAGAAGAAGAAGGAGGAGGAGGAGGAGGAGGAAGGGAGGGAAGAAGAGAGAGAGAGAGAGATGGAGAGAGTCTGCTAGCATGAGAAAGGGCCCAATATCTCATAATCTAATCATTGGCCTGACATGCTGTCAATGTTGTCACAAATGGCAGGAGGCAGGGATCACTGGCAGCCACTGCAGAGGCTGCCTTACCCAGCAGAGTCCTCACTCACTCAGGTCCAGTCTAAGGTGAGAACTAAGATCGGCTGACCCTCCATTTCAGTATTTTTTTTTTACCCTACACTGCAGCTGCTTCTAAAGCCTAAGACAAGTGCCCCATTCCAACAGCTCCAGCTCACTGACCACCCTCCCTCGGAAGGGCCACCGGTAACATGAATTCTCTATGTCACTTCCACAGTGGTTAACTGAACAGTGCCTGAGTGACTGTTTCATGTTCTAGAGGGTTGCCTCAGCTCCCCCTACAACCTCCTCTAAGAAAGAACCATGGTTCACACATCCTTTTGTCCCCTGTAAAGGAAATCCTAGGAGCTTCCTATCCTCAAAAGAAACTTAGCGAAATGTGTGTTGACTGATAAAACTTAAAAACTGCAAGAAAGCATAAATGTTAGAGAAAGGAAAATTGTATAATTTGCCTTTGACAGTCATATAATATCCTCAAAGTGTCAAATAAAAATTTCCTTAAGTAATTTTTTATCGAATAATGTAAGGTCAGTGAATTAATAGGAGCAAGGGTCAGCACCGTCCATCTAATACAGTTCAATACAAGAAAACCTGAAGACTGAAATTAATTCCCACCTCTCAGCCCCTGACCCTGGGCTGGTTAGCATTTTCACTCATTGGGTTCTGTGTTTGCATGAGGAGAGCGCAGCCTATGCTATGAGAGCATAAAAGATGCATATCTGACAAACACTTGGAGTATGCACACCATTGAAAATCTATACAAAACATTCAACATTTGAGAAGTGAAAAATCACAATTTCTTTTGTTCCTATTCCAGTGCCCGAATCCACTCTCCTTTCCTCTACAGGAAACAAAATAGATCCCCAAATAAACTGGAGGGTAAAACCAGTCCTCACAAACTCCTCAGTGAAAACCAATAGCTGCACATTCCATTCAAGACATTATGAATTCCTCCATTTTATAAACTTTAAGAGGCAACAAGAAACCATGAAGATGACCTGTTTCACTTTCAATACATTCTGGATAAAGTAAAATATGAGGTTTGGCTTCCTCGAAATTCAAAGACTAAGGAGACATTCTAATTGACATAGTAGAGTAGTTATACTAAACACTGGTATAGCAAACAATCCTGAAATAATTGCTTGTTCCTGCCAAGACAGGTAATTTTATGTGTGCAGATGAATTGAGGGGATAGCAATGTAGCTGTATATAAGCAATTAATTCTAGCAATGCTATTGACAGAAAAGTCCAGAAACACATCAGTGATGTACCTGAAGTCTTTACAATGTTGCTACTTTTATAAAAATATTTCACATTTGTCCCCACAATCGTATCAAAGGGAGTCTGACATTTTACTCAAAGCTGTGAATTGGGTCTTACATGCTCTGTAAGATTTGAACAGATCAAGTTATTTCCTACATGAATACATTCATGATAAGCAAGTCTTCGATTAGCTGTTGGCAGTGCAGCAACCAGACACACCCTCTGTACCTTGGATTGATTTGCACTGAAACATCCCTCACAGTTTGAATTCTTTAGTTTAGGAAGGGCTCAAGCCCAAAGACTGGGAAAATATTATTAATCCCAAGCCCTTCTCTTCCCCCCGAAGGCTTGTCTCTTCTCATTCCAACAAAGTAAAGAAGATTCTAGTCTTCCTTACCGGAATCCTTTTAGAAGCCTGAGGCAGGGCAGATGGGAGGTAGAAAGAGAATATAAACTCTTTGGGAATTCCTTCACATGAAGGAAAAAAAAGTTGTATCAAGATTTAAATACTTCTGCCTCAACAAACACAAATAACCAAGCAAAATTTAGCTAACAAAAATTCAAATTGCTGCCTTAGGGAGAAAAAACTCAAACTAACAGATGCTCTGTCATTTTAGCAATCTTTTAGAATATTGGAATTTAATAGCAGTTTATTATCTGTACCAATAACAACAAAAATGATGGGACTATAGGTCTTGGTATTAAAACAAAATTATCCCTACTACATTATCCATAATATGACAATTGTGAAGAAAACATCAAGACTAAATAAGAAATGTGTTCTAACGAATGTTGCTACTGTGTTAAATGAGATTAATATGGGCCTTGCATTTTAGAAATATTGAATTAGGCAGCAGGTAGTGAAAAGTCATTATCCTAATTAAGTAGGAAAAAAATAGAAGTGCATACAATGGTCTTCTTCACCAGAGATGCCCCAGTGTGTAGCATCAAAATTCCTCCTCTCTGAACTCTGAGCTGCCCTCCACACAGAGCAAGGATTTTGCTAAAGTCCCTGTATAACATCAAATAATTGTTTCTCCCCTATTAGCCTTCTCAATTCTGCAAACCAAAGAAAGAAAGAAATGAGAATAAAATTCTCCAATGATAATGCCACAAATTCTTGAAAAGGAAGGTTATATAAAGGCACATCAAACATAATGGAATTATGGAATCAGATCTGTGAGTTGGGGAATCCGTCACTAACTCAAAATACAGTTTCCTCAAAAATGGGCATTGGGCTGCATACTGATTGGTGGCTCTGGCAGTCATGGGGACTGAGACTGAAGGTCTTTTTAGGGTAGGAAGCCCTGCACATGCTGTAGCTCATGAAGTTTATGAAGAATCATGAAGATGGGCTTCCCAGCTTCCTATGTCATTCCCATCTGTGAAATCACTGAAATCCCTTCTCAAGATCTCAACAGATTCATGATATCAGAAAAAAAGTCCCCTTGGGTAAATCTCCAAGAGAAATTAAGAGATATAGCCATTAAATAGAAATGATATATATTTTATTGTGGCACTTGACCCTTTTATGTGGTTAGTACATGAAAATAGCCTTAGAAACATTTCTCTCTCTCTCTCTCTCTCTCTCTCTCTCTCTCTCTCTCTCTCTCTCTCTCTCTCTCTCTCTTTTTTCCTGAGAAGATAACTAAAATTTTCTAGGTCTTGCATATGTCAGACACTGTGCTAAGTGCTTTGGCATTTGACATGTTATCCAATTTAATCCTCATAATCCCATACAGTAAGTGTTTTATTTTAATTTTACAAGTGAAAAAAAGCTGAACCTCAGAGGAAAAACAAAGAAGTTAAAAATGTTGATCATTTCTTGAGTTAGAGTATGAATAAGACATGTGCTTGTGACCATCAACATCTATAAAAACAGCCATTCTAAATACAGATGATTTTTTTTATTTTTCACAAGATTACGACTAGTGGGAAGTGTCCTTCTAAGCAGCTGACTCCCCAGTTCAGAGGAAAGCCTGTCATCCACTGACGACAGCTCTTATGACTCAGTTCCTTGGATCTCTCTGGTGGTCTGAGTTTGAATCCTAACTGCGTGTTTGGGGTGAGTCTTAGCAATAGACTTACTGGCTGTATTCCCTTAGGCATATTACTCACCTCGGGAATTTGTAATGGGTTATTTAAAGGGATGGGGGTATGATGGTATCCATCCCCATGCGGCAGTTTAGTCACAGCCTGAAATCCTTCTGCAAGTTGACAAGAGAGCAATATGGAGACAGCTAATATTTTTTTTAAGATTTTATTTATTTATTTGACACACAGAGAGAGATCACAAGTAGGCAGAGAGACAGGCAGAGAGGGGGGAAGAAGGCTCCCTGCCGAGCAGAGAGCCCGATGCGGGCCTCGATCCCCCCAGGACCCTGAGATCATGACCTGAGCCGAAGGCAGAGGCTTTAACCCACTGAGCCACCCAGGTGCCCAAGACAGCTAATATTAAAAGGACCCTCAGGGACAAGAAAGGCTACTGCCACAGCCCCTTCATCCAGGCAGCACACAAGACTCTCTCAGCAGACAGTTAGTAGTCTTCGGGGTGTGGGTTTGGTTTCCCACATCCGCCAAGTCTTCATTCCAAATCTCCAGACATAACCCTGTGTCATTCTTCTAGCTGCCCGCCAGGGGGCACAGTAGAGGCCACCCCTACTCAAGCATAACATCATTTTCTGCTTCCTCATTCATTCTGCTTCCATGGCGTAAATTGTTCTTCCCATGCTTTAGGCTTTCCCTTTTGAATCTCATGTAATCTCTCTCTCTGTGTCAAATGAATAAATAAAATCTTTAAAAAAAAAAAAAAAAAGGGGCGCCTGGGTGGCTCAGTGGGTTGAATCTCAGTGCCCAATATTGAAAGTCGAGGAAACTGAATACAGGCTTTTTTTTTTTTTAAAGATTTTATTTATTCATTTGTCAGAGAGAGAGAGAGAGAGAGAGAGCACAAGCAGGGGGAGTGGCAGGCAGAGGGAAAAGCAGATTCCTCTCTGAGCAGGGAGCCTGATGCAGGGCTCCATTCCAGGACCCTGGCACCATGACCTGAGCCGAAGGCAGATGTTTAACCGACTGAACCACCCAGGCATCCCTGAACGCTGACTCTTTCTAGTTCTTTTTATTCCTTTTATAATATCCCTATTTCTTGGAGCAATATGGAAATCTCTGATTAACCCGGAGAAAACAAGATGGGGGAAAGAAAAGCTCAACAAATAATATCTCAAGATATAATCTCAGTTCCTAAGTATGGAGAATAGACTGAAATCTAAGTGTCTTACGTTAGAGTTATTTCTTTTTATTTTTTATTTTTTTATTTTTTTGAGAGAGAGCGTGGGGTGGGGGGAAGGGGGAGCAGAAGGAGAGAGAGAGAGAGAGAGAATCTCAAGCAGCCTCCACACCACACCCAGCGCAGAGTCCAAAGCTCGATCCCACGACCCTGAGATCACGACCTCAGCTGAAATCAGGAGTCGCCCCTGAACTGACTGAGCCCCTGAAGTTAAAGTTATTTCTAACATTATTTACATGGACAACAAAACAAAAGTGCCAGATTCACTTAATAAAGGTCATTTGGTTTATAGCTATGCCCTTAGTTTCCCTTTCTTTCCTCTATGACTACACATCAGTGTACCGCAAAGCTGCTCCTCTGAAATGAGGCACTGACATCTGCTCTTGTGGTAGTAGAAATTCCAGCAAGGGAATGATATTTATTCTTAGGGCAGGCCTTTCTATCACGTCCCTCCTTCCCCTCCTGTAGCCACACACGCCCACCACCACTGCCCCTGGTCCGTGCTTAACACTTTCACCCATGTTTCTTTCATCTCTTACACTTGTATCAAATGATAATGGGAAATCTGTTTCATAAACCAATTGTAAGTACGATCTAAATTGCAATGCTAGAAATTGCCTCAAATAATGAAAATGAGAGCATTCACATAGACAGTGGAGTGTTGGAAACCTGCCATAATGCATAAAATGTCCTTCTGTTATTGCTGCTGGAGATTACTGCTTCTAACGCACCTTCCCATGGAGTATTTGGTGCAATGTAACAACTTATTATCTCATTCAAAAGAAGTATCCTGGTGAAAGGAAATGTTAGTGGTCCGTAATCTTGAGAGGAGCTGGCCTTCTGTCTTACGCTGAATGCTCACAAAAGCAGGCACACCTGGCCTTTCACCTAGTAAGTGTACCCATGCCAGGTTTGGAGACGGTAGGCTGTGGGACGTTTGTAGAATGAGATGCCCAATCCTCTGAATGAAGGTATGTCTCTGGGAACTGCTTCTACCTGATCTAATGTTCCCATTATTTCTGTGACACAATTCAACCAACTAGGCACTTTAAATTTTTCAATTATTTTTCCTTTTGAATTTTCATCACTAGAGCTGCCCAAATCAGTCTGTCCCTGCTATTGACAGCCTGTAGCACAGTGACGATCACGACCTGCCCCTTCCCATTTATCAGCAAGGGCAGGGATGTCCAGGAGATCTGTGAAGGCCAAGTCATTGCCAAGTACTTAAAAGAGCCCACGGTCATTTAGGCAACATCCCCTTCAGTAGGTTTCCATAAAGCAAGACTTGTGAAAACTTTTCGTGGAGTCTTAAATATCAGAATTATTTAAATAGGGGCACCTGGGTGGCTCCGTCAGTTAAACAACTGACTCTTGATTTCAGCTCAGGTGACAATCTCAGGGTCATGAGATTGAGCCCTGTGTAGTTGGGCTCCATGCTTAGTGTGGAGTCTACTTGAGATTCTCTCTCCCTCTCTCTCTCCCCAGCCCCTCACTCGCATGCTCTCTCTAAAACAAAAAAATAAATAAACAAAATCTTTAAAAAAAAAAAAAAAAGAATTATTTAAGTAAATAGTACCAAAGCAGAAAAATCCTATGAGTCGTTTTGCCCCCAGAATATCATGGCCACATGGCATTGTGCTTCAAGTCAGAATACATAAATGTTTACAATAGTTTACATTATGTGGTTGATAGACTATGACTTGCTAGAGTATAAAAACACCTCTGTCCTTTCCCTTTGTCATTTCTGCACTATCCTCAGGATCAAAGGAAAAAATAACTTCACCAATGGATCCTAAGTACAGTACTTCTACAGATATCAACTTACTGAGCCAAGGAAGCACCAGTTATACGGGATGGGTGCAAGAAGGTCAGAGCACAGTCCATGGACAGCTCTTTGATAACAAAATAGTGACAAGAATGGTGATTGTGAGGATGCTGATGAAGATGATGATATACAAAATAGGATGACAACAAAGGAAAGCAGCATTTCTCGTCCTCTTCACTAAGCCATGCACATCACTTCCTTTAAAACTCAGCTCAAGTGCCATCCCTCAACCCAGCCAAATTACACGAAATAATTTTCCTAAAATTATTTCAGTCCTGCACATGTTGGCTTCCTATCTCCTAGCAAACAGAAACTGTGACTAATATTTTTTAATCCTACCAATTAAACCTGGTCCAGAGCTCTATACGTCATAGGTACTGCTTAGCAATTAAATCCAAGTTTGCAAATAGGTACGTACTGAAAACCTATTTGATGTGAATAACAACAGGCTGTGGAAAACACAAAGATGAATAAGACATAGCCTTACCTTGCACTCATGAAACTTAACATTGAGTAGATAAGAGAGACTTGTGAACAATTAGCAATAATAAAGGTAAAATGCCATAATTGAGAATGTAATTAGCTAATGTATGCACGAATGCCTCAAAAAAAAAAAAAGGTAAGACATTTGCTATAGTGATTACAGACGAAGGCAATCCCTTTACACTTAAAGGACCAAGAAAAACTTTGAAGTGAACAAAATCAAGTGTCTCAGGAGGACGAACATGAGAGGAGCACCTATCAGACTGAGTCCTGAGCAAGTGCATGGTGAGCCAAGAGGGAAAATTACACTAATCAAGAAGTATAACATGGCTACGTACCACACGAGGGGGGGAAATGTAGGAAGTTGGAATTTCGGTTGAAATCGTCATGGAAGATGTTGGAAACCATACAAAATCGCTGGATTTTATTCTGCAAGCCTTTATTCCCCAAACTGTTATCCAAGGAATGCTAGCCCTAAGAGACTTTCTGTTATTAGACAGGTGTGTAGTCAGAAACTTGGGGGAAATAAGAATACTGTGCTCCCCTCTCGAGGAGTCTTCATGCACATTAGTACACTACAACTTCTTCGAGGAGTCTTCATGCACATTAGTACACTACAACTTCTTCGAGGAGTCTTCATGCACATTAGTACACTACAACTTCTTCGAGGAGTCTTCATGCACATTAGTACACTACAACTTCTTCGAGGAGTCTTCATGCACATTAGTACACTACAACTTCTTCGAGGAGTCTTCATGCACATTAGTACACTACAACTTCTTCGAGGAGTCTTCATGCACATTAGTACACTACAACTTCTTCGAGGAGTCTTCATGCACATTAGTACACTACAACTTCTTCGAGGAGTCTTCATGCACATTAGTACACTACAACTTCTTCGAGGAGTCTTCATGCACATTAGTACACTACAACTTCTTCGAGGAGTCTTCATGCACATTAGTACACTACAACTTCTTCGAGGAGTCTTCATGCACATTAGTACACTACAACTTCTGAGAAGTCTGATAGTCAGAAAAAGTCTTAGTAATTTTAACTCACAGTTTCTCAAGCTTTGTAATTCCTTCAATTATTTTTCAATGACATTTATTAACACCTTGTGGATCTAAGTTTCAAGAGACTATGGTTCGTGAAATGCTACTAAGCAAAGAGGACCAATTATTTACCTGAATCGAAGGAGTGATAGGGTCTGACCCACGTTTCATAAATGCTCATGGATTGCCCATTTCCAAAAAAGGAATTTCAAGCAACATAGAATAATTAGTGAGATCCCTGAAACATAACTACCAACATATCAGTCCTGCAAGGGGGAGGTAGGGTAGGTTGGTATGACTCTTTTTTGTCATGATGAAATATATGTAACATAAAGTTTGCCATTTTAACCATTTTTAAGATTACATTTCAGTGACATTAACTGCATTTACATTGCTGTGTAATCATCACCATTAGCCATTCTGAGAACTTTTCCATCATCTGGGCACCTGGGTGGTTTAGTCAGTTAAGCGTCTGACTCTTGATTTCAGGTCAGGTCATGATCTCAGGGTTGTGGGATCAAGCCCTGCATCAGGCTCCTGGCTCAACATGGAGTCTGCTTGAGATCCTCTCTCTCTCCCTCTCTCTCTGCCCCTCTCCCACCCTCTCTCTCTCTCAAATAAATAAATAAATCTTTAAAAAAAAAAGAAAGAAAGAAAAAGAACTTTTCCATCATCCCAGTCTGGAACTCTGTACCCATTTAAACAACCCCCATTCCCCTCACCCACTCCAGCCCCTGGAGACCACTATTCTTCTTTCTGTCTCTCCGAATTTGACTATACTGAGTCACTTATACAAGTGGGATCACTCGATATGTCCTTTTATGTCTGACTTGGTTCACTTAGTATGTTTTGGGGATGATTCATTTTTAAAAGTGATAGTCTGGGCACCCGGGTGGCTCAGTGGGTTAAGCCTCTGCCTTCGGCTCAGGTCATGATCTCAGGGTCCTGGGATCGAGGCCCGCATCGGGTTCTCTGCTCAGCGCGGAGCCTGCTTCTTCCTCTCTCCTCTCTCTCTGCCTGCCTCTCTGCCTACTTGTGATCTCTCTCTCTGTGTCAAATAAATAAATAAAATCTTTTTAAAAATAAATAAATAAATAAAAGTGATAGTCTGAGGTCTATGAAAAACAAAACAAAACAAAACAAAGAACTGCATACTACAACAGGTCCTAGGAAGAATTACCAGCAAAATAGCCAAGTAACTACCAATCTAAATGTAAAGCCCTGAAGAATAAGAAGGTGTCAGAACTTTCTTCAAGAGGACAACCCTCTAATATAAAGGGCAAAAAGGTAAAGAGTTTAAGATTCATCTCCCCTTGTTATGTAACTCCATCGGAGACCGTGTCATTCCCTGTCATTTATCTGGAGCTTAATCAACATTATCCAGGCCTTCGAAAGGCTTTGCTTGTGTCTAAATATCCAGAGCACCTCAAACATCACAGAAGCCATTGAAGCTACCATACTGGATCTCCCATAAACAAGAGCACGGACTGAGGATAATGCTTTCATTTGTCCCATATGGTTACCTTTCAAGTCATAAACAGCAGAACACAACCAGAGAGCATCTGATTAGCAGTCAGATATCAAAGGCAAAACATGACTGTTTTGCTGCCCTGGGAAATTCTCACAGGAAAACAAAACAGAAAAATTAAGTGTACTTGTGATCAGGAGAGAAAACTGAGAAAAAGGGAAAGTATTACAGTTTATCTTTTTTATCTTCTCCATGTCTCCTGAAATCATACTGTTTGGAGACCAAGTCTTATATATTTACCCAGTCGCGTAACTTGGTCCTAAAGTCTTTCACCTTGATCCCAACACCCTAGCTCCCATGGCCTAGTTCTCCCTGATGAAACCATCTCTCACGGGGCTGCCAAATTGTCTCCCTCCTAAAGCAACACCATGATAGTTTTCCTTCTCTGCTGCAAAATCTCTAATGCTCTAGTGGGTCCCCGTTGTCCAACAGTTAAGTTCAACATTTATAATTCTCCATCCTTCGATCTTTTTTGAGGCCAGGTCAAACACCAGGAAGTCAGCCATGCCTTCTCTACTTCTGAAAAACCGCTCTTCTGATGCGTGTCATGAAGTGCTGTTTGGTGTAGATACTTATACTTGTAGCCTTTGGAAAGGTAACTGAGGAGGGAAAAGGCTTTGGAGTCTGCCTGCTGAGGTTCGCATCCCACTTCCTACCTGTGTGACCCAGAATTACGTTGTGCTTCAGTTTTGTCACCAAAAGAACAGGAAACTAACAATGTCTCTGTGACTGGATGTGGGTGTAGATTACATGAGGTAACACAGATGAGGCTGTTAGAACAGGCTTTTAGAACTGGATACTGTTAACTTGCACTATCACACACAACACTCAACAGTGTCTTCTGGGTGAAAGAACCGTTGAAATTAAATACTAACACATAGCTAAAAGGAAGATTCTTGGGGCACCTGGTGACTCAGTCAGTTAAGCATCCAACTCTTGATTTAGCTCAGATCATGATCTTAGGGTGGTGAGATCCAGCCCCCTGTTGGGCTCCACAGTCCATGCTAGGAATAGAACCTGTTTAAGATTCTCTCTCTCCCTCTCCCTCCGCCCCGCCCCCCTCCAAAAAAAAAAAAAGAAGAAGAAGAAGAAGAAGATTCTTGTAGATTCTTGTGTTCAACACCGGATACCCTCTTAAAATTGAAAGTTTCCCAACTATTTGGTCATGTCTATCATGTTTATGTATTATGAAAGGAAATAAAATTCTAATCTGCTCATTTTTGGCTCCTAGAAATAGAAGCGAGTCAAACAAAAGAAGAAAGAAAAAATGAGATTGATAGGAAAGAAAGGTCAACTGTCTTTAGATGTCTCTTTTGTTTACCTGCATTCTTATGCAGACCCCACACAGGCTCTCTGCAAATGCTTGCATTACAGAATTATGAACCATACTCATCCAGAGATCAATCACTCTGCATCCTCGCTGTAGATGAAGCCTGGTTTCTCCCTGGGGACACAGTGCCCCTCTTAAAATCTTCCAGTGAAAGCAGACAGACCCCTCAGGCATTAAACAATAAAAAGGAATTTGCATGCATTTTAGTGCCAAAATTCAGCAAGCAATCACCTTCCCTTCCCCATCTCTGGATTTTGTACTATTTGCTGTTTTGTTTGGTTGTGCTGTTTTAAGTTCTTCTTACGAGTTTACATTCACCTCTTCCGTTACCTTTGCTCTCACCTATTGACCTCCAGAATCCTCTCTCACCTTCCCGGATTTTCTTATGAATCTTTTTAACCCGGTCCTTGTATTTGATTCTTGGGTTTTCATTAATATACTTGAAACTACCATTTGGGCTGGAAAATAGAGAAATGGTGATCTGCAGAAACAAAAGGAGAGGAAAACGGATGCACAGAAGGGGCTTCCTGGGTCTCTACAGAACTCCAGGTCATGATTGCCCTCCAAAGTCCACGCAGAATGCCTGCTCTTAGAGTCACAAGAGACCTGGTATCCTTCCCTTTTAACTGAGGTTGTTCAAATGGAGTTTCTATTCTAACAAAACAACCCTGTCGGGGTATTATTTATTTGCCTAAAGTCAGAAAAAGTTACAGCTCTCATGTGAATGTGGTCTTCACTTAAGGCATGAAATCAATGTCTTACACCATCTTTGCCTCATTTTTTACTTCAGCAAAATGAGAGGTTGTATTTAACTGCTTCCTGGAGCTACTGGAAAGAACAACTAATCAACCAGCGGGTCTTGAAGAAATGTAGTGACCATCCCCCGCACTGGATGGCACAGTGTTCCTTCATCAGCTGATGAGTACTCTAACTAAACCATCTCCCAGTAGCTTTTTAACTTGGAGCCGGGGGGGAGGGGGGGTTACTAGTACTGGATTCAACTTTGATTCAGACTCTTCCCTAACTCTGTGGCAAGTTACCCCAGAGGGTCCAGTGATTATCTGAGCAACCCAAGCTAAAGCCTCAGGAGGTGAACCTAGATTGCGGTGTTGAGTGTTAGACAGCCGAGTCATTGCATACCCGTAGACTCATCTAGTCTGGCAATTAGGACCCCAGCTAGAGCAAATATCTTGTTCTAAGTGCTTTCTCCAATTACTTTCTACTCACTCGTATCTTTGATGTGTCTGTTTTCTCTCTAATCTTCAGCCTTCAGCCTTAATGTGAATATCTTTATTTTTAAATAAAAAATATTATTATTTTTAAATAAAAAATATTATCTTTAATGTGTATATCTTTATTTTTTAGCTATCCAAATAAACACTTTACAGATGGCCTAAATTTTGAATCCCTTCATGTTCTCTTAAATACCAGGATTTTGTAATGGTTCTACCTTGGTTATCTGAAAATATAACAGAAGTACATGACAACTAATTTTTGTGTGGCCTCTCTACACATTTGATCCAAACCCTGATAAAAACTCAAAGCAACACCAAAACACAAACAAAGAAAAAGATGCCACATTTGATTTTATAGCCAACTAATCAAGTTAAAGCCTCTATATCCCCCTTCTCTGATTTATCTTTCAAGGAGGATTTGACCGTCTTGATGCTACAACCACGAATGTAGATTTCATCTGATTTAAGGGTCTCCATATAATTCCCAAGTGACGAAGATATATGATCTTTGGATATTCCTTTGAAAAGAAAAAAAAAATACATTGTAAAAGACTTTTGATTGAACTTGAGGTGAAATCCTGTGGCTGCCCACTGTTGGAGGATGAATCCCATCAGCCCCCTCCCCAATCCCTTCTCGTATTGATGTATGGCTCCTAAAAGTCTGCTCCCTCCAATTTCACTCACTCATTGTCTCCCCCTGTGAGCAGCCATGTTTGCTAAAGCTGAAATGTCATGATGATGGATCACAACCAGACACTCCATTTGGGGCTAGATGCCTGCGATCTGTCATTATGAGCAAATTTGCTTCTCACTGGATCTGGGAGAGATAAATAAGGAAGATGAAATTGCACATTGTTTTATATCCTGTTTTAAGTAAACGAACATGTAGTTCTATTGGAATCGGGGTCAGGCATCGCGGGAGTCCATGCAGCCTGGAAGTTACGGACGCGGATCAGCTAAGGCCCCTCGAAGCTCTTCTCTTGCTTTCTTGCAGGTTTTCAGACGCACAACAGCACCTAAGAAACACTTAAGGCCGCCTGACTTAAACTCTATTTCATATTTGTTCACTTCATGCTTGAACCCTCCACCCAGTCCTCATCTCCTCCAACTCACTCAGATCCTAATCCAAAGATGAACCCTTGGATTCATTATAGATGATGCCATTTCAGTCTCCAGCAGGAGCCCTGGGGAAACTCTCATTACATCTCCTTTATCTCCAGTGAATATCAAATCATATTTCAACGTATAAGAGTGAGAAAGACTTTATCAGTTTTATTAAAGCTGTAAATTTTGTTTTTAAGACCTGCCAAAGCCTGTGCTCCGAGAACCCTCACAGAGCAAATTAACTTTTCGCCGCTCCTTTCTCTGCTGAGTCCTCCAACCGGCCGGACCAACAAGACACTCTACCCGCATCATGCATGGGAATGGTCCTATGATTCAAGTTAGCAGCTTCCGTCAACAGGGATATTTCTGTTGATTCTGTCTGCATTCATACTTGGCACCACACTGTAACTCAAAAAGAAAAGCTGTAGGCCAGGAGGGCTAAGGGGAGCTCTGGTCTTGCAGACATGCTATGGTAACTTTGACTTGCTCAAAACCCCAAATGTACCTCCTGTTTTCATTTCTTTTTTTTTTTTTAAAGTAGATTCCACACCCAGCATGGAGCCCAACATGGGGCTTGAACGTGTGACCCTGAGGTCAAGAGTCAGTTGTTTAACCACTGAGCCCCCCAGATGCCCCTCCTATTCTCACTTCTTGTTGGGACCTTCTCCATGCTCTGCAAAGTGATCCGACCCCGGCCTGGGCTGAGGCCCCCCATTGCCTATCTCCTCCCACACCCTCACCAGCCCTTGCAGGAGCCCCACAGGTAGTGCTGTCTCCCGAACGCAGGATGTACCTTCACATGGCTCAGGCCTGCTCTGAATAAGTCCATCCACCTGGAACTATCTTTTTTCCCACCTGTTGAAATTTTATACATTTTGTAAGCACCAGGTCAGATACCCATGTTCTAGGCTCTTCAGGCGGATCCAATCACCTTTCTTCCCCTCTCCACATTCACCTGGCAATCCGTATGTCTTCTTCATCTGCCTCCCTCCTTAAGACCACTGCTCATGATCGCCCTGATTCTCTTAGCAGCTAACACTGTCTTTCCAATCTAAGCAAACAGACAAATTGGCTAACAAAGTTCAGATTCCAAAGAAAGAAAGGGTGAACAGCTTCCAGGGCAGATTATGGAACCAAAAGAAGCTTGATGTGTTTTCTCAGGTAGACAGAGCAACAGGGGCTCACCCTGAGGGGCTCAGAAGGTTGAGCGTCTGCCTTCGGCTCAGGCCATGATCTCCAAGTCCTAGGATCCAACCTCATATTGGGTTCCCTGCTCAGCCGGGAGTCTGCCTCTCCCTCTGCCTCTCCCCCTGCCTCTGCCCCTGCTTGTGCTGCACTTGCACATTCTCTCTCTCTCAAATGAATAAATAAAATCTTTAAAAAAAAAAAGTGGCTGTATGGACATAATGCTCTGAGACCGCCCTACCAGGTGGCACTTACAGATTCCATCTTTTATTCGTCTATTTAGTCAAACAACGCTCCCTGGGGAGTCAAGGCCGCTTGATAAATCTGACCGGTAACTCCATAATGGCTGTAGGGGACGATATTTCCAAAACCTGAATAAACCCCCAAAGGGTTCAGTCACACTTACATTTTCCAACATTTCTAAAGACATAGAAAAAAGATATTAGAAGATTAGCCCACTGATGGTGATGGGAATGTTGTTCTTGGAGACAGTTTTTTCCTGTCCCAAGTGTAAACAGTTGCACTAGGGCAAAGGCCACAGAAGCTGTACCTTATTAGCCGTAGTTTTCTGAGTACCTAGAATACTACCCGGGCCATGACGGGTCTTAAGTATAAGTGAAATAAAGCATAGAAAGTCAGTTGGTAAATGTCCACACACAATAAACCACACTTTCAGAGTCACACTCAGAAAGTGACCCAGAAGGCAGAGACATTGGCCTGTTTTCATTCATGGCTGTGTGTTGAAGCTTCAAATGCATCTGCCAGGTGCTCAGCAAACATTTGCCAAGTGAATGATTGAATAGCAGCCAGATCGTGGAGGCCTTATCACCAGGTTCAACTTTCAACTCCATCCTAATATCAGTCAGAAGTCATTAAGATGTTTAAGCTAGAAAATTACCTGATCGGATTTCCATTGAGAAGATCGTACAAGGCAAGGAATAAGAAAAGGCCAAATGGAATGCTGGAAAAATGTTTGGACACTATTGCACACGTACAGGTGACAGACAACACCACAGATGGTTGTGGTGACAATGGAGGAACGAGGACTAATTGGACAGAGTTTGGGGAGGAAGAATTAATACCATGTGGTTATTGATCAGGTGTGGGCGGCACAGGAGAGAGGTCTACAGCAGCTGCTGGTTTGGAGCTGAAGGAACAGAGTGGATGGTAGTGCTGTTGATTAGTTGTGGTAACAGCAGGAGAGTGGGTTTCACAGGGAAGACCGTGGAGTGGGTGTGTGTTCTCTGTCGGACGTATGAGAACTGTACACATCTCAGGAGAGAAATCGAGTAGTTCATTGACTACTCAGGTCAGGAATTTAGGAGAGAGCGCTCACCCAGAAATTAAGGCACAATTAATCGGTTGCATATCAAAGGCCCACAGGCCAAATCCTGCCCACAAACTTGTTTAGCCAGCACAACTGGCTAATTTTTGTGTGAGCCGATAACCTGTGAACAAGAGGAGACTGCACCTAAAAATCCAGATTTTCAGCTTTTCTTCAGAAATGTTGAAAATGTAGTGAAGTTAAACCCACGTTCATTCCTTCAAGCTAGCAGAGAGTGAGGGCTAAGGAGCAGCTTCCCCCTTGGATGGACATGTTCAGGTCACCACAGAACCCTCCTTCCGTGCTGTCTGCCCCCTCCCAAGAGTTCAGGTAACGCCGTCTTGATGTTTGTGTGTTTCCTTCTTAGAGTCAAGCTTAGGGAAAAACGAAATCTTTCGCACACTACCATCTCTATTGAAATCTAGAGAGTGAAAGCTACAAAGAGGATTGAGTATTTTATGGAAAAACATTTTTTTACACCTGTCCCATATCATGGTGTTATCTATCTAGCACCTAAAGGCATTTGACGTGTGACCTCTAACATAGTTGCAAAAGCTCTTCTGAGTTACTATCGTGATATTTAGCTCAGAGATTCATTACCCAGAACTCAGCAGCAGACGATTCTCTCTCATAAGGCTGTACCGATCTGGGGATCAAATTCCATTCTTCCTTCATCTTTATCTTTGATGCCATAGCCAGTTATTTTTACATCCTTGTTAAATTGGTGGTAAGTAATTGATTGTTGGTAAAAATTTTTTTGTATTGATATTCTTTTCTGATGATATTACTGATATATATGGAGATGAGACTGTCACTTGATGGGGTAAGTGGGAAAGCCCCTTCCTGAGCTAACATTAGGTCATGCTTATGTTAGCAATTACAGGCCTTGTGAATTTCCAAGAATGCAGCACAGACCTGTTTAGAGAATTCTAAAACCTCCTTAGGGTGAACAATGAAGCACTTCTTATGTTGAGGATGAAGCACAGAATAGCTTTATTTATTTAAAAATCAAAACAAACCAAAAGCAGGAACTTACTGTGGTCCGATGGGCTCAAGTCCTCATTTTGCCACAAACTTGCTGTCAGTCTTCGGACATGTTAATTAACCTATCTAAACCCTTCTGTAAAATGAGGCTAAATAATAGCTGGAAAGCCTAATTGTTGGGACTGTGGGAATTAATAGGTAAAAATGTTTGATAAAGCCATATATGACATTCTACAAATTTTAGTTGCAGTTCTGTTTTCTGGTGATAACAACCAAAAATAGCCTGTGTTGAATCTGCCTCCGGTTCAAACCAGCCTTTCATCAGCTTTCTCCTGATCTATTAATACTACATTAATAGTTGAACTCATTGGTCAAAACAGAGAATTTGCATTGGTGTTTGATAAAATATATATATACACATAGGAAAGAAAGGCGTTTTCATATTGAACTGTCCTTTCAGAGACATAAGTTTTTGGTTTCCCTTTGGTACCTCTTAATGCTGATTTTATAGCTAATGACATATTTTCTGAAAAGCCTGCCCCTCAGAGGCTGGAAGTTGGTGCAAGTTACTAAAAGGATATTAAGGAGGGCACGTACTGCATGGAGCACTGGGTGTGATGCATAAACAATGAATCTTGGATCACTGAAAAAATAAAATTAAAAATTAAAAAAAATTTTTTAAAAAGGTTGGAAACAGCTAACATTGCAAATCAGGTCTGTGCGGTCACCCAGGTAATAGGAGTTGTAATGGTGCCCTCTAGTGAGGATGTTCTGTCACTGCACCTCACAGATGAATGATATGATCCGTGATATAATAATAACAGGTAATACACATTATTACCTGTTACAGGAGGAGGATAGTCTCAGCACTAATTTTAAGCAAATGAATTCTGCTTCTCTTTATTTTATGTCTAAGAGGTTCTTATATGTGGTTACCATTGGCCATGATCCTCTAAGCCAAAAATGCAATCAGAGGTTGACTTTTGCTATAATATTTCTCGAGTTTTCTTTGTATTTGTGATGATATCAGAAATTTTTCATTAGGAAACAGAGGTTTTTGAATTTATATTTTGAGTTTTATTTAAGTGTTATAAACACATACATATGGATCACCATTTTCCTACTTTTAAGAGAAGATAATAGGAGTTAATAGTTATAATATACCCACTAAATGCAAAGCAAGGGGCTTTATTTAAGTTTATTGCTGTTATTCAGTTCTTGTATCAACCAGACATTAACGTCTCCATTCTCCAAGAGGAAAATTAGCTTCCAAGAGAATATTACTCGAATTCATGCAAAGAGTAAATAATAAAACTGGAATTCAATAAATCTGAGTCCTATTAATATTTAAGCATTCTAGAGACACCTGCCAGCTCAGTTGGTAGAATCTTGATCTTAGAGTCATAAGCTTGAGCCTCACATTGTGCATAAAGTTTACTTTAAAAAAGAAATGTGGAATGTCAATTATATAACAATAAAACTAAAAAAAGACCAATAAAAATATCTGAGCATTATAAAGTAAATGTATAAATATATGTATGTGTGTATGTATACTATCTTCATCCTCAAAAAATTTCATCATCTAAGGAGCGATAGTGAACCACTGATATGTTGTGTTGACTGATGTATTTAAGGTCCCTTGGAACATGACCCAGACTGAGGAAAGCAGGGGCAGCTTCTCAGTGATGATGACACCTCAGCTCAGACATGAAGGCTGATTAGAAGTTCAGCAGGTGAAAAAGGAGGAAGGTAGAACATTTTTCTCAGGCTCAAGCCTAGATTTTATTCTATGATAACTAAAATTAGATATAGGTGCCGCTAGTAAACCAAAATATTAGCCTTTTAAGAAGGTAAAAGTTTATTTCTCTCTCATGTAAGAGAAATGTAGCAATGCCTAATTCATGGCTGTGATGGCAGATCTATGGTGTCGATAGGGGACAGGTTCCTTTCCTGCTGTCCCACTATCCAAGTTTATGACTCCAGGTCCCAGATGACTCCTGGAAATTCTGCAACCCCTGTGTCACATTCCCTGAGCAGTTAGAAGAAGGAGGAAAGGGAAAGAGAAACATAAAGGACACCTGCCAACTGGGTCTCTACCCTCTCAGATATCTTCTCGTAAACCCCAAGCACTACACACACTCCCACTCTATTGGCTATAATCTGGACATATGGTCACACCTCGCTGCTGGGGTGGCAGGAAATGTCTCTTATTCTGTGCCACGTGTGCAGTAAAGAGCAGTGGTCTGTTACTGAGGAAGAAAGAGATAATAAATGGATAGCCTAGCAGCTTCTACCAGAGTCCAAATCCCAAATTTCCACCAACTAATTATCATCCAGGTGAAACTTTTTAGCAATTAGTAAAAGACAGTCAGTGGATTTTCACTAGAGTAAATAAAAGTCAAAGGAGCAGGAATATTTTTCAATGATCAAGTGAAACATTGCAACAAAGAATATTTAGAATATATTTACATCTCTTCTGATTAATAAGAGCAACACTGAGCACGTAGAATACAATATTTGCCTAAAAATTCATGCCTCTTAAACATTGACACTCATGAGTAAACATGAGCCTCTTCATCATCCAATGTGAGTTAGATATCTATCTAAGTAAATTATTAGAAATCTGTTAATGTGAAGTTAAACCATTGGAGATTACCTCACAAAACAGCAACACTTTAGGTTGATGTAACTGTTTGGCTCAAAATAATCGCTTTCACATAGATTTCTTTTTCCATTTTCGAAGATTTTTTAGGATACAATACCTAATCACAGATTTTAAGCATTTTTAAAATATTAAATACGTGCTTGATGACATCTAAAGGAAAAACCCAGAATCACTGGAAATTTGTCCAGAAAAATATAGGTGTACTTCCAGGATAGAAAACCAATTGCTAAGTCATCCCTGATGTTGAATTAGGCCTTCCACACCAAATCTGAAAAATGGATGTGCTAAATGTATAAACATTTAAGTCACTAATGAGGGCGGGACTGCCCGCAAGGTGTCTAAAACCTGCTTTTCAAAGTTCGAAGCTCTTCGTGCACTCCCTCACCCCCTCCCGGGGTGTGAGGCACCGAGGTGACAGCCTGGTTCTCTCTCCTCAGAGATGCCATCAGTCCTGACTCTGGCCCACCTCCCACAGTGACACATATGAGGTGGCCTACAAATCACACTGCGGGAATATTTTTCTTTTTATCAGAGACAGACACATTTAATAAAGCAAAAATGGATGAGCATACACATTAGATTTCTATCACTGGTTAAAAATTACCAGAAAGTACCTGTACCCCTGAAGCAAATAACACATTATATGTTAATAGAAAAAATTATCAGAAAGTTAGTGACTTAAAACAACACCAATCGTCACAGGCTACAACGTGGATAAAACCTGAGGGCATAAAGCTAAGTGAAATAAGCCAGTCACCTACTGTATGATTCCACCTCTATGAGGTATCTAAAGTGGTAAAATTTACAGAAACAGAAACTAAAATGGTGGGCACNGGTGCGGTGGGTGGGGGGGTTGGGGAGGGATGAATGGGGGTGTGGAGAGCTGTTTCATGGTTATAGAGCTTCGAAATTGTGAGATGATAAAGTTCTGGAGATCTGTTTCACAGCAGTGTTGTGCACTTAACACTACTGAACTGTACACTTAAAAATGGTTAGAAAGGGGGCACCTGGATGGCTCAGCTGGTTAAGTGGTCAACTCTTGATATGAGCTCAGGTCATGATCTTGGAGTGGTGGGATCAAGCCCTGTGTCAATCTGCCTGAGATTCTCTCTCTCCCTCTCTCTGTCTGCCCCTCCCCTCGACTCATGCATTCCCTCTCTAAAATAAATAAATAAATAAAATATTTTTTTTAAATGGTCAAGAGGTGGGAGGCCTGGATGACTCAGTCAGTTAAGTGTCTGATTCTTGTTCTCAGCTCAGATCTTAATCTCAGGATGGTGGGTTCAGTCCCATGCAGTATGAAGCCTTCTTTAAAAAAGAAATGGTTAAGAAGGCAAATTTTATATTATGTGTTTTTACCACAAATTTTTAAAAAAGGAAACAACTTTAAAAAAAAGATCTCATGCAAATATGGCACAAAAGATCTGAGTGATGTGTAATATAATCTTCTGAATCTCCCTATATGTTTGAATCACTCTGTACTTAAAATTTTTGAAGAAAAAATCTTTAAAAAACACCAGTTTATGAGCTTACATTGAAAGGTCAGAAGTTTGGCACGGCATGACAGGATTCTCTACTCAGGGCGTCACAAAGCTGAAATCAAGGCATATCAGCTGGACGGAGTCTCTTATGGAGCCCTGGGAGAAAATCCACCTCCAAATTCATTCTTGCTGTGAACAGAATTCTGTTCTTGTAGTTGGTAAGACTGAGGCCCCATTTCCTTGCTGGCTCTCGGCCAGGGGCCACTCTCGGCTCCTACATGCCACTCTGAATTCTGTGCCACATGGTTCCCACAATCTTCAAGCCTTCCTTAGTGTGTCAGATTCTTCTCGCACTTAGCATTTCTAAATCCCTTTCTGGGACTAGCTGGAGAAAATTGCTTTTCACAGACTCATGATCGGGCCGACCCACATAATCTCCCCCATTTTAGGGCCAAGAGAGCCCTGTCCCATAATCTAATCATGGGGTGAAGTCGGTCACACTCACAGGCCCAGGGGACTATGTGGTACATGGACACTAGTGGGTGGGACATCTTAGAATTCCGTCCACCCTAGCATCCATTCTGAACGTGGCTGGGGAGGGAGGGGCAGGCAGAGAGGGGCAGGTATCTCTTGGAACTATAACTCTAAAATGAAGAGCAAGTTGTTAAAGGCTGATTTTCCTAGAACTCCTACGGAAATGTCTAATTTCCGTATTAGACAAATATCCATTCTTTACTTTTCCTGATTCCTCTGAATTAAATGAAGTTGAAAATACCCTTGAAGGGATTTGCTCGAGATTTGTTTCACGCGGGGTTGGGTCTAATAAAGCAGGAGACTGAGTTGTTACATATTCCCAAGCAGTACTGAAAAAAGCACTTAAATATCTGATTATTGGATAAATATCACCCCTCAGAGTCCTCACATGACATCACTTGATAAACCTGCGAAGGAGCTGAAAGTAATTTTGTTTTAAGTTCCTTAAAGCAACCACCAGGGCTCTGAGGTTAAGCTTCCACACCATGAAGTTGCTTCCTCCACGACCCTCTGGTTTCTGGTCCTTGTTGCTTTTATTCCAAATAATATTTCCAAACATGCACATCTATAAGTTCATCTATAACATCTAAAGTTCTAGACTTGTTAAATACATAATGGACCCCTTTTTAGAAGCCACCTGTTACATTTCTTTTTTTTTTTACCTGTTACATTTCAAAGGAGAAAATTAACCTTAAGTATAATAGTAAAATAGCATTAAAATATTTATTCTGTTGGAAGAAGAAATTTGAGTGGATATGGAAGTCACACAGGCCATCTCTAAGTTAAGGTATTTTGGATTTGGTTGTAATTTCTATTGTCTGGCAATTAGATACTGCCTTTTTAATCTGTATTTATGCAAAACAGCCTCAATATTACATTGTAGTAATTCACGCAGTTTTCCCAAGGATTAAAATAAGTGTTTCATTTTTCAATAGCGCATTTTTTTTCCTGTTAAAACGTGTGCTTTTATATTTTTTCTTCTGCGTGGCTTACAATAAAAAGATTATTTTAATAATTTTTAAACAAAAAAATCTTTTAAACTCTGTTAGTTCAAACTTTTTAAAGAGGAAATAAAGCTAGAAAGCAAGCAAATGGAAACATTTTCAACCTTATTAATAATGAACAAAATTCAAAAACACTCAAGAAGACAATGCTACCTTTCTTATATAACAATTTGATGAGACATAATTCACATACCATATAATTCATCATTTAAAGTGTATAATTCTGGGTGCCTGGCTGGCTCAGTCAGGGGAGAGTGCAACTCTTAATCTCAGGGTCATGAGTTTGAGCCCCACATTGGGCGTAGAGATTGCTTAAGAAAAACAAACCTTAAAAAAAACAGTAAAGTGTATAACTCAATGGGTTTTCACATATCCACAAAGTTGCGCAACCATCACCACAATCCATTTTAGAATGTTTTCATCACCCCAAAAAGAAACCCCATATTTCTAACCAAATCACCCAGGCCTGGGCAACAACTAACTTAATTTCTATCTCTATAGATTTGCCTATTATGGACATTTCATATAATACTATATATATATAGATAGTGACTGGCTTCTTTCATTTAGCAATATTTTCAAGGTTCTTCTGTGTACCATGTGCCAATATTTGGCACCATTTTTTTAAAGATTTATTTATTTGACAGAAAGAGTGGCCCAAGTGGTACTATTTTTATCTAATAAGTTGGGTTTTTTTTAATTTAATGATGTGGTGGTCCCTGGGTGGTTCAGTCGGTTAATGTCTGCCTTAGGCTCAGGTCATTCAGGGTCCTGGGATCAAACCCCACATCGGGCTTCCTGCTCAGAAGGGATTTGACTTCTCCCTCTCCCTCTGCCCCTCCTCCTGGCTGTGCTCTCTCTCCCCTTCTCTCAAATAAATAAATAAAATCTTTAAACAAAAATTAATAATGTGATGCTCTGTTGCTATTATCCTAATTTTAAAAAGAAATTTGATCATACGTACCAAGAATCCACAAGGACTTCCTTCTTGACCAAACTTTAGTCAGGCTCCTCTGAGCTATCTTTTCAACAAGGCTTTATCCTTGGCCTATCGTCCTGGGCTTGCTGAGCCCAGTTTAGCAAGAATTTCCCTGCCCATGGGGCATTTGGGTGGCTCAGTGGGTTAAAGCCTCTGCCTTCGGCTCGGGTCATGATCTCAGGGTCCTGGGATCAAGCCCCGCATCAGGCTCTCTGCTCAGCGGGGAGCCTGCTTCCTCCTCTCCCTCTGCCTGCCTCTCTGCCTGCCTCTCTGCCTACTTGTGATCTCTCTCTCTCTCTGTGTCAAATAAATAAATAAAAATTTTAAATAAAAAAAAAAGACTTTCCCTGCCGTGCATACCTAATCAAATTCCTCATCCTCTCTACTATCCATTTCTAATCAGATTCTCTTCCTCTCATCCTTGATGTCTAATCAAGTTCCTCCTAGTAATTTAAAAAAAAATGTTTTAAGTAATCTCTAGGCCCATTGTGATGCTTGAACTCATGAACCCAAGTTCAAGAGCCACATGCTTTATCAACTGAGCCAGCCAGGCACCCCAGTAATTTTCTATCCAGTGATTCCTCACTCTGCCCATTAGCTCTATATCCCCACCTACCCTTGCTACATTCTGAGTTGAGGTCAGTTTTTTTTTTTTTTAAAGATTTTATTTATTTATTTCACAGAGGGAGAGAGATCACAAGGAGGCAGAGAGGCAGGCAGAGAGACAGGGAGAGGAGGAAGCAGGCTCCCTGCTGAGCAGAGAGCCTGATGCGGGCCTCGATCCCAGGACCCTGAGATCATGACCTGAGCCGAAAGCAGAGGCTTTAACCCACTGAGCCACCCAGGCGCCCTGAGGTCAGTTTTATACCAAATTCTCTCTCCCTTATTGCCATAACTTAAATAAAATCCATCTTGCCATTTTAAAACAAGTGTCTGGTACAATTTCTCTTTAACAAGTTCTAAAAACATTAAATGAACTTTTTAAAAAATATTTTATTTATTTATTTGAGAGAGCATGAGGAAGAGAGAGCACAAGGCAGGGGAGGGGCACAGAGAGGGAGGAGCAGACTCCCTGCTGAACAAGGAACCCAAGTTCCTAGATCATGACCTGAGCTGAAAGCAGATGCTTAACCAACCAAGCCACCCAGGCGCCCTAAAAATATCAAAGGAATTTTGACTTAATAATTTAATCTCTGAAAGTTTGCCTTAAGGAAATAATTCAGAGTCCAGTGAAAAGATTTATTCATAAACTTGATAGCAGTGAATACGATAGGAAAGGAATAGGTACAGATAGTCAGTTCTTCAAATGTCCAACTTTAGGAGAATGAGTGAGCAAACCAAGGTGTAGTAGTTCAGTGATAAATACTGTAGCCATTAACAGGTATAGTTATGAAGTTATAGCAATATGAAAAATATTCATTATGTTACAGAGTACTTGACACAAATTCATATACACTGTATCTTAAAGTACTTTTAAGATATAAATATAGTATTTCCTACAAGTCAATGACTTTTTTTAAAAAATTGGGGTTATTCAATATGAAAAAGATGTATGATATAATGATCCTATGTAATCTGTGGATCTTGTTTGTGATCTGATTTAAACAAAATAAGGGTAAAAAATATTTTAGAGGGGTGCCTGGGTGGCTCAGTGGGTTAAAGCCTCTGCCTTCGGCTCAGGTCATAATCTCAGGGTCCTGGGATCGAGTCCCACATCGGGCTCCCTGCTCGGCAGGGAGCCTGCTTCCCCCTCTCTCTCTTCCTACCTCTCTGCCTACTTGTGATCTCTCTCCCTCTCTGTGTCAAATAAATAAATAAAATCTTTAAAGAAAATATTTTAGGAACAGCAGCAGAATTTTGAATATGATCTGGTTATTACATTATGTAAATATATTTTATATTTTACACTACATGGGGGGAAAAGGTCCTTAATTTTTAGGAATAGAAAATGAGCTAGAGATGAAATATCGTGGTCTGAGATTTGCTTTAAAATTCTCCTGCAGGGGCAACTGGGTGTCTCAGGCAGTTAAGCGTCTTCCTTCGACTCAGGTCATGATCCCAGGGTCCTAGGATGGAGCCCAGCAACTGGCTCTTTACTCAGCGGGGAGTCCGCTTCTCNGGAGTCTGCTTCTCCCTTTCCCTCTGCCTTCTGTTCCTGCTTGTGCTCTCTCTCTCTCTCTCTCTCTCTCTCTCTGTCTGTCAAATAAATAAATTAAATCTTTAAAAAAATAAAATAAAATAAAATTCTCCTGCAAAGAAAAAAATTAGATGAATATGGAAATCTGTCAATAATTTTATATCTAGGTGTTCTAGTCAGCTATTGCTTTTTAATACACTGTCGGGAAACAGGGTCTCAAAACAATAACGATCATTATTTTGCTGACAGACTTGGTAGCTGACTGGGATCAACTGGGCAGTCTCCCTCAGGGTCCCTCTGGCAGCTGCATCAGATGGTGGCCACACCTGGCTTCCTTCTTCACTGGAGCAGCTGGGGGCTGGGAGAGCTAGGACTCTTCAAATGTGTCCCTCCTTCCTCTTCTTCCCCATCTCTTTGCTTTCTCTCTTTCTCAGGTGATCTCTACACTTGGTGGCTTCAAAGAAAACAGACCTCCTACATGGTAGCTGAGGTCCTGGGCAGGTGTCCCAGTAGAAACCAGCAGGAGGCGTATGTTCTCTGTTACCATCTAGACACTACTGCGCATCACTTCAGTCTACTCTGGATAAATGGTCTACTCAGGTCAAGTGGAAGGATCATAGACTCCACCTTTTAATGGCAGAGTGGCAAGGTCACATTGGAAGAATGGCATGTGAGATAGAAAGATTGTCCCAGGCATCTTTTAAAAATAGTGTCTGCCACACTGGGTGATGGATATCGGGGACTTGTCATCATATTCTCCTTAATTTTATATATTTTGAAACTTTTGCTTTTTGAACTGAGGAAAAAACTAAGAGGAAATGCATTAAAGCATGCACAGTAAATCCTATTAAGTAATTTTCCATACTTTTAAATTGCCTATAATGTTATATTAGTTCTCTAACTTACTACAAATTATAATTTAAAAAGAAACTTTCTCTTAATCCCTTTCCAATAGCTAAAAGTAATCAGGATATCCTAATATTCTAAAATGAAGCCATAATAAATATTATCATTAAGTGCTAGAGCCATTTTTTAATTTCTTTTATATCTTTTCCTTTTTACTATCCTAAGATTGGAGGAAAGAAGACAAGTATTTGTATTTCAGCTTGGATAAAAATCACGATTTTATTTAAAGCAGGCATCCAGGGTCAATGGATGGGTTAATTAATATGTAAATCATCTAAAATGGTGTGCAAAATTGGATGGACACACATCAGTACATCTTTTTTTTAATAACATATAATGTATTATTTGCCCCAGGGGTACAAGTCTGTGAATCATCAGGCTTACACCTTTCACAGCACTCACCAAAGCACAAACCCTCCCCAATGTCCATAACCCATCCACCCTATCCCTACCCTCCCACCCCCCTGCAACCCTCAGTTTGTTTCCTGAGATTAAGAGTCTTATGGTTTGTCTCCCTCCCCGGTCCAATCTTGTTTAATTTTTCCCTCCCATCTTATGAGGGGAGAAGCCACAGTTTTTATTAAATTCTGAGATGAAAACTTTAAGGATCACAACTGTTATTGTTGTTGCTAACTAAGTAGCACGTGTTTTTCTAGCTCCGTGGATTTACTAAAAACACAGAGATCATATTTCCACCTCTCTGACTGGTCGTTTCCCTTGATCATCCCCCACCTCATTCTCACCCACCTACATAGATGATATTTGCCAATTTCTCCTCCAAACCATAAAATAAGAAGCAGGCATAAAGCTCTTGCCATCCTTTTAATAATAGCCAATAGGTATTCACAGGTTTGTGAGTCTATAACTTGAAATGTAGGTACTTGAGGAAGACTATGCCTGGGTACTACTGTCCTCTACCCAGTGATATCTTATCCTGGGTCTCATTAACAATTGGTGTTGCTAAAAAAAAATCACCAAATTGGCATTTTCACTAGGTTCTCTATGTTATTTTCCAAGAGGTTTGGGGTCATATTTTAAGTTAACCTTTTTCAGGTTTGTGATACTCTGAATCGTTGGCTCTGTAACCTACTAGCTTGTCTAGGTTGGGCAGCATTTACATTGTTCTGAGAAAGAGAACCTTGGCAGTTGACTCTAGTCATTAGTTTGCTTTTATTTTGGAAAAAAAAATCTCATGAGAAATGAAAAAAAGGAAACCCAAGAAATAAGAAAAACATACAAACACAGTTTTTAAAAATGAATGTTCTAAACGAATTTTTAAACAGAAAAGAATGTCCTAAGAAACCCAGCAAGAACATCACGCTGATGTTTCCTAGTCCCTTTGTGTGTCTTCCTGGGCAAGTCCACTCCCTTCACCCCAGCTACTGATTATGGGCCAATGGCATCCAAGTCTATGTTCCCAGAACTGACACAAAGAAGGTGTGTGGGTCTAAAATCCATTAGTCACAACCCTGAGACCCAACAACTACTCTGAAAATTCAGTGTTTTTCCATAATTCATTTGGCACTAAAACATGACCTGACTTGATTCATTTGGTAATAAAATATGACCTATGTTGATGGGAGACTACTTTTAGTCATTTTATGTTCCTCTCAGAGTAAAAAGTCATAAATTGTACCAAAGAACTGTTAGTATATTTGATCACTGGGTGCTCTCCTAACCCTCCTCCAGGAATTCTATATAACACGGGGGACACAAATCAATTAACATGTCTAAAATGGAAAATTTTCCATACAAAACACAAGCAGACCCATAAGCTCTTTCTAACAGATTGTAGATCTAAAGTAATGTTTACTTAATATATTCAGTCTAAATAATTTCCAACATTAAAACACTCCAAAGACACTTAAACAACATAATAAAGATAGAAAAACGTATCAATTAACTTCATAGAGGCAATGTTTTAATGAACTCTCTAATGAGATTAGAAGTCCTAAAATATCTAAAAAAGAAGAGTAATAATCATAGCTAATATTTATTGAATCCTGATAAATTGCTAGGAATTCTATTAAATAATTTACAATCATTATTTCATGAATTCCACTAAGCAACCATATGAAATAGGTATTTTTATTATACTACTTTGTAAATAAGAAAAGTAAGAAACAACAGTTAAATACCATTCAAGGATACATTCAGAAGTAGTTAAGATAGACTCAGTCTGACTCCAGAGCCTGTACACTCAACCCATGGGTATATGGGTTCTGTAACAGGAAACTGGCCCTAAAATGTATTATGATTCTACAATGGTGACCCATTTAGTACCGGCTCAAAAATAAACAGGTGTGCTAAAACTGATACACGACAAAAAAACATAAAGTTTAGTGACTTGAAAAATTATCTTCAGTGGTTTTGTGACTTGACTGGACTCAGCTTATTTGGGATTTTTCATATGGTTCTTATTTGGATTTTTTTATGTAACTATAGCTTAATAGTGGTTGGAGCTAGAATCATTTGAAGATTTGTCTGGGATACATTTCCAAGATGGTCCACTCACATGGCTGGCAGTGGATGCTGGGTATTGCTGAAGGTATAAGCCAGAGCACCTGCAAAACACCTCTCCATGTGGTTTGATTTTTAATAGGATGGTCACAAGTTCCTGAGAGGGAGAATCCCCAAATAAGTGTTTTAAGAAATCTGGGAAGAAACTGTAGAACAACTTCTGACACAGCTTCAGAAGTCCCAGAACATCTCTTATGCTGCATTCTCTTGGTCAAGCAGGTCACTGGGTCCATGCCAGATTCCAGAAGAGACTAACATGTCCCCACCTCCTCATAGGAGGGGCAGCATATGCACACAGAAAGGAAAATAACAGATGCAGGACATCTCTCGATACTAGTTACCATGGTTCACCCTCTGGTCACCACAACTTATACTTTTCTGATGGACAAAATGGACTCACCACAACTCTTAAGACCCTCTACCACCTTATTTTATTGTAGCATCAGCTCAAAATCTAGGATCTCCTCATTTAAATCACAGTCAGATACAGATGACGTCGTTCCCGAGATATAACTCTTCAAGTATGCTTCTTCTCAGTCTGAAGACCTGTGACCTTGAGGGATAAGTTATCGCCCCTTCCCACACACGCAGGCACAAATCCTACATGCAGTGGTACTACAGGAGTAGGATGACCACAACAAATACTCTCTTCAGAAACAGGACAGAGGTGGAGGAACTAATCTGGAGGCACAGAGCAGTCCCTGGTCCACAGAATTCTGAAATCCTGGAAGACACATGCCACCAGTTCTTTGATTGGGAGCTAATCTTCTCCCATGAGTCTTTTTTTTTTTTTTAAAGATTTTATTTATTCATTTGACACAGAGAGAGAGATCACAAGTAGGCAGAGAGGCAGGCAGAGAGAGGAGAGAGGAGGAAGCAGGCTCCCTGCCGAGCAGAGAGCCCGATGTGGGCCTCGATCCCAGGACCCTGGGATCATGACCTGAGCCGAAGGCAGCGGCTTTAACCCACTGAGCCACCCAGGCGCCCTTCTCCCATGAGTCTTGAGTCTACCCCCTGGACTCTTCGTTTTGAGTCAACCTTCCTTTTCTATAAGAAATTATGTTTTGTAACTGAGTAGCTTTCTCAAACTCTTTCCTGCCTGAAGAAGTTCAGGACCTTTTCATCTTGAACTACTTTGTCCTTTTGATCCAAGCAAACTGTGCTTCTAACTACTTCTTGAAAACTTAAAATATTCTTTACTAATCTTGTTGGAGTTCACTCCTTCTACACAAAATCTCTTTAAGACATGCCTTCTCTACCTGCCTGAGAGTCAGGGTGCCGTGGGAAAATGCCCTTAAGATTCTTAGAAGCGCTAATGTCCACCTGACAGAGTCTACAAGGCCCACACCTAAATCTTTCAGAGGGCTCAATGATGGGTGATACAGCTGCAACTTTCATTTTAGTTTTATCCTGTCACCAGAGTTACTAGTAATTTTCTAGCTTTGCTCTTTACCCAGGGCCCCTTTTTAACCTTAAGAAAATTTTACTTTCTGGGAAACTGTCCAAAAACTTAAGAGTATCTTTTTCTTGCTCATCTCTCTACATCCATTACTTTAGTGTATGTTCCTAAAAGAAACAAGATGGCACTTTCAACATTGTACATGGAAAGTCTCCCTGGCCAGATCTCTTAGTTCCTTTCTACTTCCCACATTTCTGCAGGCCACATTTTTGCCAAACTTTCTAGGACTATGTAGCAAGAGTTTCACTCCTCCAGTTTCCAACAGTAACTTCCTCACTGTCCTGCAGGTTTTGCTAACCGTTTCCTCAAGGCCTTCCAATATTCACCTGCTGCCTAGTCTCAAAGCTAATGCCACAAGTTTTAGGTCTTTTTTACAACAGAATCTCAATTCCAGATAATTTTTTAAGTTTTATTTTATTTAAGTAATCTTTATACCCAACATAGGGTTTGAACTCATGACCCTGAGATCAAGAATCACATGCTCTTCTGTCTGAGCCAGCCAGGTGCCCCTCAATTCTGGATAATTTTTTTTTCATATATCTAGTACTATGCAACAGATCAACCTAAATGTAGAGGCTTAGGGCAAAAATGTATTATTACCTCTCATAGTCCTGTGGCTAGACAGGGCCCGGCCATGTGGGTCTTCCTTGGGGTCACTTGTACAGGTGCAGTCAGATGGCTTCCGGGGTCGGAGTTATCATACGGGTCGAACCTCTGAAATGACTTACTGAAAAATGGCTGTCAGTGTTGACTTTCAGCAGGGAGTTCAGCCAATGCTCTCCCTCAGAGCACCTGCATGTGACACCTCTAGAGAGCCTGGGCCTCTCACAGCGTGGTGGCTGAGTTCTGAGAGGGAGTGTCCGAAGAGCTAGACTTTCAAGAGATTCATGGAGAGGCTGCCAAGCTCCTTATGATTTACCTTAGAAGCACCAGAACATCCTTTCCACCTCATTCTATTAGTCAAGTGGATCACTGAGGGCAGCCCAGATTCAGCAGAGGAAAATTAGACTTCGCCTCTTGACGTGAAGAGAGGAGAGTGCTTACGGTATAGAAAGAATTGATGGGGGCTGTCTTCACACTACCTACTGTAATAAACCACAGAATATTTATATAGTCTCAAAGTCTCCTTCGAGTGGAAAAAACCATCAGACACTACCGTAACCAAATGATCAATGTTAACGTTGCTGTGAAGTACTCAACCTTACTCTTGTGTTCCCACCCAAAAAGCATAAACTGTATCTAATCATGAGGAAATATCAGACAAACCTCAATGGAGAAAATGTACTCTTCAAAATGCCAAGGTCATAAAACACACAAAAAGTACAAGAAACTCTCCAGATTATGGACTAAGGACGCAGGCCAACTAAAGGCAGAGCACAATCCTGTATTTTGATCCTGGGCAGGGGATTTCTTTTTCCTTTTTTCTTTCTTTTGCTATAAAGTAAATTATTAGGAAAATTGCAAAATTTAAATAGGGGCTTTAGTTAAGATGGATCCATTGAATCGATGATAATTTCCTGCTTTTGATAATCATACTGAGGCTATTTGAGCTTTAGGAAATACACAAAAGGGATGCCTGGGTGGCTCAGTTGGTTAAGCAGCGGCCTTTGGCTCTGGTCATGATCCCAGCATCCTGGGATCGAGTCCCGAATTGGTCTCCTTGCTCAGTGGGGAGCCTGTTTCTCCCTCTGCCTCTGCCTGCCACTCTGCCTGCTTGTGCTCTCTCTCTCTGACAAATAAATAAAATCTTTAAAAAATAAAAATAAAAAAATAAAAAGGAAATATACGATGAAATATTTAGGAGTAAATTGTCCTTATGTCTACAATCTACTCTCAAATGGTTCAGAAAACAACAATAACAATAACAGAAAGATAAAGCAAATGTGGCAAAAATGTAAACATTTGAGGAATCCCTTGTGCTATTCTTACACACTTTATGTAAGTCTGAGATTATTACAAAATACAAAACTATAAACAAAACCAACAACATATAAGCAGATTAATAAAAATACTAAAGAATTCAGAAGTGAAATCAAAGAATGAAAACAATTGTATGTAAGATAAGACCGATAAAATGTCATAAAATAGGAAGCCCACAGCCACAAGAAGTCCAAATATTTCTGAGGGAAATCCTTGCAGCACAAATGACAGAAATCTCATTTCCTTAATTTTCAAAGGTAGTCACTATCAAACAGCAAAAGAAGAGCAGCATTAAAGAAACTTGAGCAAAATACACAAGCAAGCACTTCACAAAACAGTAAATGCAAATAGCCAAAATATCCAAAGAGATGCTTTAGGACTTAAATTTTATGAGTTGAGCACATGAGTCTTTCTCCATCCTTTCTCAAACCCCCACTGAAATTATAGTAGAGGATTTTTTTAAGGCATAAATCCTTAAGTACAAAGAGAGCATGAAACAAGACAACAGTGGAAAAAAGAGATCACAAATTATAAAATCTAGAAAGCAGACAGGAAAGTAAGTAACTATGGTACAACTGAAACATCTGCAAATTAAGTGCCAGTGGGAAGGGGCAGGTGGAATGGGGGCAAGTAGGAAGAATCATGCCTGTTTGCTTTGCCCCGGAATGACCCAAGAGTTGAGGCACCGGACATCATTAAAAGTGAAAATGCAGAACAGATCAGTTTGTCAAGCTCTCCTGTTCATTGGGAAAATAGTATGAAATAAGAGGTAAAAGGTCATGAAGCTAATCTTCTAATAGGGAGCTTATAAAAATTTGGGAATATATAATATGGGGATAATATATATTGTAATAAAATAATACATAATTATATAATATGTAATTATAATATACCACATTATGATATTATATTTAATTATATATTATATTTATGTCATATGGGAATAAGGACTGTGAAAAAAATCAGAACGGAGTTAGGCAGTACTGGGGGTAGGAATACATTTTAAAATACAATGATCTGGAAAGCCCTTGCTGAGGTTTTCATCTGAGCAAAGATTGAAGGAGTTGAGGGAGCCCACCATCTGGATACCTGGGGGGAAATGGTATATCAAACGTAAATGTCTTAAACTGGGACTGTGCCTGGCATGCTGGGGGCTAGGTTGATGGGGGGGGGCTCCAAAGACAGGCCTCAGGGGATGATCAGGAAGTCACTAGGAGACCATAGAAGTCATTGTTAAGTCTTTGGAATTAGACAAGGGGACTTGAGAGTATTTGAAGCTGAAACCTGGAAAATTAATCGAAAATCATAAAAAAGAGTAGTTTCACTTCTAGAAACTGTTCCTCTTCCAACACAGTGAGGAGAGGACCTCTCTCCAGCAATAGTAGAAGACAAGAGGCTAACATTCTTGAGAAGTGTGAACTGTAGAGTATCTAGCTCCAGAGATGTCAAGCACTGATGGAGCAAAGCCCCATCCTGAAAACAGGCCAGTGAGTGGAAGTCTGCTCACCTACCATTACCATTCCAGTCTGTTTTCTCCACGACCTCCCTGCTCCCCCCACAACAATGGCTGCCCAACAGACCATGGAGGGTTTGTTTGAGAAAACTAGCCAGCCCAAGAAAAGAGAGCTCTAGACTGACATTTGGTAATCTTACAGTGATGGTATATAAACCAGGTCCTTCCCCAATCCCCCTGCAGTAAAACCCAATTCTCCTAGAGCTTCCAGTCAACACTGAGATATGATCAGCCAATGACAAATCACAAGACATTTGTGGCAAGTCTCCTCCGTAAAAGAGAGACTAAAATAGTTCAAAAAAGTAGAGACAACACATGACGCTGTGAAAAGCAAAGGTCTTTTAAAAATCTGTAACATTCTCAGAGGAAAGGGAAAAAAAAAACACAAAAAACAATATTGCAAGTAGAGGGGGAAAAAAAAGAAAAAGCTGCTACCAAAAGAGTATCCAGAGCAGGATAACCAGTATTCGTGGTTTGTCCAAGAATACCTCAGTTTTAGCACTGAAATCTCCCTATTTCTGGAAACTTCTCAGTCCCAGGCAAATCAGGAATTCCGGTGAACCTACTAAAATAGGAGAAAGTTTTATTAAATTAAAAATATGACAGCAACAATAAGAATGAAGCCAGGGACCCCCATAATCCCACAGGCTCACTGAATCCTGCCTTATCCTGGGCTTCTCTCTCCTTCTTCCCTAGCCTTCCTGCTATGACATCAGGAAGACCAGCTAAGAAACTGTTGCAGAAGTCCCTTCAATAGAGGGTAAGGTGGTAGAAGAAGGAAAATAAAGGAAGGAACTCACTGAAGAGATATCTAAGAGGTAGAATTCAAGGGATTTAGCCTTAGAATTTCAGAATGAAGAAATTATTTCTGAGATCATCTGGTCCAATCCTTTCTTTTTATAACACAGTGTCTGACTCATAGTAGTAGTTGAATATACTAAATCTTTGCTGAATAAATTAATGAATAAACGAGGAAAAGGCTGCAGAGATGTACTGACACTACTGATTATTGCATACCTGGCGTAAGAACATAAACCTCCTGACTCCTTAATCAGTGTTCTCGCCATTATGTCACACCTGGTCTCATCATGTACAAAAATGATAAAGACATTATCTGAACCTCATTTTAGTGCCACAGCTCAAGTCACTGCCTTCTCATTCTCAATGTCATCTATAAAGTAGCACATTAAATTTTTTTAAAAAGAGACATGACAGCAGAAATAACAAACCAATAGAAGAGCCTGGAAAACAAAGTTGAGGGCAAAAGGCAGGAGTACAACAAAGACAAAAGTAAAAAAAAAAGAAGAGAAAAAATATTTTTTGAAAGTAGAGAACCTGTCTAGGAGATAGATCATCGAATAATAGGAGTTCTTCAGAGAGAAAATAGGGAAGAAAAATTACCGAAGAACTAATGCAGGAGCATTTCCTGGAATGGAAGGACCCACGTTTCCAGACCGAAAGGACTCATGGAGGGCCCAGAAGAGTGTTTGGGAAAAAGAACGGCACCTAGGGACATTATCAAGGGTGTGCAAAAGAAATGATCCCTAAAGCAGAGAAAGAGAAACTGGAAGGATGGACAGACAGAGATAAGATCAGATTTTAAAGGGTTTAAAAGGAATCAAGATTCGAATATCATATTTAACTACTCAACGGCAATGCTAGAAGCTTTAATTCGTAGATCATGCCTTTAAATTTCTGAGAGAAATGATGTCAACATAGACTTCACACCTACTATACCTGGATGAATGTACAGGGCAGTTGTGTGATAAGCAAAAATCCAGAAACAATCTATTTTTCTATTACTAGAGGTAAAATCAATTATAACAAATAAAAGTGACATTAAAAATTATTATAATTATACAAATAAAGTATAAAAATTTTAACATCTTATGTTTTCACCATTTAAAACAAGTCACTCAACAAATTTTATTGAAGAATGAAATTAATGATTTGTACTAACATGGAAAGAATGCCATTATATATTATAGGTTTAAAAAAGTAAGTTTCAGGGATGCCTGGGTGGCTCAGTTGGTTAAGCAGCTGCCTTTGGCTCAGGTCATGATCCCAGAGTCCTGGGATCGAGTCCTGCATCTGGCTCCTTGCTCAGCGGGGAGCCTGCTTCTCCCTCTGCCTCTGCCTGCCACTCTGACTGCTTGTGCTCTCTCTCTCTGACAAATAAATAAATAAAATCTTTTTTAAAAAAAGTAAATTTCACAATAACAATGTACAGAATGGGATTTTTATAGAGGAATATATATAAAAAATAACATATAGAAAAAATAATATATAGATATACAGAAATATACAGGTATGTAGATAAAATAACTGAAAAGAAAAATCTCAATGTCATCAGTGACTACCTTTAGGGAATAGTTCTTAGAAGTTTAGCTTATCCTTTCTACTTTATACAGTTCTATAGTAGTTGGGGTTTTTTTCTTAGAATCTGCAAGCTATTTTTTAAATATGTATAGATTTCATTTCTTTGTGATGACAGCATCATCTAGTGGTCTGTGTCAACTTTTTAAATATTTTCACTTTGAAATAATGTGAAATTTAATAATTAAACATTAAAATAAAAAATAGTAAAGAATAGATAAAAATTTAAAATAAAAACAAGTAACTGCCACAAGGAAAAAACTTATTTTTAATATGGCATTTAAAAGAGCAAATCCTTATAACTTTATTGAAAATGTTTGTCTCTTAGAATAATCTCCAAGATACATTAAATAGGAAATGCAAAATACAAAAAATTATTCTATCATTGTATATGATATTATCATGTACATGATAATATGTACATGATATTATCATATACATGATAATCATTGTACATGATTCTATCATGTATATGTAATAATCTATCATTTGTATTAAAAAGAAAGTAGAGTATTCTTGCATATTTGATTGTATATGCATAAAATATCTCTGGAAACACACACACACACCCCTGGTGAAGTTGGATGTCTTTAGTGAGGTTAAATAAATGGCTGAAAAATAGGAATGAAAGCAAAAACTTTGCCTATGTACTCTTTTGAACCTTTTGAATTTTATTTTATTTTTTTTAAAGATTTTATTTATTTATATGACAGAGAGATTACAAGTAGGCAGAGAGGCAGGCAGAGAGAGAGGGGGAAGCAGGCTCCCTGCTGAGCAGAGAGCCCGATGCGGGCCTCGATCCCAGGACGCTGAGACCATGACCTGAGCCGAAAGCAGAGGCTTTAACCCACTGAGCCACCCAGGCGCCCAAACCTTTTGAATTTTAAACCCTGACATCAAATGCAATTTTTTTAAAGATTTTATTTATTTATTTGACAGAGAAAGACACAGCAAGAGAGAGAACACAGGTAGGGGGAGTGGGAGAGGGCGAAACAGGCTTTCTTCCAAGCAAGGAGCCCGATGTGGGGCTCAATCCCAAGACCCTGGGATCATGACCTGAGTGAAAGGCGGACACTTAATGACTGAGCCACCCAGGTGCCCCATAAAATGTAATTTAAAAAATAAGTCTTTTGCCTCGTTGCTTCCAAGAGAACAAAATAGGTCCACCAGTGGTTCTCCTGGAGCCATCCGAGAAAATCTAGCCAGGCTTCTCATTCTTGCCATGTCTGCTCAAACAGAGCCCCACTCTTCCAGAAACATGGCCTTAATCTGTGCCACCTGTGCTTCTGTCAGCACACAAAGGATTAAGTTGGATTAAGTGAACATCTTTGATGGGTCATCTGAGACGCCTACTTTAACTGCAGTTATCCAACATACCTACCTTACTGCTAACTCTTTGAACATACAACAAAAATACTTCAAAAAAATTATTAAAATGAAAAAAAAAAAGGAAAGCAGAATGGAGGGTGCCTAGCTGCCTCAGCCATAGAGGATGTGACTCTTGATCTCAGGGTGATGAGTTCAAACCCCACATTGGGCACAGAGCTTCCTTTAAAAAAAGAAGAACAACAACAACAGAGAAAGGAAGTATAAAGACATCAGATGGAAGAGAAAATTGTAAATGGAAAATCTACTGACATTTCCATTAAATAAGAACACATAAAAATGTGACTTCATGTGCATATAAATTATAAACATGTGGCTATAGCTCCAGAAAAATGTCAGAGGAACACACTTTGAATATATTAATGGATGTCAGAGCAAAAGAGTTGAAATAAAAGGAAAAAAATGAGAATTTCAGGACAGATTGTCCAGGGGTGATGATCATAAAGCAAAGTGCTGGCAATGTCAATGAAAGGATATGTTGAATCTGAGAGAAATTACAAAAAAGGTCTTGGATTTGAAGAAACAAAAAAATTCAAGATGGCACCAGGTTTTGATCCTGGATGAGAGGTACAGAGAAGTATAGGGTGGTGCTATTTAATAAGAATATGAGGGACACATATGTAATATCAAATTTTCTAGTAGCCATATTTAAAAGATCAAAAAGAAAAAAGCAAAATTAATTTTAATATATTTTATTTAATCCAGTATATCCAAAATAGGATCATTTCAATGTATAAATTCAATGAAGAAATGTGTATTTCATACTCAGTTGGGTTAGCCACAATTCAAATGCTCCATAGTCACACATGACTGGCAGCTATTGTATTAAACAACACAGAAAGATTGAATTTAGGAGAAAATAGCATGCTTTGAAAATAGTAAGTTTAAGGAACCAACAACACATCTGTATAAAACTATAAAGCAAATTGTTGGAAGTACAGAACAACTATGCAAGCAAAAAGTCAGTATTGGCTGCAGAGGTTTGGACGGTCACACACATGAAATGATCTACAGCCATGAAAAAGGAATGGGAGAAGGAATGTTAAATAGCATTTGCCAGAGCATGTTACTCAGAACATTAGTAACTCCAAACGCTTATTTTTTAAATGACCAAATTAACCACAGAATCTTCATGCATTTAAAAGACTGAAAAGCAGGGCTCCTGGGTGGCTCAGTCAGTCAAGCCTCTGCCTTCTGCTCAGGTCATGATCTTAGGGTCCTGGGATCAAGCCCCTCATCGGGCTCCCTGCTCAGCAGAGTCTGCTTCTGTCTCTCCTTCTGGAGATCCCCCTGCTTGTACTCTCTTGCTCTCTCTCTCTCTTTCTCTGTCAAACAAATTTTAAAAATCTTTTAAAAAATAAAAGACTGAAGAGCATATATTGAGCAAGATTTTTCAACTTATAAATTAATGTTCTGGACATGAATTTAGCAACCCCTTTTAATAACTCCCTCCACTGAAAGGCCTCAGTTTAGGAGTATTTATCTATTGCTAATGTCATTCCAAAGGTATTGCTCTTACTCCTTAATTAATTAATTAATGCTTTTAAAATAAAAAATAATGAATAAAGAGAAAGGAGACCTGGTGGAGTAAACAGCAAATGGGCTACTTAAAATACAATAAAAACCAAGACAAAGTCCCAAGATAAACAGTACTTGGAAAGTTAATTGTTTACCAAGTTCTTATTTGTTCGGCCTGACTTATTGTTAAAGAACACTATAGAAATTGACCTGTGTTCAGACACGTCATCCTATAAACCACCTGTTGAGTCTCAAGTGTGCCTGGGCGGAAGGAACAGTCTTTTCTTGCTCAAAGCTGTATATATTAGTGGTATTTACAGAGCATGTGATAGAAAAAGTAAATAACTGAACTAATTCATAGCTTCCTGTTTCCTTCTTGATTCTTCAGGAGGGGATGACTTTTCCCTTTGGAAGTATAGATTCTCCTTGCACAAAACTTAATTAAAACTCCAGTTAGATTAGTAAACTTTGGTTAATGAATTGGCATCAGGAAGCACCTACATTTTCAAGGCCTTGTAGAGTTCAGCGAAAATGTTTATTAAGGGACACAGCCTGTCCTGCTCTGACCCCAAGACACTGAAGACTCTGTTTGCATCAGACTCATGGGTTTCTTCCTAGCCACTCTCAAGGACAGGAATGCTTCTGGTAAGTTTTTATAAAATCCTCATATTTTCTTTGCCTCAAAAAAAAACTTTCTTTAAATTAATCCATATTGATTAGTAATTAATTTCATTGCCATAGATATGAAATTCCACTTGTTCTTTCTGGAGATTTTTTTTAATATAAAAGAAATATGGCTAAAAAGAGGGGAGAAGAAATCTGCGCTTTGTGAAACATATTCTCAGAATATTTTTCTTCTCCTTTGCCATTTGTGACTGATTTCTTTGTGTAATTTTTTTTCCGAGTTACAAGAAATGTATTTTCATTTACTTCCGAGGTAGAATTAAACAAATCCAATCACAAGACCTCATTCAGTTCTCGTACTTTCCTCTTGTTGAAATTATGGTGCCGTATTTTGGTGAAAGCAAGAAATAACTTCAAGAGAAATATTTCTGAGGGACATAGCTAAATAATGCTTTCTTTATTTTTAATTTAGGACTAAAAGCCAATAAATGGTAACATTTCCTCCTGAATATTTCTAAAGACGTTTTGTAACTAAATCTGATGATAGAAATCTGTAACCAACATTATATTGTTCTAGATACTCAATCAGCATTCTGAGGTAAAAATGTTATAAGATGTGCCTTAAAAATTCAAATTGAACTGAGGTCATTCAGTTGCCTATTGTGTCGTGTGATGAGGTACAGAAAATTCATCCAGTCTCATAGGGCGCCTCTCTGTTGAGACAGAGCAGTAATCACATTACCAACAATTAAAAACAAGAATTCTCTGGGGTATAATATTTATAATTAATCTACACAAAGACACACACAAAATGCTGGGTTTTGGTATTTTCAAGTCCAACGACTTTTGCTGCTAGGACTTTAGCAGCAAAGACTTTCTGTTCCCAGATTGCTGAAAATTTTCAAACATCCAAAAAATTAAAATGACTATACTATGAACACCAAAATACCCACCATATAGATACTACAATTAATGTTTTGCTGTATTGGCTCCTTCAAATACGACCCAATACCCCTCCATCTTTTCAACCATCAATTCATGTTCTTTACTTTAATTTTTTTAGTTTTTAGTTTTAGGTTCACAGCAAAATTAAGACTAGGGTACAAATAATTCTCATGTGCTCCCAGCCTCCTCCATGATCAACAGTCTCCCACAACTAATTAATCTAACTCAACACATCATAATCACCCAAACTCCACAGTTTATGTTAGGTTTCACCCTTGGTGTTCATATTCCTCCATCCCTAGCATTCACTAATGGTTTCCCAGTCTCCATAGTTTTGCCTTTTCCAGACCATCATATAGTTGGAATCATACAGTACCTTGCCTTTTCAGTCGATTTCTTTCACTCAGTAATAGGCATTTAAGGTTCCTTAATATATGTTCATAGCATGGTGGCTCATTTCTTTTCAGAGCTGAATAATATTCCATGGTCTGGGTATACCACAGTTTATCCATGCACCAGCTGAAGGACATCTTTGAAATTTTGGCAATGATAATAAAGCTGTGTGCTGGGTTTTGTTTGGAGATACGTTTTCAATCTCTGGGCAAACACTGAAGAGAGTAGTTGCTAGATCATGTAACAAGAATATGTTTAGTTTTGTAAGAAACTGCCAAATTGTATTCACAAGTGACTGAACTGGGGCACCTGGGTGGCTCGTTCGGTTAAACACACAACTCCTGGTTTCGGCTCAGGCTGTGATGTCAGGGTCGTGAGATCGAGCCCTGCACAGAGTCTGCTTGAGCTTTTCTTTCCCTCCCTCCCTGTAGCTCCCACTCCTGCTCTTTCTCTCTCACTCGTTCTAAAATAAGTAAATAAATCTTTTTTTGAAATGGCTGTACTATTTTGTAGTCTCATCAGCCATGAATGAGAGTTTCTACTGCCCCACCTACATCTTCACCAGGATTTGGTGTTGTCAGTGTTCTGGATTTCTAATAGGTGTGTGGTAGTATCTCATTTTAACTGGCATTTTCCTGATGATGTATGATATGAAATATCTTTTCATATGCTGAGTGACATCTGTATCTCTTTTGGTGAGGTGTCTGTAAAGGTCTTTGGTTTATTTTTTAACTGGGTGGTTTATTTTCTTATTGTCGAGTTTGAGAGTTCTTTGTATATCTTGGAAAACACTGCCTTATCAGATTTTGAGTTTTGCAAATATTTTCTTTCAGTCTGTGGCTTGTCTTCTCACTCTCGGAATATAGTCCCTTCAAAGCACTTTTTATTTCTGATGAAGTCCAATTTATCAATTCTTTCTTTCTGGATTATTCTTTTGGTGTTGTATAGATTTTCTTTTATGTTTTCTGACATCTGGTAAGATAAGAGCTCTAACTCAGAAATAGACAGAAGAGATGCCCAGGGAAAGGTGTGGGGAAGGGCCCAGAGCTTCCAGACCTTGTTCTGGTGCACCACTTTCCCGAAATCAACACACGTTCACCAACCCAGAGGCTCCATCCTCTTTGCTTTTATGAAGCATTTTAAAGTTGCAGACCTCTGGGGCACCTGGGTGACTCAGTCAATTAAGCATCTGCCTTTGGCTCAGGTCATGATCCCAGGGTCCTGGGATCCAGCCCCATACCGGCTCCCTGCTTAACGGGGAGTCTGCATCTCCCTCTCCCCTCTGCTACTCTCTCTCTCTCTCTCTCTGTCAAATAAGTAAATAAATAAATAAATAAACTACTTAAAAAAAATAAAGTTGCAGACCTCAGTATACTTTACCTAAACATTTAGCAATGCATGTCACTTACTAGAGTTCAGTTGTTGTTTAACGTTTTCCTTGAGATAAAGTTCATGTACAGTAAGATGCACAAATCTTTAGTATACTATCAGGTGGGCTTTGATAAATATATACATCTCTGTAATCCAAATCCTTGTCATCATTCCAGATCTTTTTATTCCCCTGCTTAGTCGGTCCCTGCTCCCACCTCCAGAGGTAAGCATTCTCCTCTCCTTTATACAGTGTGTATGCATGATGTTTTTCTAGGTTCATTCATGTTTTTGTGTGGACCAGTAAGTCATTCCTTTTTACTGATGAGTAGTAGCCCATTGTATGAATATACTACAGTTTGTTCATCCACCTCTTATTGATGGACACTGGGGCTTCACCCAGCTTTTGGGCTATTATGAATAAACCTGTTAGAAATATTCTTACACAAATCTTTCCTTGGGCATATGCTGCTGGGTTGTAATGTAGTAATAATCTTAGTTTTATAAGACTCTACCAGATCCTTTTCTAAAGCAGTCATATCATTTTATCAAACTCACCAATACTGTGTGAGAGTTTCAGTTACTCCATATTCTTGTCAATTTTAAGGTTATCAGCTCCCAGTTTGTGTTATTTTGCTGGTCGGGCAGTCCTAGCTCATCATGCTTTGATCGACATTTACTTGATGACTCATGTGGCTGAGCATCTTCTCATGGTCATTTGCATAGCATTCTTAAAGATCTATTTAAATATTTGGCCCACTTTTTAAAAATATTGGATTGTTGGTCTTTTTATTATTGAATTGGAGGTGATTTTATAAGTATATATTGCAGCTACAAGTTCTTTGTCAAATGCATATTTTGCAAATATTTTCTTCCAGTGGGTGGCTGGCTCATTCATTTTCTTTCTTTCTTTTTTTCTTTTCTTTTCTTTTCTTTTTTTTTTAGTAAAGATTTTATTTATTTGACAGAGAGAGAGTGAGAGCACAAGCAGGGGGAGCAGCAGAGGGAGAGGAAGAAGTTGGCTCCCTACTGAGCAGGGAGCCTGATGTGGGGCTGGATCCCAGGACCCTGGGATCATGACCTGAGCGGAAGGCAGACGCTTAACGACTGAGCCACCCAGGTGCTCCTCATTCATTTTCTTAAACGTGTAATTGGTGAGCACTAGTTTTTAAAATTTGATGAAGTCTAAGTACCTATTTTTGTATGATCATTAATTTCTGTGTGCTATCTAAAAACGCTTGTTTTTTTCTCAAGTTGCAAAGATACTCTTCTATGTTTTGCTTTTTTTTCTTTTTCCCTAGAAGCCTTATCATTTTAGCTTTTACGTTCAGTTATAAAACTGTGTGTTTGTGTTTGGTGTGAAGGAAGAGTGGAAGTTCTTTGCTTTCTTTCTTTTTTAATGAATATCTAGTTTAATGAATATCTATCTTCTAATGAATATCCATTGTTTAAAAAAAACACAAAATTTTTTTCCCTTTCTCCACTGGATTTCTTTGGAGACTTTGTAGAAAATCAAGGGACCATAAAAAGTAGATCTTAATTTTGGACTTCCTATTCAGTTCCATTAACTCATTTGCCTCTTCTTATGCAAACACCACACTGTTTTGATTACTGCAGCTTTATAGTAAGTCTCCAAGTCAGGTAATATGAGTCCTTTAAATTTACTCTTTTTTTTTCTCGAAATGTTTGGATGTGCTACCTCTTTGCATTTCCATAGAAAGTTTAGAATCAGATTATCAATTTCTACAAGGGCAAGGTAAGATTGTGACTATGATTACATTGAATTTATAGCTTAAGTTAAGAATAAGCTTAACAATACCAAGTCTTCCAATGTATAAATATGGTATATCTCTTAATTTATTTAGATCTTATTTGATTTCTCTCAGAAGTGCTTTGTATGGGCACCTGGGTGGCTCAGTTATTAAGCGTCTGCCTTCGGCTCAGGTCATGATCCCAGGGTCCTGGGATCGAGCCCCGCGTCGGGCTCCCTGCTCTACAAGGAGCCTGCTTCTCCCTCTCCCACTCCTCCTGCTGCTGTTTCCTCTCTCACTGAGTGTCTCTCTGTCATATAAATAAATAAAATCTTTTTTTAAAAAAGTGTTTTGTAGTTTTAAGAGTAGAGGTCTTTTCTTTTTCTTTTTTTTTTTACATAAATGGTCACAGAAGTTTTATTCATAATTGTCCAAAACTGGAAACAAGCCAAATACACATATTGACACACTAATTGATGAGCAAAATGTGACATTTTTCATAAAATGGAATACTACTCAGAACAAAAAGAATGAATTGAGTGGGATTTATCCCCAGGGGGGTTTTCTTTCAGGATGGAGGGTGCGGCTGACTGGGTGAAAGGCTACTCTGGCAGAAAGTAGGAAAGGGATCCCCTGTCACTGAGAAAGTCAAGAAGGGGCGAAATCACCTTTATTTTAAATAAATAAGTAAGTAAATAAATCAATAGCTAAGCCCTCCTTACAGTGACAACTCTACTCCACTGGCCCAGGTGTCTCTCCAGCTCCCCCTTCCCCCACTATTCTTTGGGAGCAGTTACGTGACTGTAGCTACAGTTAGCTGATCCCACCCCACTCTGGTGAGGTCAAAAGCCAGCTTTCATGTCATTCGAACTGTGCAGCCAACTCTTCAGCCTTTGTGGGCTTTTTCCTCTTCTGATCCCATCTGCATCATGTGTTTCTGAGATTCCTTTAAATCAGCGTTCCATTCACCATCCATGTGCCTGTCTTCTACTACTGTGATGGATTTATTATTTAAAAATATACATCGGGGGACGCTTGGGTGGCTCCATCAGTTAAGTGTCTGCCTTCCACTCAGGTCATGGTCCCAGGGTCCCAGGATCAAGTCCCACATTGGGCTCCCTGCTCAGTGGGGAGTCTGCTTCTCCCTCTGTCTGCTGCTCCCCCTGCTGTGCTCTCTCTCTCTCTCTGTCAAATAAGTAAATAATCTTTAAAAAAGGGAAAAAGGAAGAAAAATATTTTAAATCTAATGTTCTTTCTAAGACTATACAATGAAGATCAGCCATTTCTTTACATCATTTTAAGTTTTACCACTGTATGTGAAGAGTGTTCATTAGAATGCACTCCTTTGCAAAAAAAAAAAAGAGAGTGTACCCCTTTCGTTGAGATGACAGAAACCAAATTTGAACTAGCTTTATGATGGTAATAAAAAAGTTGAATGTTTACAAGTACCAGACATACGGTAAATATTCAAATGTAAAGGCCTCGTACCTCTTTTGTTCATTTATTCCTAAGTGTTTAAGTTCTATTTTAAATGGAATTCTTAGATTTTTCTCTATAATTTTTGAAACTGATCAAAATACAATTGATTTTTTAATACTGACCTTGTATGCTGAGATTGACGAATTCTAATAATTCCCTTGTAGAATCCTTAGGATTTTCCACTTAAACCATCATGTCATCTGCAAGTAGAGATGGTTTTACTTTTGTTACATTCTTCAGGCTATTTTGTTTTTATTTCTCACCTTATTGCAATGGCTAGAACTAAACCAGTATAGAATAGAAGTGTTTGGAGTGGATATTATTGCTCAGGGGCAAAGCATTCAATATTTCACCTTTAATTATGAGATTAGCCATAGTTTTTTCTTTTTTTTTAGAGAGAGATTCACTTTATTTAGATTGAGGAAGAGCCCTTCTATTCCAATTTGCTGGGAATTTTTTTATTGTGAATGGAGTTCAATTCTGTCAAATGAGTTTTCTGCATTGATTTAAATGGTTATATGGGGTTTTTTTTCTTTATTCTCGCAATAGAAGAAATTACATTGATTGAATGTCAAATGTTAAACCAATCTTAGGATAATCTGGGATAAACTTGGTCATTCTGTTATCCTTTTGTATACACCACTGGATCTTATTTTGCTCTTATTTTGTTAGAATTTTTCTGTTTATGTTCATTAGGAATATTAATCTGTAATTTTCTTTTGTTGTTTTTGTAGCATCTGTCAGGTTTGTTTATCACAATTAATGCAAGCCTCATAAAATGACTGGGAATTATTTTCCTCTGCTTTTATTTTCTGAAAGGTTTTATGTAAGATTGGTGCATTTTTTTTCCTTAGGTGTTTGATAGAATGCACTCATCTTGTGAGAGCCTATCATAATCTTCCTGTGGATAAGGAAATCAGTTATAATAGCTATCATTTTGTAAGATCCTACGATGGGTCAGTTACTCTATTAGGTGTATTATATATGTTAATTCATTTAATCACCACAACCCTGTGAGATAGATATTACCATTCTTTTTCTTAAGATTTATTTATTTATTTTAAAAAGAGAGAGAAAGCGTGAATGGGGGGAAGGACAGAGGAGAAGGAGATAAGCAGACTCCCCACTTAGTTTTTAAAATGCTCTACTAAGAATAGACTTAAGAAAAGCAAGGGAGGAAGCTGAGAGATCATTTAGGAGGCTATTTCATTAAATCTTGTAAGAACAAAGTGTACCTAAGGGTGCTTGACTGGCTCAGTCAGTAGGGTGTGTGACCCTTGACCTCAGGGTCATAATTTCAATCCCCACTCCCCCCCCCCAAAAAAATACCTTAAATCAGAGTGGTTGAAATAGACGTGGTGAGATCCTGAATATATTTTGAAGGTAAAGCCAATAGGATTCTTTGATGGAAGAGAATATCGGGTGTTAAAGAGAAGAGTCAAGGATGACTTCAGGGGTTTTGTCCTGAGTAACCAGAAGGGTGATGGAGTTGCTGTCAAATGAGAAGGGAAGAGTATGAATGGAAAAGTCAGGGGGTGAGATAAAGCAGGAACATGTTAAGTTTGAGAAATGGTATTTAAAAATCCAAGGACACGTGAGATCATTGTCTAATGAAATCTTTTGAGTTCCTTGTAGCGTAGAAATATTGTCATTACATATTTTCTCAAAACAATTGCCCAGCCCTAAGTTTTACTGCTATGCTAAGCCCAAAGGTTAAAGTGTCTTGGTTATTTTTGGACCCATTTAGAGCCCCACCATATATTCATGTATAGTATTTGAATGCCAACTCTTCATTATAATGCGTGCACACACACACACACACACACACACACACACACAGGATTTACTAGTAACTGAACTTCATGCTATAGTATAACTTTATCAGAGATATATTCTGGTGACCATTACTAATACAAAGAAGTAAACTAAAAACTTCATCTTAACAGTTTCATAAAATAATTGAATTGTTATCTTGAGTTTTCTATACTTCACATAATTCTCTTATCGTTATCATCAAGTCATCCATTATTATCACAAAAAATAGTTATAAACTGGTCTTGAAACTTAGAGCTTGGGCACCTGGGTGGCTCAGTGAGTTAAAGCCTCTGCTTTCAGCCCAGGTCATGATCTCAGGGTCCTGGGATCGAGGCCCGCATCGGGCTCCCTGCTCAGTGGGGAGCCTGCTTCCCCCCTCTCTCTCTGCCTGCCTCTCTGCCTCCTTGTGATCTCTCTCCCTCTGTGAAATAAATAAATAAAAATAAAAATCTTAAAAAAAAAAAGAAACTTAGAGCTTAACTTGTAATTTTACAGAGGTAGTTATAAAAACAGACGTAATTTCTGCCCTTTGGATCTAGCAATCCAGAAATCACAGCACTGACAACAGTAAAAGAAGCCATGGTCAATTACCCATTCCTAAAATAGAGTCTGTAGTTGCCAAGAGTTAGGTCAGGTCAGTAAGATTGCTGTCCAGCAGCCCAGTGACCCACCATCACAGTTATGCCTGAGATGTGACAAGTAACCTCCAACCTGGACAGCAGACTCAATTTAATGAAGGATCTGATGCTTTGTCTTGGCTCCCACTTTCAGGGCTCTGGCCAGCTCAGCCAGTGTTTACAGGAAGGAGAACATGCAGGAGAGCCTCCTCAGTCCATCCAGACTCCACCACGCCAGACAATCACATCACACACGCTCTGCAAGGCCAAGGAGTACCAAACAGGAAACTCTCTCAACTTTCAATAGAAACTTGGCAATGGAAAGCTTATGATTAGGAGGTGACATAAATATGTCTACCTTAAAATGGCAACAAGTGGGGCGCCTGGGTGGCTCAGATGGTTAAGCGTCTACCTTCAACTCAGGTCATGATCCCAGGGTCCTGGGATCCAGCCCCACATTGGGCTCCCTGCTCAGCGGGGAGTCTTCTTTCCCCACTGCTTCTTCCCTACTCATGCTCTCTCTCTCTCTCTCTCTCTCTCTCTCTCTCTCTCTCTCTCAAATGAATAAATTAAAATCTTTAAAAAAATAATAAAAATTTTAAAAATACTGCTTAAAAAATGGCAAGAAGTATGGCAAAACAAAATAGGATAGCTCCTGCTAAGTTGGAGGGAGCCCAAACACTGGAGATATACCAGACAGCATCTGAAATCCAAGACGCTGGAATTATGGTTATGATGTCCTAAATGTCTTTCTTCTATTTTAACAAGTATCTACCACAACCAAAATGATAAAATGTCTAGTTCAACCAAAATGATGGAAAATACTCAGCAGCATCTAAACAGAGCCAGCAATACTGCCATAAAATCAGATACAAAACACTTGTTTATATGTTACACAAAACTCACCTAAACTGTCTCGGGTTGAAAAGCATTGGAGGTACTCAGTTGTGGGTGGATTTATGTGATTCCACACGGCCTAGAAGAGTGAAACACTTTGAAGAACAAGTAAAGAGGAAAATCTAAAGATACCTACATTCATGCTCTCCTGGGGCAAAAATAGACCCCAAATGGCCCTGAATTAAAAAGACTTTGGAGATCTATTATTTTTCAATCACAAAGGGATTCTGACTGTTTTTGATTAGAGGATGAATATCTAACTACAGACAAAAGAATAAAGAAAAAATGAAAGTTAATATTCTTAGCATGAACTTGAGTTAAATAGAGCATACACACACACACACACACACACACACACACACATATCCTTAGAAGGCAGAAAGGGGGAAAAAAACCTACAAAATCTATACCTTAGAGAACTGCAAATTTGGTGATGCTTCTTTCAGCAATATAAAGCCACTGCCTAAAGAATTCCATGAGAATATCAAAATGAAAATACAAACCTTCTGTGATTTTTTTCCTATTTTACTTTATTTTCCAAAATTCCCCAACAAAAATAGCATTTATAATCATAAAAACCCATAGATATATCAAGAGGGATGAGAATAGTCTCTCTAAAATAAGTTTATAGCTAAAACCTGAAAACTTTTGAAGATTGACCAAATAGAGACACAAATTAAAATTAAGGGATTTATTTTTTACAAAGAACAGATCTGCAGAGGCAAATTAAACTTAACAATTTCCAGAAGGGGATTGGGGCACCTGGGTGGCTCAGTAGGTTAAAGGTCCGACTCTTGATTTCAGCTCAGGTCATGATCTCAGGGTCGTGGGATCGAACCCCTTGTGGGGCTCCCTGCTCAGTGTAGTGTCTGCTTGAGGATTCTTTCTTGCCCTCTGCCCCTCCTCTCCCTCCACCTACCCCACCACGCAATCACTCACATGTGCACATGCATGCATCTTCTCTCTCTCTCTCTCAAATAAATCTTTAAAAGAAAGTTTTTTGGGAAGGGGGATAAATTTCAATGACTAATTTACTGAGAACCTACCCAACATAAGGCACTATTCAAGGTACTTTATCTCATATGATTCCCCCTAAAACCCCAAAAAGTGGACGCCTTAAACATGTAGATTAAGAAAATCCAATAAACCACAGTATATTTGACTTGTTCTCACTGAGCAGATAACCTTGTTCTAAGCAGCATTTTCACCAAAGATTTAAAGGCTGGCATAGAAGACCTACTCATTGGCATAGGTGACATAAAGCTGAAAGAATTTGCAAAAGATGTGGCATGATAAGAAAAGGATCCAGAAAGGGGTCTTAGGCAGGTGGGATAGATGGGCTAAGTCTAATAATATGAAATCTGGTGAGTAAAAATATTAAGGGCCAAACAACCAACTGTAAACGAATTCAAGATAAGAATTATGATTTGGGGCCCCCTGGGTGGCTCAGTTGGTTAAGCGTCTGCCTTCGGCTGGGGTAGGGTCCTGGGATCGAGCCCCACGTCAGGCTCTCCACTCAGCAGAGCGCCTGCTTCTCCCTCTTCCTCTGCCTGCCTCTCTGAGTATTTGTGCTCACTCGCCCTCTATCTTTCTCTGTCAAATAAATAAATAAAATCTTTTAAAAAAAAAGTATCATCTTCAGCTTGGGTACTTCATTTTAAAAGATTTGGAAACCAGGGAGAGAAGTCACAAGGGAAAAGAGATCCAGAACTATGTCAGATGAGGAACATTTTTTAGAGAAAAGAAAGGAGGTGCAAGTGACATGCTATAAATTCATTGTCTCCAAATATTTGAATAGCTCTCACACAAATGCAGAACTATTTAAGAACTGAATTGTAATGACTATGAGGGGAAAAAGTCAGCTCATCTAAAGAAAGAGTTTTCCAATGAGCAGAGAGCGGGCCAGAGGTTAAAAGGGTTGCTGCCAAAAGCAGTGAGTGCCCAGTCACTAGAGGAATTCAAGCTTGGGCTGGGATCTATTCTGCCAAAACAGTTTAGGGAGAATTCAATCATTGCATAGTGTATAGGCAAGGTGATCTTTAATTTTCTGTCCAAACCTGAAATTTTACTTAAGGGAACATTCTCAGGAAGAAGACAGCTTTTTAGTCAAAATTAGAAGAGAAGACGGCTTGAAATATGGAGTCCAAGACAGGAGAGGTCAATATGGCAGGGAATCCAAAATAAGACTGAGGAAATCAATCAAGGAGACATTTAGCAGGTTGAAACATGAAGTAGAAACAACAGTACAGGAGCTGGGAACACATCTGTCATCCAGCAAGTGCAACCGAGTGTATGAGTATCAAAGACTGTTTGCACCGCCATAATAAAAGTACCACAGGCTGGGTGCCTTACCCAGCAAACATTTGTTACTGGCAGTTCCAGAGGCTGGGAACGCCAAGATCAAGACCCTGGCGGATCCCATGTCCAGGGAGGTCCTGCTTCCTGGTTCACAGGCAGCTGTCTCCTCACATGGCAGAAGGAGGGGAAGGAGCCCTCTAGGGTCTCGTATGTAAGGGCTCGAATTCCACTCATGAGGGCTCCAGCCTTGTGACCAAATCATGTCTCAAAGCCTCCACCTCCACATAACATCACCCTTGGGGTCGGGATTTCAACAGACAGATTCTAGGGGGACACAGACGTTCAGCCCACAGCAGCGAGTCCACAAAGTGAAGAGATGATGCAGTAGCATACAATACAGAGACCGATGTGGTGGTGTTGCTTCAGAAATGGGAACGATTACAGTTCAACGCCTTGTTCCAAGGCCATGACAGAAACTTACATGCAAGCATCTTCACTCAGACCTTTCACTTTTTCACAACAGAAAGAGGTGCAGGTAGTTTCAGACCATTTCGATAAGGTAATCGTTCCATGCAGAGGCTAAGGCTGAGCGCTGTTCAGACTTTTTAAAAGAGACAGAGATACTTTGTCTCAAAAACAGAAAGGGCAGACAACTCCAGCAGATGAGGCGAATGGTGTGGGTGTTGGGTTAGTGGCCAGAGCCCCTGCTTTAGAGTGAGACTGTGTGACTATCCGTAACTAGTACAGCTTTCAGACTTTCCCCCCAAAGCCTCTGAAAACAAGAGGAGGAACTGCAGAACATGGTAGAATTTTTCTCAGCCTATAGCTTTCTGATAGTGTGGCTTTAAGAATTCAAAATACTGGGATGCCTGGGGGACTCCCAGAGTCCTGGGATCAAATCCCATGTCCCACATCAGGCTCCCTGCTCAGCGGGGAACCCGCTTTTATCTCTGCCTGCCGCTCCCCCTCCTTGTGCTCTCTCTCTCTCTCTGACAAATAAATAAGGAAAAATTTTAAAAAAGAAGAAGAATTCAAAATACCAGGGGCACCTGGGTGCCTCGGTCTGTTAAGCAGCCGACTCTCGGTTTCACCTCAGGTCCTGATCTCAGGGGGTGGAGCCCCAGGTCCAGGGTCGGCTCCCTGCTCGCTCGCTCTCTCAAATAAATAACTAAATCTCTAAAAATAAATACGAAGAAAAGTCCTTTATACCCAAAGAAGTTTACTTAGGTCCCATGAATGAGCCCTTTCTGTTGACTCCGGCACACTTTTCTTCAGGTTAAGGTAGTCGTTTTACCTACTCCCTTCGCCCCCGGGGCCAACGCATGGCTTTCACGGGAGGAAGGTGATTGACCAGAAAGAGCATGTCCCACATGGTCCCCGAGCAATCATAACAGCACTCCGGGCTTATTCTAACCTCCATGGGATAGATGGAGGGGCACCGAACGAGCAGCGTGCACAGCAAGCCCCCGCCGGAAGGCAAATGAAACAACAGAGCAGGGGAAATACATCACCGCCTTGCAAGAAAACCATCCATCCCCGCGAGGCCGCCCATTTAATTGAAGCCTTAAGACCATTTTCAGGGCGCCTGGGTGGCTCAGTGGGTTAAAGCCTCTGCTTTCGGCTCAGGTCATGATCTCAGGGTCCTGGGATCGAGGCCCACATCGGGTTCCCTGCTCAGCGGGGAGCCTGCTTCCCCCTCTCTCTCTGCCTGCCTCTCTGCCTACTTGTAATCTCTCTCTGTGTTAAATAAATAAATAAATAAATAAATAAATAAATAAATAAATAACCATTTTCAAAGCATACCTCTTGTCCTCTGGGTGGGATTTGCTCAAGTAATAGAGCATCTTAATATCACTCAGATTTCTGAATCTACCTATAACCTGAGTCTTCCCACAGCTATGATATTTGGAGGCCTGCATCAACTCGTTGGTTGATGAGCTTGGTTTGTCCACTTGTTTGTATTCCATGAATATTCCATGAATATTCCATGAATATTCCTAAAATTTTTATGGCATACCAGTCATTTTTTAGGAACTCTTTGGGTACGGAGGTAGGCAATTAGAGGGGCCTGCTTTCATAGGGCTTTATTTCTTGAAGACACACAAATCAACGAGAAAGGGCAATGCGGAAGAGGAAGCATGATGAAAATAAAACAGGACCATGAAGAGCGCTCAGAGCTCGCTTTAGATGGGAGGCAAGAAAGGCCTCTGCAGGGTGGGAGCCCTTGAACTGAAGAGGGAACGATGCCCGGGAACCAGATCCAGGGAAATGTGCAGGAAGGTTCAGGGCCTAGGCAGGGGGAGATCTGTGTGGGGTGCACCCAGTAAGACCAGGTGCACCCAGTATGACGAGGGACACAAACAAGGTCAGCATGCTGGTGCACAGAACGTATCAGAGACACCCCCAGGGTAACCCAGGGCCTGGGAGGGAGCGGCTGGGAATCAAGATTCTATTCCCAAGGGAGCCATTTGCAAGCTAAAGAGAGCAGCAACGTCTGATTTAGGTTTACAAAGATCATTCTCGTTGCTGAAGGACAGCAGGGGTGGAGGACGGTGGGGTAAGATTAGTCCAGTGACCCAGTTCCCTCCCCATACAGAGATACTGTGTGAGTTTAATTGGTTTCTGAGGATCCTCTAATCATGACAGATCAAGGAGACCATGCTTTAGTTATCAGTGAGTGATCGTGACTTAAATAAGCTTCAATAAGCTTTGATGTGATATGATATTCGGCATGATGAAAGAATATGATTTATTTTTTCTCATGTAAAAATGGCTATGATTTATCACAATCTGTTACTAAATACTAAGTGCAGCTAGTCCTGCACTGTGAGAAGCTACAGGGGAAAGAGATTTGTCTATACACCAGGTAAACGGGAATGGACAAAAGCGTACGGAGATCAGACTGTCTGCACACAAGCCAGGAAGAAACGCAGGTTGTACAACTAATTGGTTTTTAGGTGCCCACACAATAATACTCCAGAGTGAGGAGAGCGGAGATAACACCATCCTCTAAAAGCACCATTCTTGCCTTCAGACAATAAACTTTTGACTGGTTTTGAGACCCAGAAGATGGCTATGAAATGACCTTTTTCTGGAATTAAGGGCACGATGGTAGAGGGTTTCTGATTAAGGGCTCTCTGCTCTCAGCACTTAACAAGGAGGTGATCAGATTCTATTTGATCTTTTTTTAAGATTTTATTTATTTTTGTGGAGAGAAAGAGAGAGAGAGAGAGCACATAAGCAGGGGGAGGGGCAGACGCAGAGGAAGAAAATCTTAAGCAGGTGCCACGCTCAGCATGGAGCCCTACACAGGGCTGGATCTCAAGACCCTGAGATCATAACCTGAGCTGAAATCAAGAGTTGGACGCTAAACCAACTGAGTCACCCCTGCATCCCAGTTTCCATTTTCAATAGCCGTAAACAGCTACCTGACAATATTCGTTATCCCATGACATCATTTGACAACGTTATCCTAATACATCTAGCAATCAACGTTATCCCACTACATCTTTTCATCCATCTTTCAGTTTCTACTGACAATCCATAGGCCATTACTTTGTGGGTTTTATGTCTAAAATAATAGCATCCAGTATGATGAGCTAGAAATAACTCATATAGGAAACATTAATTGATTCTTCCTTCTAGACACAGATACCTGAAAATCAGTGAATGTTCTGACATTGCAACAAAACTGAAGAATATGGGAAACTGTTTTTGCATAGGTGTGTGATACCATTTACACAATAGACTGTTCATCCTCGTTCGCTTCCAAACTATAGCACCTAGTTACCACTAGGTGGCGCCATTCTCTTCCTTTTCTGTTTTTACTTGGCTTGCTTCTATTTTTCCAGGAGGAAACTGTCCTCACAGGGATACTGGCAATAAAAATGATTTTTTGTTCTCTGAGCTGCTTTAGCGAACTTCATAGTCTTCATATTCTCTGAACAGGCACAGCATGATCGATCTAATTTCCAAATATTGAGGAACTTCAGAATGTACAAGAACATATTCTACATCTCTACTGACCGTGAGGAAATTTGCGGAATTCATATTCTCTATTGCTGAATTCACACATGATTCTGTGGACCCTTTTTTTCCCCGTGATCTCCATCTCCCCTCTTCCTCCTTGAACTACATCTTAACTGGTGTTGGGGCACCCTCTGCACCCCATATAGCCAGCCAACTTCCAAGATTTTTCTGCCCTTCCTTTATAGTTCTTACTTCACCCCTTCTTCTCTATTCCTATTGCCAGAACCTAATACAGACCTAAAAAATCTCCTCCAAGTTTATTCCAGTTAGAGTTCTTTTCCTTCAATCTATTCTTCACTTGGACATGCAATTAATATGCTCAAAACACTACTTCATCATGACATTGTACTATTTATTTTAAGTAACTCCTTATGCCCAACATGGGCTTAAACTCACAGCCCCAGGATCAGCGCCCCATGATATTGTACTATTAAGGACATTATATTTACCATCCAACAGCATTTAAGTCTAAGCTGTCACCATGACATTAAATTCTTTCTGTTGTCCTTTGCCTAACCAATATTATCTTCTCCCACTACCTAACATAAAAACTCCTTTCCAGTTAATCTGCACAATGCTTTGCAAAACGGATTTCTAACTAGGAGGATAGGTCTTGGTTTGTTTGCTTGCCTGCTTGCTTAGTGGTTGGCTCATGGCCAGGATAGTATATTGATTAAGAGTGAGAATTTCTGGAGTCAGCCTGCCAGAGTTGATATTCTAGCTCTGCCATATACTAGTTTTATTTTTTTGTAATTTTTTAAGTGATCTCTACCCCCAGTGTGGGGCTCAAACTCATGACCTCAAGATTAAGAGCCATAGCCAGAAGCCCCCACACATTAGTTTTATAGTTTAAGATAAGTTAGTTCATGTCTCAGGGCTTCAGTGCCCTCGTTTATGAAATGGAGATTAAAAACAGTATCTACTGGGACTCCTGGGTGGCTCAGTCAGTTAAGCATCTGCCTTCAGCTCAGATCATGATCTCAGGGTCCTGGGATAGAGCCCTGAGTCAGCCTCCCTGCTCAGCAGGGAGCCTGCTTCTCCCTCTGCCTCTGCCCCTCCCCCTGCTTGTTCTCATTCTCTCTCTCTCTCTCTCTCTCTCTCTCTCAAATAAATAAAATCTTAAAAAAACAAAACGAAACAAAACAAAAAACTAGAGATTGTAAGGAGTTTAACAGTTGCCAGGGAGTGGGAAAGAGGGAGGACAGGAATGAATATTGAAGCATAAGAGAAACTCTTCTGTAGGATACTATAAAGAGGTTGACATGAGTTTGCCAAAGCCAACAGAACTGTATAACACAATGAGTGGACCTTAATGTAAATTATAGATTTCAGTTAATAATAACATATCACTATTTGGTTCATTAATTAAAACAAACGAACCATGCTAATGCAAGATGTTAATAATAAGAGAAATGGCAGAAAAGGAGGGAAAATATATGGAATTCTCTGTACTGTCTGCTTAATATTTCTGTAAATCTAAAATTATAGTTTAAAAAAAGCCCTAAGTCTATTTCTTATTTTAAGAAGTTAAAATTAATGTAGAGAGAAGAAAGCATATGTGACTTTGGAAGGAGCCAATAATGTGTTGACCTACTACAAAGATCACACAACATCCCCTTACTCATTACAAAGAATCGTGCCTTTGAATAAATCATTAAATTCTGCTTATTTATGCCAAGGTTACTTAATATCAGCCAGTTCCTATAACATTGCCCAGACTGTTAATGTCAACATGATTTAGCAGATTCTGTCTGTACTCATAGACACATACCTTGGGTTTTGGAAACACTAGAGTGGCCAAAAAAAAAAAAAAATTCTCAGAGAAATAAACAGAATTCATCCGTGATTATAGATACAGACATACCATAAAATAATACATTCACTTTTCCCTACACTCTGATTTCCCCAAACCATCCAGAACACCCACTTCTGTTTTAATTACTGTGTTGGACAGCTCCTTCACATGCCTTCTCAATATGAGAATGGAACTGTGAGTCTGGGTTTCAGTGTAGCAGGGATGACAGGAAGCAATGGCGAGGCTGTATGGATGACATCGCCAGGTCTTCAACAAGGCACTGGCGGTCATAGGTAATAATTAACTTCAAATTCCTACCCCAGAGATGGCAAGACCCCAGAGAGAACTAGGAATGGGACCAGAGATGGACAAGGGCTTTTTAGTCAAGGTGGATTTAACTTCATAAAAATAAATTTTTTAAAAAATCTGAATAACAAAAGATACCAGAAAAAAAGACAAAAGATAAAATTGAAGATCATAGAATGTATATATATACATATATATATATATAATACATAATGAGTGTCTACAAATCAGTGAGAAAATTACAAATGCCCAATTTAAAATTAGACAAAGGACAGGAACAAGGCTTTCACAGAGCAAACTATATAAATAATCAACATATGAAAATACTATTCAACCTCACTAAAAATCAGGGAAAGGCCAGTTTAAACGGAGAGAGAATCTTCAACTTCAAACTGGTGGAAAAAACACTAAAGAGAGAACGTTGGGGAAGGATTGGGGAAACAGTCCTTTACATATGGTATTGGTTGGTTGAAAATTCCAGAGAAATTTATGAAGAAATAATATTTCAAAGTTGTATAATTCCAGTAATTCTACCTCTATAAATCTTTCCTAGAGAAATCTGAACCTGTCTGCAAAGTTACATTTACAAAAAAATTCTTTTCTGCCATATTGTTGGTAATGACAAAAAATTAGAAAGAACCCAAATTTCCATCAATTCAAGAGTGGTTAAACACATTGTGGTAGGGTCATACTCTAGAAAGCTGGGCTCCCATTAACCAGAATAAACTAGGTCAGCATGCAGTGGTATTAAAAGTAGTATTAAGATACTACTTTAACCTCCATTGGTAGTATCCTTCATATTTTATATTTTAAAACATGCATATCGAAGGCACCTGGGTGGCTCAGTCAGTTAAGCGTCCAACTCTTGTTTTCAGCTCAGGGTCATGAGATCAAGCCCCGAGTTGGGCTCTGTGCTGGGCGTGGATTCAGATTCTCTCTTTCTTTCTGCCCCTCCCCCACCTCCACTGGAGTTCCAACACTGTCTCTCTCTCTCTTAAAAAAAAAAAAAATGCAGACCCATGACATAGAAATTCTGTCCTACAAGATTCTGTCCTAAAAAACACAAAAAGCTACAAACTTCTGATCAGTAGTTCCCAACTATTTTCAAATATAAAAAAAAATACATCCGAAAGAAAAGAAATCTGTCAAAGCCAACAGATTTTTAAGAACCCATGATTCCCTCAGCCACCTCTGTTTAGCTTCAAATGTTGTCTCTCAACTGCAGGGTCTGATGAGGTCATCTTAAAAATACATTCTAAGGAAACTGAACCCTTAGGTGAAAGACCTCAGTAAATCACTTCCACAAAATAGACAGTAAATGAAGAATTTGGAATGAGTCTCAGTGGAAGGATGTGAAATCTCATTCTCTGGATATTCTTAAAATTATAATTTATATATTCCCACACATATCTGGAGTCATTTAAATATTTAGCATTTGTGTAGTAAACACTGAAAGGCAGAAAGACAAAAAGACTATTTTTCCCCTTATGCTTTAATTTTCCCCCAATGGCGATACTGTTTCCTTTCTAAATACACAAGCTCTTCTTGTTTGAGTCGGATATTGGAAGTTCCGGGATTGAATTAACACATTTGTCTTTAGTTAGGCTAGGTTTGATCCAGCTACTCTGAGGTCTGTGGTTTTTTTCAATAAAAATTGCTTCAAATTGTCTATCACCTGGCTGGCAGATGCCAGATAATTTCAGGCACATGAACCAAAGAGATTTTACTCTGAAGCTGGGTCTGGTCACGTCAGATAGATACCAACATCACTACTTATTCCTTCATGAAATGAAATACACCCTATTTTTACTCCCAGAGTGGTATCCAAAAACTCACAAAGTATATAAACAGAAACTGGCTCTGCCATTCACTCATGTTCTCTTCTAATCTGCACAGTAAAGGCGTAAGTTCAGTGATACCAATAGTTCTGCCAAATTTCGAGAAAATGAGAGCACACTCACCAAATGTATTGTTCCAGGTGCACAAAAGTACCTTAACAAGTTTCAGTAAGTGTTTAATTCTAGAATAAATAACTGTCCAACAGGCTGTCTCTGGATTAGAGTGTGCGAAGCCGATGTTTGGTTTCTATTACAGGTGAAGAAGTTTGTGGCGGCTCATGGAGCTTCCATTCACCAGGCTGGAAATGGCCTTCATTTTACTGGCTTTTGTTATCTTTTCCTTATTTACTCTGGCTTCCATCTACACTAACCCAGACGAGAGGAATGAAGGTAAGAACAGAAGGCTCTTTGAGGCTAGTCTCTACTTCTTCTGTTTTCCAGTCACCTTTTTGTATGGTTTGATTATTTGGTTTCTAGTCTGTGTGTGAGGATGAGTTTGTTTTGGGGTGTGGTGTGCACATGGGAGAAAGAGAGAGAGAGTTTCTCATTAAGTAGCACAAAAAAACCTACCGTGGCACTTCACCACCATTTTTAAAAGGTTTAGAAATGGAAAAAATCATCAACTGACTTCTGATCCCAGAATTTGGCAGATCTTATGCCTTGAACCTAATATACATATAATGTAAAATTAATATATATACTATAAAATTAGATATTGATTTATCTAATTTTAACTTTCACCATCCTCCCATCCCTGCCCGAAATCTAAAATGTACAAAAAGCTTAATGGTTTAAAAAGTTTATAAAGGGTCCCTGGATTAAGCCTCTGCCTTCGGCTAAAGTCATGATCTCAGGGTCCTGGGATTGAGGCCCACATCAGGCTCTCTGCTCAGCGGGGAGCCTGCTTCCCCCTCTCTCTGCCTGCCTCTCTGCCTACTTCTGATCTCTCCCTCTCTCTCTCTCTGTCAAATAAATAAATAAAATCTTTAAAAATAAGTAAATAAAAATTAAAAAATAAAAAGTTTTTAAAGATGGACATTGGGGATGGTTTGTGCTATGGTTAGTGCTGTGAAATATGTAAGCCTGATGATTCACAGACCCTTACCCTGGAGCAAATAATACATTATATGTAATTAAAAAAATAAAAAATAATTTTTAAAGGTAATTTTTTTACAAAGCAAACAGAAATGAGTTTATAAGATACAAATCCCAGTATAATATAGTATGGAGTGCGGGTGTGCGTGTGCGCACGCACGTACATATATGGGTGTGTGTGTGTGTGTGTGTGTTCAACCATACATGGAGAGGAAAAGGATTCAAGTTTTTTCTAATGATTTCTTGTCAAAGCCCAAACATTTGAAAAATAGAAGTATTTTAAAAATTCAACACTGCATGTTTACCCATTTCCAGTAATAACAATTGTTAGCAACAGAGTAAACTGTTTCAATGGTATGCTTAGTACTTCCCTGTAGCTCAAGGCCCAATACAAAATTGATCATAACTGGCCATTTTTAGGGCCAAAAATTTTACATATATATAAAGGGAATTATATACATTTGTAGAGATTAAGATAAAAATCATAAAAAGAAAATTGTGCTTCTTATGATTGTGATACCCCTCCATCGATTTTTGATTCTAAAAGAAGTTCTCTCGGTGAGATAAAATATTATTCTATGTCTTGACATACAACACTTACAGAAGCAGAAAACAAAAGTCACAGTGAATAGACAGTTCAATTCATACTGACATGCAGATGAGGAAACAAAAGAGGAGTCCCTAAGTCTTTTTCTGCTCCACATTATGCTAGTTTAAAATGGGTTTGGCTGAAAGAAAGGGTCAAACCAAAATAGCAATTACTTTAACTAGATCCTAAAGTATTTCTCCCACCTGGAAAGGAACCCTGGAGTAGTTAGGTTCACGGCTGACACAGCACTCCATGATGTCCTGAACAGGTTAGTCCTCTCTTGATTCACTCCCATCTTCGACTTCCAGCTCCCATGTCACAGACCAATATGACTGACCCATATTTGCCATCATTTATGTATCCACTCCACAAAAAGAAGGAGGAATGGCACACTTCTTTGTGCACCAAATGATCTGGCACTTCCAGAATTCGTGTACACCACTTCCCTTTGGCCAGAATTTAGTCCACGGCCATACCCATAGGGAAGCTGTTGAGTTTAATTTTTATTCTGCAAAGCATGTGCTGAGCTAAAATTTGGCGTTTGTGCTCCTGAAGGAAGAAGGAAAACCAAAAGTGTCTGACAGACACATAGACTCCTTTTTGTTGTTGTTGTTATTTATTTATTTGACACAGACAGAGAGAGAGAGAGAGCACAAGCAAGGGGAGAGGCAGAGGGAGAAGCAGGCTCCCTGCTCAGCAGGGAGCCCGATGTGGGGCTTGATCCCAGGACCCTGGGATGATGACCTGAGCTGAAGGCGGACGCTTAACCAGCTGAGCCACCCAGGGGGTCCCTGGACACATAGACTCGTAACCATGAGTTAATTATAGGGCTAATAGTCATTGAATCAGGGAACATTTGAACTGGAAAGAATGTTAAGAGACCATCTAAGCAACTGATTCTTAATCAGAAATGAACATTGAAAGCCACATTATGCTTGGGGCCCATCACTACCTAGTGAATATACATTTTTAAGGGTCACATGCTCCCTTACCTTTTCATCTCTGGTTAAGAAGTACTGAATCTAACTATTCATATTCAGATGGGATTACAGAGACCCAAAAATGTTAGTAAGTTTCTCAAGTGCTCGGTTAATTAGTACAAGAGCCAAAACTAGAGCACAGGTCCCACAGTTCCAAGTTCACCCCATCTGCTATGCCACCTTGCCTCCCTAATTATAATCCATGAGCATGAGGAGCCAAAGGATTAGAAGAGTCATAGAAATTTACCTTTCCCTTCATTTTCATAATCTATTTTTCATAATTTTCTTTTTCTCTAACTCTGTTCTTCCTGTATCTGTTGTTTATTTTCCAAGCTACAGCTATTCCCTCACCTGAATACTACCATACTCACAGAACTAGCGTTAGCTTTTCAAGGGTTCCCATCAAAGAACACCTTTGGCCTAGCACTCGCTTCTCTTCATGACTACCAGATCAGACTTGAGCACAATTTTACATAAGACCCAAATGTGTACCCTTTCCTAAATGTGATAAGACTTATGAGTAAAATCCCTTTCTCAGCATAGCAGAGAATTACAAGAGTCACTGAAAATAAACTTAAATGATGTGGATTTAATTTCACACATGTTGGGGTGCCTGGCTGGCTCAGTTGGAAGAGCATGTGGCTCTTGATCTTGGGGTCATGAGTTCGAGCCCCACGTTGGGTATAGAGATTATGTAAATAAATAAATAAAAGCTTAAAAAATATTTTCACACATGTTCATTAAAAATCGAATGTGTTAGGGGCATCTGCATGGCTCAGTTGGTTAAGCGTCCAAATTTAGATTTTGGGGGGGTTGCCTGGGTGGCTCGGTCAGTTAAGCAACTGTCTTTGGTTCCCAGGATCCTGGGATCCAGCCACACATTGGGCTCCCTGCTTCTTCCTCTGCCTCTCTGCGCTTCCCCACCACCACTTGTGCTCACTCTCTCGCTCTCTCTCAAATAATTAAAATTAAAACAAAACAAAACAAAAACTCCTAATTTTGGCTCAGGTCATGATCTCCAGATTGTGAGATCCAGCCTGAGTCAGGCTCCACACTGGGCATGGAGCCTGCTTAAGATTCTCTCTCTCCCTCTTCCTCCCCACCTACCCCCACCCCTGCCTCCACTTGCTAATGCACACACTCCCTATCTCTCCCGCTCTAAAAAAATGTCTAATGGTCTCAAGCTATAAGTAATGGAGGATGTAAAGATGAATAGCATACAGTTCCTACCTCAAGAAGCTGATAAGCTAGTGGAGGATTCAGTTGTATAACCAGAGCAAAATTCAATAAATGGCCTACCCGAGGTTATTACTAGGACAATGGGGTCAGAATGGAAAGATCTTACTCAGGGGGCATTGAGATGGGGTTCACAGAAGCAACGGCCATCTTGGTACAATTGGATATTGACAGAGTAGGGTGAAGTAGAGCGCATTCCAAATAAGAAAACAACTTAAGGAAAATTACCCAAATGGAAAAATTATATATATATATATATATATATATATATATATATATACACACACACACACACACATATATATGTATATATATATACACGCATATATTGTATATATATATTTAAATATATATATATATATAATGATAGAAAATCAACTATAATTTGAAATGTAAATAAGTCCATCAAGAAATTGGAAAGAACTGATCCCCAGCCAGAACTTTCTCAGTCCTTTCTGAGGTCAAGAGAGGAAGCAAACATGTGACTAGTGTCACCCTTAAACCTAAGAGATGGAGGGCTCTGTTTTCAATCTCCCACTTGAAAGCTGAAGTTTTCAAGCTCTCATTTGCATACAGATCACCTAGAGATTTTATGAAAAAGTATACTTTGTTCAGTAGGTCTGGGTGGGGACCTGAGATTCTGCATTTCTAACAAGCTTCCAGGTAACACAAAATTCCAGAAGAGATAAGTCAAGCCACTGATGTACACATTCCTAGTGCCAGGGGTGGTCTAGGTCATCTGTGTGCAGCAGGTGAGGAGAGACCTTGGGTATGTGGCTGAACTGCCCATGTGCCTACAAGCAAGGCCCTCCATAGCTCAGGACAGTTACAAAGGCTGGAAGAAAAGAGACCACAGACTCCACTCTATTCTTGCCTCAGCTCCTTCAAATGTCTGGAATGGATGAGCTTATATTTAAGAAAATATTTTTATATTTAGAAGACCCATAGTCATCCCTTAAAAATCAAAGTATTTTAGCCCTACAAGATTCCTGCCCCTCTTAATAGTTTATGAATCCAGTATCTCATTTGTAATTAGCATTCTCAATTTTCTTTCTCTATACCTTTTTATAAGGAAACCATTAAGATAACTTTCTTTGTTAAAAGAGGGGTAAAGTATAACAAAGGCCTTAAATATTTCAGGAAAATTTATTTGTTAAGAAACTGACCTGCGTTTTTGTTCTTGTTACCATAAGAAGTCTACACATAAAACTTCTCAAACACTGTCAATTCAACAATCTTCTCACTGGAAGGAAAGTTCTGGCTATTTTGGTCTCTAACTGAATTTACATAGGTTATCTACCTTTGACTGCTTAGAGGTATTTAGGAATGTTGCTTTCATTCTGGACCATAACATATGTTTTAAATTTTAAACTGAAAACTTAAAATATAGCTCTTACTTATACATTTGAATCTAAAAAAGAACAGAATTTAGTCACTGTAGAAAATCATGAAGCCCCAAAGAAATGTTCTTGCCTGTTCAAGGAAGCTTCGCCTACCACCACCGTGATCAAAAGTCCCCTGTGGACTTCAAAACCACACTAACATCTTCTAGCATTACATACACACCCAAAATTCATCATCCCAAGAACATTATTGTTTTTCTTTGAGAATCATAAGTACCTACTTTGCTGCTATATTGTCTTGAAAGTAATAAAATAAAATGTGTAGCTTGATCATTATAGAATTAATTTACAAGGTGCCTTTCCAAAGTTTTTTTTGTTTTGTTTTTGGGTTTTTTTTTAAGATTTTATTTATTTATTTGACACAGAGATAGAGATTACAAGTAGGCAGAGAGGCAGGCAGAGAGACAGGGAGAGGAGGAAGCAGGCTCCCTGCCGAGCAGAGAGCCCGATGCGGGCCTCGATCCCAGGACGCTGAGATCATGACCTGAGCCGAAAGCAGAGGCTTTAACCCACTGAGCCACCCAGGCGCCCTTTCCAAAGTTATTTTAAGAATCCACTCAACCTGAAAAAAAAAATTGTTGTCTCATTTTTATGACTTAAAAATTGAGAAAAATAAAAGTTACATCATAGGAGTGGAATTTTAGAATGAGAAAGAGATGCTTTTTCCCACAGTCCAGGACACTGCTCACCAGACTACCCGGACTCACTGTCAGCATAAAAAACAATGATAATGACAATGTTTGCTGGATGCCTTCCATGTAAAATGCAGGATGCTAAGCGCTTTAGGTGTACTATTTCCTTTCATCTTAAAACAACCCTATGAGATAGGTAATATTTTACAAGTGAGGACACTACTGCTTTAAACCTTAACCTTAGATCACTTAGCTAATAAGCGACAGAGCCAAAGTGGAACTCTGGTATAAGACTTGAAAACCTGTATATGTAACCAGCATACTTTCTTTCCAGATTACCTTGAAAAAGATACTTGCTTTAAGAAGAGAAAAGGGAAGGGAAGGGATGGGAAGGGAAGGGATAGGAGAAAGAAAGAAAGAAAAAAAAGAAAGAAAGGAAGGAAGGAAGGAAGGAAGGAAGGAAGGAAGGAAGGAAGGAAGGAAGGAAAGAGAGAGAGAGAGAGGAAGGGAGGGAGGAAGAAAGGGGAAAAAATGCATATATACCTCTCTTTATTCCTACAAAGGACTTTAATTGGCTAAAAATATGTAACACGATAAAACTACATTTCCAGGGGCGCCTGGGTGGCTCAGTGGGTTAAGCCTCTGCCTTCAGCTCAGGTCATGATCTCAGGGTCCTGGGATCCAGCCCTGCATCTGGCTCTCTGCTCGGCAGGGAGCCTGCTTCCCTCTCTGCCTGCCTCTCTGCCTACTTGTGATCTCTCTCTCTATCAAATAAATAAATAAAATCTTTAAAAAAAAACTACATTTCCAATAAGTAAAGAAGGGAATCTAGACAAAGTGAAAAATAAGGGTGGGCGACAGAAATGGGTGAGGTGGTGAGGAGAAGGGTAGCTATCATACCATTTCAGCAAAGAGTACAAACTGCGTTACTAAACATTCCTTCAGTCATGCCCTGGCTTTGCCATTTGGTGACTCTGTGACTTAGGGCAAATGACACAAATTCTCAAACCTCCCATGTTTTCATCTGGGTACTGGGGATGGTAAGAACACCTGGCTCATAGAGCTGATGTGAGAACTGTATGAAATAAAGCATATAAAACACAGAGGGTTGTCTGTTACTGGAGTTTTCTCATTTGAAGCCTTCATGCTTAGGAATTTAGATAGAGCACTGAGGGTCTTAATAAAGCAAAGGAAAATATTTCTACAGAATCCATCCACATAGTGAGTTAATGTCTTTCTTTTAAATCTATATAAATTCTTTTAAATCAATATATCCAGTATAAGTCAATCACCTACAAAAGATAAAAGCCTGATGTAAGGGAAGGGGAAGGACTGCTGGAACTGCTCAGGCAAAGCCATTGACAAATGGGGCGCCTGGGTGGCTCAGTTGGTTAAGCAACTGCCTTCAGCTCAGGTCATGATCCTGGAGTTCCAGGATCGAGTCCCCCATCAGGCTCTCTGCTCAGCAGGGAGTCTGCTGCTCCCTCTGACCTTCCCCCACTCATGCTCTCTCTCTCTCATTCTCTCTCTCTCTCTCAAATAAATAAATAAACAAAATCTTAAAAAAAAGATTGACGAACATTTGATTGAATTAGATCTAGCAAATGAAAAAGAGGAGAGTACACAGGTATTTCAAAAAAGAATAAAAGGAATACAAAAGAACCAAAAGACATTTCAGGAAATTGATGAAGCCTTGAAAATTTTTTTGCAAATGATATCCTCTATAAAATTATCCTGTGAAAATGGCAAAGAGTATTGTATAGGGAGCTACGATACCACGGTATCAGGAAAGCAATGCCCCCAAATCAACATCTCATCCATTCTTTGTTCTTAAAATTAGCTGGAATACAAATTGCATTTTATTAAATGAGACAATAAATTTATTTTTATAATTTTAAGTTTTATTTTTCAAGATAGAGGTCCATTCAAACTTTTTCTACAGTTTATCTTCTATTAAATTTTGTCCTGAGGGATGCCAGGGTGGCTCAGATGATTAAGCATCTGCCTTCAGCTCAGGTCACAATTCCAGGGTCCTGGGATTGAGTCCATCATCAGGCTCCCTGCTCAGCGGGGAGTCTGCTTCTCCCCTTCCCTTTGCCTCTGCCCCCCACCCCATGCTCTGGCTCTGGCTCTGCTCTCTTTCTCAAACAAATAAATAAAAATCATTAAAAAAAAAACATTTGCCCTGAAAATAGATTGACTTTAAATGAACTTTTCCAGTACCCGTTATTCTCCAATTACAAAGAAGTTTCCTGTTACAGAGGTATGTGCTCAATGATGTGAGCCACCATCAGTTACCATCCAAGAAATTAGCTGGATACGTGCTGTCAGGATACCCAGTTGCAGGCAGTGGGTCAGACCTTGGGTCCTATGCTGTCTTTAAAGCCAACCCAGAAGAGAAAACTGACACGTCAATGTTTACCTGACCTCTGTGCTTCAAACAGCTCTAGTTAAGAAATTCCTCCAACTTTGGTTTTCCAAAATCTCCCAACTCTTGTGTTCTGAGAAATGGCTGACCACAAAGAACCACCTTTCCCCCATATGACGTAGATAAGACTGTCCACTCTTTCTCGTGACTTCCGTAAGACTCTCCATGACTCCTTTGTTTACCTGTAACAGAGCCAAACGTAGACCTTTCCCCTTTCACCTGAACCTGCTGACAAGGACAGACGCAGACGTTCCAACTCCGTGCTCTTTGTCTCACGAATGATTTAGCTGAGATTAGAACTGTTTGTCTCTCTGAAACTAGCTAGGCATGGAGATCCTTTCCTGCACTGCTAACTGACAGACTTTCTTTGGTTACAAAACAATTCCAACTGTAAAGCACTCACATGTGACTTTTCTACTCCTCCCTCTAGTTGTCTAAGGTAAAACCACCTTGCCGAGACTATCAGCTTCAGATCTGGGACGTTCTCCCTATTTCCGTAGCCTGAATAACATCTATATTTTACTTTTTTATGAGTTTTGTCTTTGAAAAAACACAATCTTGTCCCTACATATGATAATAAGAGATGTATATGATAAAAATAAATAATACAGTGGCTAGCAAAAATATAACTATTTCTGGGATGGAGAAAGAAACAAACAGAAGTAGTGCTCACTAGTAAGAATCTCACTGGGCTCTCGAGCTCAGTGGTTTTGAAATTTGTTTGTCTGAAATCCACTTCCAGACCCATTCCTACCCAGACACACACTCATTCACATGGGTATAAATGAAATGAAGAGTTTCATAAGATAATACTTCACCTCACCCCAGGCAACAAACTTTAATACTTTGTGTTCTGTTCTCTTTGTCATCTTCTTTTTTTTTAATACTCATGGCAGTCCTCCTAATAGACTACATGACCCATTAAATTTTGTTAGGTTCTAATCATTTCTGAATTCTAAATTCAGGCAATAGCAGCAAATACAGCTGGGAAGACAGTTTTCACAAACTACAGGTTAATCCCCCAGGCAAAAACCTTCACTAATTTACCATTGTCTAGAAAATAAAGTAAAAATTCCCAAAGCTCTTTGGATTCTTCCAAGTGGGATATTTCCACTTACCTACTAATAATGCCTTCCTCTTCTACCTGAATCTTATTTATACTTTAAAGCCAAATTCATTTCCTCTCTTCTGTAATCACTCTAACCCAAAATGAGTTCTTTCAGCACCTTTGTTATCTATCCCTAATTTGGTACTTATCTTTATCACCCTGTTTTATTAATTATCTTTGCTTGCATAGGAAGTGCAACCACAAAATAATGAGACAGAGCTCCATAATTTGTTACTGGGATTGACAGGCCAGTCAACAAATATACTTTTACTTCATACTATCTACAAGGAGACACTGTGCTAGGCACAGGGTGAGAACGACAAATTACCCAATCACCAGTCTTGCCTTTAAATCCAGAGTTTTATAGGAGAGCTGAAGTAGGTAGATAAAAGTACAAAATAATTTTGTTCATGTTAAAATAAAATTCTTCATCTCTTTATGAAGGCTTTTCTTGAAAAGTCAAAAAAAAAATAAGACAGTAAACCACCAAAAGAAGTGTTTTAAAGAAAATAAGAAAGCCCACTTTGCATGTCCCCTGGAATATAAGCTTTGTAACACAGAGATCTGGTCTGTCCTAATCACTGCTTCATCCTAGCACTTATAACACTGCCTGGGACAGAGGAGGCTCTAAGTAACTCACTGCTGAATGAGTTAATAAATAATACCAGCATCTTGCGGTGCCTGGGTGGCTCAGTTGGTTAAGCAACTGCCTTCAGCTCATCTGCCTTCACCCCCATTTTGGGGTCCTGGGATCGACTCCTGCTTCAGGCTCCCCGCTCAGTGGGGATTCTGCTTGTCTCTCCACCCCCCTCACCTCCACTCATGCTCTTTCTCTCTCAAATAAATAAATAAAATTTTAAATAATAGTATAAATACCTGTAGCTTATTTAGACAAGTTCAACATGAGTTCCAAATATTATTAGCAGAGGACATTGTCTTTCTCACTCAATCTAGAACTCCTGCTTCTACTACTAACAGCTCAAACGGTTTCATGTATATTCATCATTGAATCCTCACATTGAATTTATGAGGCAGATCCTTCTGTACTGTATCTAAAATCCTCAAAGACTACCCACTGGACTCCTGTCTATAAAATCCAGTGAACTTGAAAATGAGCAGAACGGCCATGATGTGTGCAAAGTTTGTACCCGCACTATTTATAAACCTCCTTCTGACGACCCAGGGCCGGGCTGCACAAACTGCTTCAGAACAGCACAGCTCACCACGGAGGGGATCTTCCTGGCAGCTCTCAAGGGAGACTCTTTATTTTTATTTTTTAATATTTTATTTATTTGACATAGAGAGAAATTACAAGTCGGCAGAGAGGCAGAGAGAGAGAGAGAGAGAGGAGGAAGCAGGCTCCTTGCGGAGCAGGCAGCCTGACAGGAGGCTCGATCCCAGGACCCTGAGATCATGACCTGAGCCGAAGGCAGAGGCTTTAACCCACTGAGCCACCCAGGCACCCCTCAAGGTAGACTTGCTCACCCTTTATAGCAGTCAGGCTTGATAGCCATGAATTGAAACCAAATTTTAACCTCAGTCAAATAAACCTAGCAGGGATGAGCACGCCTGCTGGACGGAAGAAATTATGTGATGTGTGTCACAGCCAAATAGGAATGATTTGGGGCATTTCCCTTTTTTGCATCGTCCAGACCCCTGCTTCCTTTTATTTCCTTGAATTATGAAGAATTCTTTTCCACCCAAGTCTTTGTTCTTCCGTTTCTGAGCTGGACACCACGAAGCTACAGCATCAGTTTACACACTAGAGGCTAGTGTCACGGCCCCTTTGTACCTCCAGAGACTCGTGCATTGTGACAGCCTGGCTGTTTCCTGCCTGAATGACGTCGTCCCCCACCTGCTCCCCAGGCCCTGTCTTTGAAAGCTCTCTGGTCTAATGACCTGCAGGAAGTGATAAAACGTAAGTGACCCATCAGGGAATTGTAAGGATATTCTGGGTAGGTACTGATCCTTCACCAAAGGTGTGCGCAGCCTCCTGGCAAACAGGAGACTTTCCGCATCCCGTCCCGGCACCGCCTTCCAAGACGGCCGTGGGATGCCGGGGGGGCGGCCCTGGAGACTCCGCGCTCGGGGCACCGAGCTTGAGGGAGAGAGATGAGGCCCGAAGCTGATGAACCCCCACCCTGATGAGGATCAATTTCAGATTACCTTGGAATTCCTCCGCTCCCAGAACATTTTATCCGTTGAGTTTGTTGAGATGTTTCAGCTAATGCTAGCCGATTGTGCCGAGGTGACCAAAAAGTCCTGTACTCCTTTCCACCCTTCCTGAAGAGACTCAGGAGAAAACAATGCCTAGAATACTTGTATTAGCATCAGCTAGAAGTGGCTCGAATCCTGTCCCCACTACTTACTCGCAAGGTAACCTGAGCAAGCTGTATGACTGCTCCGAAGCTCACTTCATTTATGTAATACTAATTACCCATGCAAGGCTGTTGTGAAAACTAAAACATGGTATATATTTAAAAAAAACAGGGGCACCTGGGTGGCTCAGTTGTTAAGCGTCTGCCTTCAGCTCAGGTCCTGATCCCAGGCTCCTGGGATCAAGCTCTGCATTGAGCTCCCTGCTCATCGGGAAGTCTGCTCCTCCCTCTCCCACTCCCCCTGCTTGTGTTCCCTCTCTCACTTTCTCTCTTTCTCTCTCTGTCAAATAAATAAATTAAATCTTAAAAAAAAAACCTATTGTAAGGATTAAATCACAGATGCTGCTTTCATTATTTTACTGTTTTTGTTGGTTTTGTCCAGACTGTTCTTAATAGAATACTCTTGGCATTTCTCCTATGCGTACTGTGCATTCGCTCCAGATCAGCAGGGTTATATAGAAGTCTCACTTCTACAGTGCCTTACAAGCTAGTTCTAATTTTCTTTTCACTTGTGGTTTGTTGTTTGGTTTTTGGTTTGGGCTTTCATTTGCTTGGTGATGCTGGGTGTCAATTGATAGTAAGAAGTATTTGTTGGGGTGCCTCGGTGGCTCAGTTGGAAGAGCATACGACGACTCTCGATCTTGGGGTCGTGAGTTTGAGACCCACATTCAGTGTTAAGATTACTTAAACTAAAAATTTATTTAAAAACTTGGGAAAAAAGAAGTATTTGTTGACTACCTGCTACTCAACTCTATAACAGGCATTACAGTCTTTCAAAAGACGACAAGACACCTCCTTTGTTCTGGAAAGACTTTCTGACTAGCAAGAAAGTGTTGCAGGCACCAGTCTGAATTCTGGAATTGGGTGGCTGTGTCCTAAAAGAAACATTATACAAAACAGAAACAAGAAAGAAACAAAAAAGAAACAAATACAAAACAGCATCAACATATAAAAACTGTGGGCGCCTGGGTGGCTCAGTGGGTTAAAGCCTCTGCCTTCAGCTCAGGTCATGATCTCAGGGTCCTGGGATAGAGGCCTGCATCGGGCTCCCTGCTCTGCGGGGAGCCTGCTTCCTCCTCTCTCTCTGCCTGCCTCTCTGCCTACTTGTAATCTCTCTCTGTATCAAATAAATAAATCAAATCTTTAAAAAAAAATAAAAACTGTTACAACACACCCAGGGCTCTAGCCTAATCTTCTCTTATGAGACCTATAAATGCCTCCACAGTTACTTCGTTCAACAGCTTGTCCCCATGTATGTAACTGTTGACTCTAACTGCTTCCCTGCCCTGACCACAGTCTTTGAAATATTCATGAGGCAAAATTCTGGCCCATGCCAGTAAACACATTTCAGTACAGATACGATGTTAAGGAGTTTCTCTTACCTCTTACAAAGAAAGGTTTCATCCCACTTTAACCATATCACATCATCTTGCAGACGGCACCATGTGCACTCAGCAGGAGCTAAAGCAAAGTTTCATATAGTGAGCAAAATTTGGCAGGAGAACTCTGCAACCTAGGCTAGGGCACACCTGTTAGCTATTGTTAACTTAGACTGTGACAGGGTGCCCAGGTGGCTGAGCCGGTTAGGCATCTGCCTTCGGCTCAGGTCATGATCTCAGGGTCCTGGGATCAAGCCCCATGTCGGGTTCCCTGCTCAGCGGGGAGTCTGCTTCTCCCTCTCCCTCTGCCTGCCGCTACCCCTGCTTGTGCTCTCTCTCTCTCTCTCTGTCAAATAAATAAATAAAATCTTTAAAAAAAAAAAAAACTTAGAATGAGACAACTTATAAACAAAGAATAATTAAAGAAATCTTACAAAGTACTCATATCCACATTTATTTCTAGTGTAGTGAGATGGACACCATAACAATTCAATGAATGTTTGCTTTTAAAAAATAACTAGAATATTGATGGCATCAAAGCACTGTAGTTGAATTAGCCCATGCAGACTTTTCAGGAAGAGGTGGATTTTTAGAACTTTACATAAAGAGAGAGTTAAAGGAATATATTGAAGTACAGGATCTGTAAAGGTGAAAGATACAATAAGGAAGTCACATGCAGAGAACAGGCCACCTTTGCCAGAGCAGGGAAGCTACACTAGAAATAATTCTGAAACTTCCCTGAAGCCAGAGGTAATGTTACAAAGACAACTTCAGTTCTAGGGCTACTCGGTGAACACAGACTTCAGCACATGGCCTGAGATATAAGTGCAGAGGGTAAAAATAGGAAGCTATTGAATGATTTTAATAAGAGAAGAGAAATCAAATTGGATGTTCCCAGAAGCACTGTTCACAGTAGCAAAAAATGGAAACAAGCTCTATATCCATCAATATGGAAATAAGATAAACCATAGCAGACAAACATGATAGAATACTATGCAGCAGCTAAAAGAACTCTATATGCACTGTCATTAAAATATTCAAGACACAGAAGTGGAAAAATATATTGCTGAACTGTATTATGACCTGATTTGTGGTTTGGGGTTTGCATATACATGTGTGTGTGTGTGTGTGTGTGTGTGTGTGTGTGTGTGTGTGTTTATAAATACACATGTACACATTATACACACACACAGATCAATCTATTGATCATATCTAGAAGGACAATAACACAGAGAAACTGGCAAAAGTGAGTAACTCTGGAGAGAAGCATTAGGAGAGGGGACTTCATGTCCTTCCAACCTGATTAAATATATTACCAGCAACCTATTATAAATTCCTTCCATGGGGGTGCCTGGGTGGCTCAGTGGGTTGAAGCCTCTGCCTTCGGTTCAGGTCATGATCTCAGGGTCCTGGGATGGAGGCCCGCATCGGACTCCCTGCTCAGCGGGGAGCCTGCTTCCTCCTCTCTGCCTGCCTCTCTGCCTGCTTGTAGGATCTCTCTCTGTGTGTCAAATAAATAAATAAAATCTTTTTAAAAAAATTTTTTAAGTTAGAAAAATAAAATAAAAATAAATGAATTCCGTCCACAGTTAAATAATCATGCATCTATAGCTGTTTACAGCTTGCAAAGTACTTTCGCATTTTTCATGGGACCCTCATAAACCTACGATGTTGGTTGGGGAAGTAGGAAAATCCCCGTGTCCTTCCTGATCTAGGAGATACATGACCTTCTGAAGTTACACAGCCAGCCAGAGACAGAACCATCTATCCTGACGCAAGGGCACTGCCCTCCAAACTCCAAAACTGGAGGAACTCTCCACACACACAAAACTCTAGTGATCTGATAATCATCCAAATAGTCCATTACATTTTGTCCCAGGGTTTTTATCATCCTCAGGGGGTCCTCTCACTATGATTCACTAGGACTCGCTCCCCACTACTGTAGCACCCCTTTTCTTTGTAAATAAACAACATTTTCATTTAGCCACCAAACAAATACTATTGAGCATCTGCTGTATTTGAGACATGGACAACATAGTAATGAACATGTCCTTCAATCATGTATTTGACAAATATCTATCAAAAGCTTAGCATGCATTCGCTGTGGTAACTGTTGACTATTTTGATAAACAAAATTTCCCTCATAAAGCTTACATACATAGTGTTGGGGACACTGAATATCTAACCATGTAACTATTTTCTCACGGCTGTGATAAGTGTTAGGAAGAAATATAAAATGCCAAGAGATATAAAATATGAGAATCTGAGCACACATAAGAGACTAAGAGAAACATCCCTGAGCAATGACATTTAAGCTGAGCATTGAAGGAGATGAGGGTACGGCAGCGGGGGAGGGGAAGGAAGAGAGCCAGCATTCTATCTCTGGAAGACCAAATGGGCAGGCCATTCGGTGGAAAAGGACAGGAAAAACCAACATGATGCCATGTATGGCTTGGCCAAAAGGGTCAGGCAGAATGGCTGCAATGAGGTAGGTCAGTGTGCTGAAAGCCAAGGTCAGGGCTTCTGATTTTATCCCATGAGCAAAAGGACAACGATTAATGATTTTAAGCAGGGCAGAGACAGATTTAGATACATATTTTTTAAAAGATTGTTCAGACAAGATTGGAAAGATAATGCTGAACAAGGCAGGAAGATAAGCAGGAACATGACACAGAAGCCATCCAGGCAAGAAGTTGCCTCAATGAGGGAAAGACAATGAATGTGTCTCCATTCGGCACCACTGAATTTTGAAAGACATGTCATTAAAAAATAAAAATAAAAATAAAGCTTTCAAACACCATGAAATCAGATGGGTATAAAGTGAATATAATTCTGACCTTGGAACAAATTTATCTGCTTTGTAAGTTTTATGGGTCTGCCAATCATAAGAGTTTGATTAAAAGTTATCTGTTCCTAAAAGAAATCACCACTGCATTGTTGCTTGTTAATCAGACAGCACCAGACACATTTGTCATTTAAGGAAATTACTATTTTTTCTAGATTAGTCTCACAAATCAGAGTCAACAAGTAGCCATAAGGTATAAACCATACAGGAGTCAGGAGTAGTGATGCAAAACCAAAAGAAGGAAAATATAGATTTTATGCATGTAAATGAGGAGAAGAATTCTTTTCTGCAGGAACAATACACCTTTTTCCAAGTAGCAATAACAACAAATAAACCCCAAACAAAAAAATAAATACATGCCTCAAATTAATTTGATAATGCCAGCACAAACTGAGGGAGTTCTAGTTGATGACTTGATATAAGATTATTTTCTTCTGTACACAAGTTGAGTTGTCTACAAATGCATTTTCAAGAGTTGATGGTATCTATAGAGCAAATAATAGTAATATTTTGAGTGTTTAGTGCATGCCAAGCATTTACTCCTCATTTGATCCTTGTGACCACATTATAAATGTAGGGATGTATTATTATCTCTGCTTGAGAGATGAGGAAAAGGAAGCTCCCAGAACCAATGTGCCCAGAACCCTAGCTAGGGAGACGTAGGTCTAGGTCTGAGTGCATTATCATGATTTGCATTCTTTTTTTAAAGTATTTATTTATTTGTCAAAGAGAGAGAGAGAGCACAAGCAGGGGGAGCAGCAGAGGGAGAGGGAGAAGCAGGTTCCCCACTGAGCAGGGAGCCCGATGTGGGGCTCAATCCGAGGACTCTGAGATCGTGGCACCAGCGGAAGGCAGCCGCTTAACCTGCTGAGACACACAGGCGTCCCTCATGATTCATGTTCTGAATCAGCACAGCTGAGTCAGATGCAAGTGTGGAAAACAGAATTGATTCAGAAGTAGCTGTGTGTCTGAGTGGCCAAATTAACCCTCACATCTAAAATTCCAGTGTCCTTGAGCAAAAATCATCCACCATTGTTTACTATGGCAGTGAACTCTTTGTGAAAAAAAAAAGTGACCTCCTACCCCGAGGAAAATGTAAAATAATATTGAGAAAGGAAGGAACAAATGTGAATTCAGAGCCCTGACTACATCAGTTTCAAATGAGGGCATCATTAACTCCCTTAAAGTGGTTTTTACAATTACCTGAGTTTGAATGTAAATTAGTTAAAATGAAACATAAATTAAATGGCTTTTGATCCCAGAGACGTTCACATTGGGATATGTATAACTGAAACAGCGTGGTCTTAAAATGCGTGCAGATGAGGACTGTGTGTGTTTGAGAATTTCCAATTCTCAAATAATTAGACTTGGGTTTGCGTTTTGGTCACCCCAGGCTATTTCTGTACTGTGTGGATAACTACCCAGCATGCTGAACTAATACTTCACAACGTAGTGCTTTGGGTGCCAAAGGCCGCAGGCACCAAGGTTTCCAGTTAAATTGTTGGGAATCAAATGCCAAAATGTCTGGATCCCAAATTGTAAGCCTCTGCCTTCACTTCGTAAAAGTGAGGAAAGCCCATCTTAGCAAAAAGACCAAATTGAGATTGCTGGCCAGTCTGTAGATGGACTCTCATTACACATAGTTTTAAGATTAATTTTCTGCAGTCTTTCTGTTTTCATTGGCTGCCATGAGCCTTCTGGCCTTATGAATCAAATATTCCAAAGTTAGGAAGCCACGGCCATTAGTGGGACTGGTCCTCCTATTATTTCTCTCACCTGAAGCCTTGAACATGACTGGAATGACAGAGGGCCACAGTTCTTTCTGATGGTAAGTTTTAAGTTGGTTGTAAATGAAATCGTAAATCCTCTCAGCATCATTACTCCTGACACACCTAATCTAGGGACACAGGCGGATCGATAAAGTTATGCTTAAAAAGAAGGGAAAGATGCAAGAAACCATTTAATAAGGGTTGCTAGAGGTGGGAATACAGCAGATCGTGCGAGCAGGTAACTAGTTCCTTACATGGATCTCAGAAGTAATTTCAGCTTCCATCCAGTAAAGGAAAATGTTTTACAAACACTTAAATCTAAGAAAACATAATTTTACGCTGTTGTGTTCAAGAGCTGCTTCTGTGGAATTCACTTCATGCCAAGGACCATTCCAGACAATGAGAACATCAAGGTTTTGTCCCTTTCCCCAGTGAACTATGAGAAGTGCATACAACCCTTACAAATAGTCCTTTAATTATATTTAAAATGGGGATGGCTTCTCCTCCTCCTTCACCTTTCCTCGAAGTCCCTGTAGCCTGGGTCAGGCATGTGCAGAAGATCTTTGTAGATCAGGGGATCCTAACACTGGTAAACTGGGTTCTCTTAGGAGAGAAACTGTAAAAGAATCAGTAGCTCTATACTGAGGAAGAACAGAATGAAAGTCTACAAAGACATTCATAACTTTGTGCCAATTATTTTATGTAATACTATTTTTTGAAATCTCAGAAAATGTGCATTAAATTCTAAAACTCTCAAAAATTCACCAAAATGCACAAACTTAAAACTGCAATGAGATACTACTACATACCCATTAGAATAACTAAATTTAAAAAAAAAAGGCAATACCCAATACCCAGTGCAGCCAAAGACACAGAGCAACTGGAATTCTCGTACGTTCCTGGTGGGAATGCAAAATAAAATAGTACAGCCCCTCTGAGAAAGAGTTTGGATTTTTTATAAAGTTAAAGATACATTTACCATATGATCAGGAAATCCTCCTCCAGTACTGTGTTCACTCAAAAACTTTCAGAAGTCCCAAAAACTAGGAGCAACCCAATGTCCTTTAGTGGGTATGTGGATAAAGACTATGACACATGCATTCAACAGAGTACTACTGAGCACTAAAAAAGAATGAACTACTGATTGATCTATGCAACAGTATGAACGAATCTCAAATGCATTATGCAAAGTTAGTGTTTCTCCACCTTAGCACCACTGACATTTTAGGCCAGAGATTTCTTTGTTGTGGGAGACTGTCCTGTGCATCAGAGGATATTTAACACCATTCCTGGTCTCTTCCCACTAGATCCACATAGCACACACACACACCCCCAGTACTCCTATTTCTGGCAACTAAATATTTCTCCAAATATGTCAAATGGCAGATGTCCTCTGCAAGCCAAGGATGCTCTCAGTTGAAAACTACTTTGCTAAGTGCAAGAAGCCAAACTCAAAATGTTGTATACCGTAGGATTCCATTTGTTTGAAATTCTGGAAAAGGCAAAACTACAGGGACAGAAAACAATAGTGGTTGCCGGCTGGTAAGAATAGGAGGAAGATCTGACTACAAGAAATAGCACGAGGGAAATTGAATAAAGGGTCTTGTTCTGTATCCTGAACATGGTGATGGTTTCATCCTGGCAAAATTCATGGAACTCTCCACCCAAATAAGTGAGTTGTACTTTATGTAAATTAAAAAATAAAATTTAAAAAGCACACAAAACACTACTTTATCTCTAAAACAATATAAATACTTTAGTTGAAATATGTAAACTTAAAAAGAATAATATTTAATGCAGTGTTAAATGGCAGAGTTCTCCATTTTCATGTCAAATATCAAAGAGTATAATAAAAAAATGACAATAAAACATATAAATAGTACTGTGAAGTTTAAAGTTATCTGTGTGTATATCTATACCTAAAGGATAATTCTAAAAGACATTATAAGAGTTTCTTTACAGCAGTCATTTCAATAAAATGAATGTATTGGATATCTTAAATTCATTTCTGAATGCAAAGTTATCTGCCAATATAGAAAAATGTATTCTTTAGATTTTTATATAAAAAGTTATAATGGATCTTGCTGAAATAAAATATTTTTCACCATACAGACATTTTTACTTCACTTATATACACTTCTCTGCAGTTACTTGTACAGAAAAACCTCAGAAAATGTAAAATACAGAAGCCATTTGTTTTATGACATAAAAATTTTTTAAATCAACTATCAGAACATTGCTTTAGTAACTTGGAAATGACAAGGATTCCAGGCATGATTTCTCCTCACCGGGGCATAATAAATTCTGCTCATCATACACCATCTGCTGAAAAGCAAAGTAAGAATGGTGGCCCTAAAAATAAAAATTAGAAGTACCATAGCAGTAACTATGAAGAAGGAGAGTTGGAAGCAGAGCCCCAGCTGGAAGATGAGACTAATAGTGTGGGAGCGGTAAGGGGACATCAAGACTTTCTCACCACTCCCTAGGGAGGTGTAAAATATATGATTTGAGTACAAAAGACATTCCAAGCTTGACTCCCACGACTGCCCTTAAGTTATAGACTAATGACTGCAGCTTAGCTACCTATTTTGAACTCTGAAACAAACAACCATTTAATATGTGGCTGGTAAATGTAATTGCTAATGCCATTGGTTCTTGATATTAGAAAATGCCCCAGGGGCGCTGGGCTGGCTCAGTCGGAGGAGCGTGGAGCTTTTGATCTAGGAGTTGTGAGTTCGAGCCCTGCATTGGGTATAGATAGATATTACTTAAAAATAAAAAATAAAAAATTCTTTCAAAAAAAAAAGAAAATGCCACAGATCCAGATAAAGCTTTTTTTAATGCAGAAATGCATTTTAATGCCCATTTGATGGGCATAAGAAATCTTTTAAAAGATGACAAAATAACCCACAAACGGGTGGAATTAGATACGACATAATGAATTTCATATGAATGGGAATACAGTAGTAAACCAGTAAATTCAAGAATATGGTTTGTTGACTCCTGTTTCACAGACTACAAAAGATCTTGGGAGAAATAAGGCTCACAGTTTACTTCCTCCGGTGTTGAGATGCAAATAAGAGAAAGCCAGTTTGGGAATCCTACATCCTATTTACACACCTGGGAATCTTAACAAGAATCAATATGAAAACGTCTCAAAGGAATGTGCCGTA
>LNAC01000235.1:1081829-1096015 GCA_002007465.1 Ailurus styani
AAACCATAAGAGACTCCTAATCTCACAAAACAAACTGAGGGTTACTGGGGGGTGGTAGGGTAGGGATAGGGGATGGGTTATGGACATTGGGGAGGGTTTGTGCTTTGGTGAATGCTGTGAAAGATGTAAGCCAGATGATTCACAGACCTGTACCCCTTGGGCAAAGAATAAAAATAAAATTAAAAAAAAAAAGAATCATAGCTTAAGTCTATGTTGCTTCTGGCTCTTGAGTTCCAGTATGTAAAAGACTCAATTCATTTATACTTGTCCCTTTCCTGTACATTTTGCTCTCAAGCAAGAGTTAATAAAAGCAGTTCCCTGTCATAGGTAGATACGTGCATTACTGTCAGCATATTGTTTAGCAAAGTTTACATGCAGTCATCCAAGTAATAGGTCAAAATACCAAAAATTCGAATGGACACATGAAGTTAGAACGGACAGAGCACGCGCTTTAAGGACAAATAGATCTGGGTTTGAATCTACTCCAATTTTTCTTTACGTCCTTGGGCAAATTGCTTCATTTTTCTGAACCTTGATGTTCTCTGGGAAAAAAATGAAGATCAAAATGACCTTCTTTGCTAGATTGATGAATGGATGAGACACATATAAAATGTGTAATTCAGTGCCTAAGATAGTTACTCAAAAAGGCTAGCTGTTATTATGAGAAAGCATTGATACTCCTTTAGACCTTTAGGTCGACTTGATGTGGATTTTCAGGAAAGCAGAAAAGTCTACGACATGTTTCAGAATATTTGGACGCTGCCCAGCTCAATCCCTTGACTGATCTTACACTGTTTTGCACTGAATGGGAACGGGAAGCACTTAGCAATGAATTAAGAATATTTCAGTCCAGGGACACCTGGGTGGCTTAGTGGGTTGAGTGACTGGCTACCTTATGCTCGCGTCATGGTCCCAGGGTCCTAGGATCGAGTCCGCATCGGGCTCCCTGCTCAGCCGAGTGCCTGCTTCTCCCTCTCCCTCTGTCCCGCCCCTGCTCATGCTCCCTTTCTCTTGCTCACTCTCTCAAATAAATAAATAAAATCTTAAAAAAAAAAAAAGAACATTTCAGTCCAGGTGGTAAAGAAGAGGCATGAAAAATAAAACCTCCCTAACATGTTTAATAGAATAATTGACAAACCCCTAGGTTATAATTTTGTTGCCTGGAGTATAAACAATCTACCAAATCTATCAATTCAAGTTGTTTCTNAGAACATTTCAGTCCAGGTGGTAAAGAAGAGGCATGAAAAATAAAATCTCCCTAACATGTTTAATAGAATAATTGACAAACCCCTAAGTTATAATTTTGTTGCCTGGAGTATAAACAATCTACCAAATCTATCAATTCAAGTTGTTTCTGAAACAACTGTACTACTCATTCCTGTCATTGTCTAATAGACATGACACTGAAAATAGGAATGTTGCCATACCATGATTGCATATAAGTTCTAAATAAACTGTCTCAGATACATAACATATTCTTAAACTTTATCCCCATCAAGCACAAAATTATGTTTTTAAGTTTATTTAAGCAATCTCTACACCCAACATGGGGCTCATGACTCCAAGATCAAGAGTCACAATCTTTTCCAATGGAGCCAGCCAGGGCCCCAAAATTAATTTTTAAAATATTTTTAAAAACTTTCCATCTTAGTTTATCTAAGTGTTCTATCATTTCTGGTTTACAGCCAGAGTAATAGTAAATTGAATTTTAAAAAACCGAATCTTCCAGAAACTGGAAGGCATTGGTATTCTCTCAAAAAAATCCTGTCCTTAATATCTTCCCATCCTGGATTCTTGATAACAGAGCTTGGATAGGGGCGCCTGGGTGTCTCAGTCAGTTAAGCGTCTACCTTCGGCTCAGGTCATGATCCCAGGGTTCTGGGATCGAGCCCACACTGGGCTTCTTGCTCAGCAGGGAGCCTGCCTCTCCCTCTTCCTGCCCTTCTCCCTGCTTGTACTCTCTTCTCTTTCTCTCTAACAAATAAATAAATAAAATCTTTAAAAAAGAAAAAAAAAGAGCTTGGTAAGTACTCAAAATGTACCCATCACATACGCCTCCTGTTTTGATGNTTCTCTTTCTCTCTAACAAATAAATAAATAAAATCTTTAAAAAAGAAAAAAAAAAGAGCTTGGTAAGTACTCAAAATGTACCCATCACATACGCCTCCTGTTTTGATGTGTGCAATTAACAGAAGTTTAAATATATGTCTGCCTTCTGAAAGTTACTATAAATATATAGATTTGGACCCCTTATTTTTTATTCCCTAATGAGAATGTTAGATTTCATTCAAACTCTCATCACACCTGACAAAAAATGTCCTCTTGCTTTAACAGCAACTTTCAAGCAGCCACATACTAAAGAAACCCTGCTTCCCTTCATAGCTTTTCCTTGTGTATCTCTAAAAGAATTAGCTGTTTTTATTCTAACAGGTTTTCCATTTTGCAAAGTGTTTAAAAGGCAGTAAAGGAGAGCTAAGAATTGGAGAAGTACGGCGGATAACAGTTGTATGTATTCCAAACTCCTACTCCTAAAATAGACCCATGTTGGAGTTAATGGGTCTCTTTCATGTCCACTCAGAGAATAAGATCCAAACAAAGAAAAATGTTTGCTCAGATAAGAGAAAAATTCCACCAAGAAAAAAGAAGATAGGAGAAAGAAGGAGAGAGAGAGACTCAAAGAAGATATAGTGTTTCCAACAAGTAAACTTTTTTTTTTCTTGACAATAGGTAGGACAACAAGCTCCTGTTTGTTATTTTCCCAACTATCAGCGTTTTAACTGATTAAAGACTAAAGTATTTTATTTCTCTTTGGTCTGATTTGAGAAGAAAGGCCAAGGACAGGAAATCTGAGTCACTCTATTCCTAAGAAAACCTTTGTATTGCAAGCACTTATGATGGAGATAAAATACACAGATGGGTTCAAAATGTTACCTCTGCATTTATCCACCCCAATAAAATAATCATTGTGTAATCACTTGGAAATTAGAGTTAATTTTTCTAGAAGTAAAATTAACAATCCATTATTCATGCTACCTGAAAATAGAGAAAGAATAACAAAACTTTACAAATAATGCAAAAGCCAACTTTATTCAATGGTTTTGCGCTTTTCTCAAACTTAATATATTATTTGAAGAGCTAATCAGAAGCTAGACCAACTAGTTTAAGTTTTAACTTTTTCCTCGTTCAATCCTAAATCCTTCTGGAAAAAAGATATAAAAAGTACAAGGAAAAGTCTAGAAGGCTTGCAGAAAATAAAAAATAGAAAGGAAAATGCAGGCAGACAGGTGAGTTGTGTTTTTTCCCAATCTCAGAATAGACTAATCCTGTCCTACATAATCCAGAAGTGACTTTTCAGTGCCCAACCTATGTTCTCAGACTGGACCCCACATGCTTACATACTGTGTTTGGGACATTCATCTTCTGGACACTGGTTTTCTCCCAGAAATCACATATCATCTCCCCTAGAGTGAGAAATATCTCCAGTGCTCCATCCCGTAGTTTCCCACCCACTGGACAAAGCTTATAAAAACTACAACTGGGGCTATGTTTAATTAAAATACTGTTGGCATCAATTAAGTTATGAGAACATAAAACCATAGGGGAACTAGGGAGTTAGAAAGAGAACACAACGGGCGCCTGGGTGGCTCAGTTGGTTAACCATCTGCACTCGGCTCAGGTCATGATTCCAGGGTCCTGGGTTCAAGTCCCACATCGGGCTCCTTGGTCATCAGGGAATCTGTTCCTCTCTCCCCCCTTGTGCCTTCCCCAGCTTGTGGTCTCTCTCACTCACTCTTTCTCTCAAATAAATAAAATCTTAAAAAAAAAGAAAGAAAGAAAGAAAGAGAACACAAGAGGCAGAAATATGTGCTTTCAACCAGTCTTCAGGACCTGGGGCAAGGTGGAATTAAAGGAGCCACAGACTAAATATGTTAAATAGGGATGAAGAAAGAGGGCTTTATGGACCACTGCCTGCAATTTTCAAAGGCACAGCTTTCAGGTTTCAAAGGAACCAGTTGACATCAATTACAAGATGGTTTTCTAGATCCCATAGACTTTCTCATCTATGGTTTGCAAAGAATTAGCCATACAGAAAATGAGTTGCATGGCTATTTTCTAATTTCTCCCAAGGGTGATAGATAGCCAGTGCCATCTCATTGCATGGAAGAGAAGCTCATTCATTACATTAATTGATGTCTTAGGGAAGGTGTTGACAAACTACAGCCACAGGGGAAAATCCAGTCGCCCAGCTGCTTTTGTAAATAAAGTTTGATTGGCACACAGCCATGCTCATTCATTTATGTATCCTCTATGACTGCTTTTGAGCTGTAATGGCAGACTTGAGTAGTTATGCCAAATACCACATGGCCTTCAAAGCCAAAAATATTTACTACCTGGTCCTTCATAGAAAAGTTCCTTAAGCTCCATTTTAGGTAATGAGAGTTTAATTCTCCCATAGAATGCCCATTGAGGATTTACTGAAGGAGTAAATCCAAGAAAGAAGCTGTGATGCTCTCAAAACCTACCTCAAATATGGGGGTGGGGGACGAAAATTAAAACTAAATGAAAACTAAACTAATAACTGGACCTAGGGAAAATGACCTATCACTCTGAATGAAGAAGTAACGCTAAGTAAAATTAAAATGACTGCCTATTCCTTCTATACCTACCTGCGTGAAGTTTATGTTGATAAATATATGCAGTAATTCTGCTACTGTCATTTTTTCACTGAATTATCAGCTTTCTCAGATTTTTTTTTTATCCAATGTGTCATGTCATGTTTGTCCTTACTCTACTCATTTCACCTTCTTAGAAAGTTAATTAGGAAAATGTTATTTCTCTATATTTCCTTTGGAATTCATTCAACTTTTGGGAATAAGGTAATCTTAGGAAAGAAGTCATGTGACATGAATACAGGCTGTTTAACACATGTTTTTGAAGATGTGGAGAAATAGACATCCATTTTTATTGATGAGATTGTATGTTGATAAAATCTCTGTGAAAGACAATTTAGCAAAGCTACTAAAGTCACAAAAGCAAATTACTTTGACCTGGTATTTCTGCTTTTAGGAAATTACCCTTTAGACATACATCACTCAAACATTTAGAACATGAGGTATGTAAAAGATTATTCTTTACAGTATTGTCTTTTTACCAAAAGATTGAAAACAACCTAAATACCCCTCAGCTGAAGACTAGTTAAATATCTTAAGATACATGCACCAATGGAATGCTAAGCAGCCATTAAAAAAGAATGGGATACAGGTTTATGCACTAATATGGCAACTCATTTGTTCATTTTTTTAAATAAAAACCTATTGAGCACCTACTATATTCTAAACAAAGAGGATATAAATTGGACAAAACAAAGTTCCTTCTCACGTGGGATACCAACAACAAACAAATAAAAATGTGTCAATGTCAAATGGGGTAAAACCAAACAAGGTAAGGGGGATAGGTATTGGCCCAGTGTTGCTCTTTTATTTAGGATTGTCAGGGAAGTTAAGGTGGCATTTGAACAGAGACCTGAAAGAAGCAAGGAAATTAGCCACACATGTATCTGGAGAAAGAGCCACCCAGAGATAGAGCTCCCATAGAAAGTCCCTGAGATGGGGCATCTGCATGGCTCAGTCAGTTGAGTATCTATCTGCCTTTGGCTCAGGTCATGATCCCAGAGTCCTGGGATCGAGCCCTGCATTGGGCTCCCAACTCCATGGAGGGTTTGCTTCTCTCTCTCCCTCTGCCCCTGCTGTTCTCTCTCTCTCTCTCTCTCTATCTCTCTCTCTCTCAACTAAGTAAATAAAATCTTTAAAAAGAAGAAGAAAAAGAAGAAAAGAAAGTCCCTGAGATGGCACGTTTAAGGTCCAGCCAGGAGGCTGGTACAGCAGCTCTACAGAGGACAAGGGGAGACATATGCATAGACAGCTAGAGATGAGAGGTGTGAGATGAGACCTGACAGGTAGTGAGAAGAGTACCAACAGGACACTGTGTACGCCCAAATAAAAAATGTGACTTTTACCCTCAGTGTCATGGGAAGCCATCAAAGGGTCCAGAACAGATGAATGACATGATCTGGCTTTTTTTAAGGATCACTCTGGTTGATCCATTTGTTAGTCAGAAATTGATTGCTTTAATAAAATCAAGAGATGACACTAGCTTGAACCGTGGTGGCAATAGAGGAAGCAGCAAGATATATTTGCATTCTGGATATATTTTAAATGATATCCAAAAATTATTGTTTAATTAATTGTTAAGAATAACACTGGTACCATCAAGAAGAATGAAATCTTGCAATGACGTGGATGGAACTAGAGGGTATTACGCTAAGTGAAATAAGTCAGAAAAACAAATATATGACTTCATATGTGGAATTTAAGAAACAAAACATATGAACATAGGGCAAGGGAAGGAAAAATAAGATGAAAACAGAGAGGGAGGCAAACCATCAGAGACTTGTAACTAGGAAACAAACAGGGTTGCTGGAGGGGAGGTAGGTGGGGGGAAGGGGTAACTGGGTGATGGCCATTAAGGAGGGCACTTGATGAAATGAGCACTGGGTGTTCTATGCAACTGATGAGTCACTAAATTCTACCTCTGAGACTAATAATACACTGTATGTTAATTAAATTGAATTTAAATTTAAAAAAAATAGATGGAGATGATATATAAATATCATTGTTTGCCAATACATAAAATCCCTAAAAAATACATAAGAAATTGGTAGCTTCACTTGCTCCTGATAAGAACTAAGGGTCTGGGGGCACCTGGGTGGCTCAGGGGGTTAAAGCCTCTGCTTTCGGCTCAGGTCATGATCTCAGGGTCCTGGATCGAGGCCCGCATCGGGCTCCCTGCTCGGCGGGGAGCCTGCTTCCCCCTCTCTCTCTCTCTGCCTGCCTCTCTGCCTCCTTGTGATCTCTCTCCCTCTGTGAAATAAATAAATAAAATCTTTAAAAAAAAAAAAAAAAGAACTAAGGGTCTGGGAAACAAGGATGGAAAAGAGACTTTTCAATGTACAGCTTTTTGTCTCTTTTGAACTTTGAACCATATGATGTACAAATGATTAATTATTAAAGTTTTTAAGCTCAAAGAAGAAAAGCATGATCTCTAATTTGTATGGACTATATCTTCATTTGCTAGCATTTTAAAATAATTAAAGAAAACTAGAAAAAGCCTTTGAATCAAACCCCCCAAAGGACCCTTGGATGGTTCTCCCTTCAAGTTATATGAAGCTGAAGATGTCCTACTAACATAAAAAGAAATCCAATTTGAGTTAACAAATATAATAGAATCTTTTATTCCCTTAGAACTTACCTTAAAATTTGCTGCTTTCTTTTGTAATTTTCTTCAAACCTTCAGAAATTCTATTTTCATATAACCTTTCTTTTAACTACTTATAGTTGTCACCTAATATTCGGTAATTCAAAAAGCTCTTCAGTACATGGAAAATAAAGTATACAGCTAAATTTGAAGACTTTAAAGTCTGGGAAAATACTACCTCAACATGAAAGCAATGCAAAGTATATGCTAATGCTGAGTGACAGAAGGACTACATTTATGTATCCCTAGCATTAGACTGAATTACTCAGGGCAAGCTAGGCTTTGCTAGTCTATTGTAACAAAATTACAAAAAGAAAAAAAGAAAAATCTCAGTGGAAACAATGTATTACCTCTCCTATAGTCGTTGACTGCGATTGGCAGTGTGGTCTGCGGGTGGCTGGGTTACTCAGATCCCAGTGGGGACTCAGAGACAAAGGCTAGCCCATCTTCTGGGTGCCAATTCATCCATGAAAAGAAAGGAGAGCTGTGAGTGAGGTTTTTATGGAACAGATCTGAAAATGCATATGTCACTTCTACCGGTTTTCTCTTGGCCAGAACTGGTGATATGATACACTATCCACTACAAAGGAGCTGGGAAATACATATTCAGGGTGCTCCAGACAGAAATAAAATGGTTTGGTGAACACAATGTATCTGTCCAATTGAGGAATCGAGAAAATACACAACTTAAAACAAATACATTTCTTTTTTTTTTTTTTAAGATTTTATTTATTTGACAGAGTGAGGGAGATCACAAGTAAGCAGAGAGGCAGGCAGAGAGAGAGAAGGGGAAGCAGGCTCCCCGCTGAGCAGAGAGCCCGATGCGGGGCTCGATCCCAGGACCCTGAGATCATGACCTGAGCCGAAGACAGAGGCTTTAACCCACTGAGCCACCCAGGCACCCAGAACAAATACATTTCAATAACATTCATTGAATTTTAATGTTAATGTATTATACTCAATCCTGCCAAATTCAAAATGATCTTCCATTGACTATTACTATTATCAGAATACCCACATGTGGCTTATATATGGGTATTCTGGAATCCTTTGTGGAGAATTCATTTTAACTTACATCTTTCTCTAAGAATTTATTTTCTAAAGAAACATTCACCTGAACTTACTCAAAACCTCTCAGATTCCAAGACCTACCTTCCTACATTTACAGCAGTCAAATATGAACTCCAGAAATAGATAAGCAAGTATACACTGTTTTTTTTTTAAAGATTTTATTTATTTATTTGACAAAGAGATTACAAGTAGGCAGAGAGGCAGGCAGAGAGAGAGGAGGAAGCAGGCTCCCTGCTGAGCAGAGAGCCCGATGCGGGCCTCGATCCCAGGACCCTGAGATTATGACCTGAGCCGAAGGCAGAGGCTTTAACCCACTGAGCCATCCAGGCGCCCAGTATACACTGTTCTAAACTTTAGTAAAATCTGAGGCACCTGGCTGGCTCAGCTAGTAAAGCATGTGACACTTGACCTTGGGGCTGTAAGTTCGAGCCCCACACTGGGTGTAGAGATTACTTAAAAATAAAATGGTTAAAAAAATTTAGTAAAATCTATGTCAATTTAATCAAGTATAATTATGAAAAATAGTGCATATTTCTATATTCATATGCAAACTTCCATATACTATTATGAATTGTTACCTTGTATATATACACCTTTTGTAATTAAATTGTAAACATCTTATAGCACACTTTTTTTGTTTTTTTTTTAATTAATATAGAATGTATGATTTGTTTCAGGGGTATAGGCCTGTGAATCAACAGTCTTACACAATTCACAGCACTCACCATAGCACATACCCTCCCCAATGTCCGTCTCCCAGACACCCCATCCCTCTCCCTACCCACCTCCAACAACCCTCAGTTTGTTTCCTGAGATTAAGAGTCTCTTATGGTTTGTCTCCCTCTCTGGTTTCATCTTGTTTCATTTTTCCCTCCCTTCCCCTATGATCCTCTGTCTTATTTCTCAAATGCCACATATCAGTGAGATCATATGATAATTGTCTTTCTGATTGACTTATTTCACTTAGCATAATACCTTCTAGTTCCATCTACATCGTTGCAAGTGGCAAGATTTTGGGTTTTTTATGGCCGCATAATATTCCTACCAAGCATTTTTTTTTCTCTGCAACCATCCTTTAAATATGATCAGCATTCAGTTAAAATGAGCTACTTGATACAAATATATTACTTTATCTATTTCAAAGGACCTTCCTTCTTCTAAGTTATACTTCAGTATTTACTTTTATCACATATAATATGAGTCAAATGTAATAAGTTATATTTGTTTCAATTACACATTTATTTATGAAACAAATATTTATTATGTACCTACAATGTGCCAGACAGTATGGAGAGTGATAGGAACAAACTAAGAGGTAGATATTATCCTACCCTCATGGTATTTGTAATTTTTAAGGGTCATGAGTAAATATTTATGATATATTGTTATAAGTGTATATGCTATCAAAAGTACAGTTTGTGAACTTGGAAGTATTTAGGAGAGGAAAAAAAGAAGAAGAAAAAAACTTCCTACAAAAATTCTGCCTTATATAATTAACAATATCCCAGAACATGATATTAGGTCCCGAGAAGTTATCATTACAAAGTCAATCTTACTTCTTTTCAATGAACCTCACATCTTATACTAAGAAATATATTGCTATCTCAGCTTCTTTTAAGACCATAGTCTGCTGACAGAGTACTTTTGTAATACGTATTTATTCATAGCACTGTGATATGACTTTTTTCCCTTGGCTATATCAAGAATTAGACCATTCTACACTTTTTAAATCTTATAATCAATGAGGATCACTAGTACATTTATATAGGTATGCCTTTAATAGGATGAATCTGAATACATCAAACCACAATTAATTGTTTAAGCTTTCATGGTCAATCATTAAAAGTGGATTTGTAACTTAATGTCTCAAATTTGAGGTCAAAACTCATTATAGGCAGGTTTCCACACATGTTTTTAAAATGTTTAATGCCGGGCACCTGGGTGGCTCGGTGGGTTAAGCCTCTGCCTTTGGCTCAGGTCATGATCTCAGGGTCCTGGGATCAAGGCCCCCATCGGAATCTCTGCTCAGCGGGGAGCCTGCTTCCTCCTCTCTCTGCCTCCCTCTCTGCCTACTTGTGATCTCTCTCTCTCTCTGTCATATAAATAAATAAAATCTTCAGAAAAATTAAAAAAATTTAAAAAATAAAATGTTTAATCCCATTCTACTATAAAGGAATATCTGGGAACCCAAAAGGAATAGATTTAATTCCAGATAGATCTTTTTTAATTTTTGAAATTAACATTGTACCTAAAACCAAAATTAAAGACTCTATTTTCCCTAATACATGACTCTTCCCAATGGTACGTGACATCTGTAGTAGTTTGCTAGAGCTGCCATAACAAAATATCCCAGATTGTGTGTCTCTAATGACAGAAATTTGTTTTCTCTCAGTTCTGGAGGCTAGAAGTCCAAGATCGTGGTGAGTGTGGCTTGGAGGGCCACTCTCCAGCACCCCAGTGTCTCTTTCTCTTCTTGTTCAGATTCCAGTCATATCAAATTAGGGCCTTTTTCTAATGACCTCCTCGTATCTCTAAATACGATTACATTCTAAGGTACCAGAGGTTAAGACTTCACCCTATGAGTTTCAAGGGGGACACATTTCAACCCATTATTACAGCCTAAAGTGGTTTCACTTCCAAAGAAAAAGGATTTCCAAATAAATTAATTCTGCCCAAGAAAATGCTTATAGGACACCCAAAGGCAATCTATAAATGAGTGGACAGTCACATCAAAATCACCTGGGAAGCATCTTATAAATGCAAACTCTTAGGGGACCTGGTGGGCTCCATCAGTAGAGCTTGGGACCCTTTATCTCATGAGTTCAAGCCCCACGTTGGGCATGGACCCTACCTTAAAAAAGGGGGGGCGCCTGGGTGGCTCAGTCATTAAGCATCTGCCTTCGGCTTGGGTCATGACCCTGGAGTTGTGGAATCTAGCCCCACATCAGGCTCCCTGCTCAGCTGGAAGCCTGCTTCTCCCTCTCCCCCTCCCCCTGCTTGCATTCCTGCTCTTGCTCTCTCTCTCTCTCTCTCTCTCTCTCTCTCTCTCTCTCTCTGTGTCAAATAAATAAATAAAATCTTTAAAAAAAAAAAAGAGTAAACTCTAAAGCCTCCTCCCACCACTGACCCTACCTCCAATAGTTTCATTTAATAAGTCTAGAGTAGAATCTAGGAATTTCCATTTTTTAAAAGTTTGGGGAAATCTGCCATGCTGCCACATTTGAGAAGTTCTGCTTGGGGCACCTGGGTGGCTCAAAAGGTTAAGACTCTGCCTTTGGCTTAGGTCATGATCCTAGGGTGCTGGAATCAAGCCCCACATTGGGCTCCCTGCTCATGGGGGATCCTGCTTCTCCTTCTGCCTGCCACGCCCCCTGCTCATGCTCTCTCTCAGGCTTGCTCGCTCTCTCTGGTAAATAAATAAATAAAATCTTAAAAAAAAGAGAGAGAGAGGATGACTTTGGAATTTTCTGGAAAGAAATAGAACATGCTTCCATGTGCCTCTAAGGGTCCATGTCCTAGAATCAATTCCATGTAGGAAACTCCAAGTTCTTCTTAGAGACACAATGTCTGAACCAAGTGATGACCAAAAATTGATTAAGAGTTGTCAGCCAGAGCAAATGCTTTCTATCAAGAGAAAAATTCCTTTGCACTTAGGAAAAAAAACCCACAAAAGGACAAGTACTTTCTTGTTGCTACTATTCTTGCTGTGGTTTAAATAACGTATAACTCTAAGCAACTTAGACCATATGGTGAACACATGTCAGTACCCTATAGACCAAATTATACAGGATTCTCAACTTTGAATTTTCATTCATGCTATGGGTCAAATAGGAGTGATTTCACTAATTACATCATTGCATCATATTGTAAACAAAGAATTCAGAAAAAAAATCTGTAATTTTGATTAAGCATTCCAATTAAATCTATTGCTATAAATACCAAAATTTATCTTCCTTGGCCTAATCATATAAGGAACTTAAAATTAACTGTCTACAAAGAAAGCCTCCATTAATCTTAATTTCTCAGTGTAATATGTTGTTGTATATAAACTGGTTTGAGTTGGATAGTTCTTTTTCCAGTTTCCCTATAACAAATTGTACCACTTTACCCCTTGTGCATTAGAGATTAGAAACTTCGTATTAAAAACCAAGCTTCATTCCACATACCCAAAAATAAATAAATAAATAAATAAATAAATAAATATTCCCACTTTATCTTTAGCATTTTTTCCATTACTCCTCAAATTACCCTCCTTCATTTTTTCATAGACTTTTGAAACTGCAAAGAACCTTAGCGATCTAATCCATCACTCCTCTTCCCTCTAGCACCACCACCTGCGTCCCAGCTACAATCATTCCTCATCAAGACAACCGAGAAGACCCCGACTGCCCTGGCTCCCTTCCCCTTCTTTGTCCCCCACCAGGCAACCAGAGCCATCCATTCAAATCTTGTCAGCCCTCATCCCGTGTCCAGTCCTCCTCTCCATCCTCCAACAGCCTCCATCCCACAACAGACACACCTCAAACTCTATCTATCTTTCCACTGTCTTTATGATAAAGCTAAAACTCCTTAACTCAGCCAGCCGGGCCCTACAGAAGCTGGTGCCCCCGAGGTCTCCACCCTCACCATAGGCCATGCCTGCTCACTCCCGGTCTTGGCCCCCGTGCGCATCTATCTTTAGATGTCCTACACTCCCTACACTGTATTGACCTTCCGCTTACAATTAATTCATTCTGCCCGAAATGCTCTTCGCTCCTTCTATACCTGATTGACTTATTGTTGGAGCTAGCTAATTTTTCAGAGATGCCAGTGTCCCGTGCTTTGAGTAAATCCCCAGTGTATTCTATTTGAGGTTCCTCGTGTTAATGAATGCCTTACTTTGGCCCAACTACCTAAAATGGTACTTTCTACATAGTTGGTATGAAACATGATTGTATTGAAAATACTTTTTTGGTTCTGGGTTTGGAGGCATTCAGTAAGACCTCCATTTGATAAAAATAAAGCTCATAATGCCATGCAGCATGTTTTTAACTTGTAATCCACCTGAACCTCTTTATTCTGTGAAGGAGCAGAAGCACCAATACAAACAATGTGATACTCAGAGGGGACATGTCTGCCAGAATGTGTGCGGGCACAAAGAGGTGTGGGTATCCACACTGGTGGATAACTAGTGTGTGGGGACCCATCTGGGCCTAGTGCTGTGCAGTCTGTCAGTATTCTACACCACAGTTAAATAAGCCTCAGTTAGGACATGGATCTTATGTTGTTTCATCTATTGAATTGGAAGCACATCTAAAAGAAACCAACCTACTGTCAACCAAAGCTTGAAAATCAGGTGTATGTATGCATATCAAGGAGCACAGGAAGAAGAAGGAGAGGAAGAGTTTTCTTTCTCTTCCACCGAATCTGAAGAAACAGGTCCTGAAGTTTCTCCAAGAGCTAAGGCTTTTGTGAAAGGCTCCCTGATGTCTTATCAGTGTGATCTCTCCTATGTAACAATGGTGGCAGGAGGGCGCCTGGGTGGCTCAGTGGGTTAAAGCCTCTGCCTTCGGCTCAGGTCATGATCTCAGGGTCCTGGGATCTAGGCCCGCATCGGGCTCCCTGCTCGGCAGGGAGCCTGCTTCCTCCTCTCTCTGCCTGCCTCTCTGCCTACTTGTAATCTCTCTCTCTGTGTCAAATAAATAAATAAAATCTTTAAAAAATAAATTAATTAATTAATTTAAAAAAAAAACAATGGTGGCAGGAGAGAACAGTTAAATAAACCTCATATCATTGTTTTAGGATCTCTCTTTTTTTTTTTT
>LNAC01000235.1:1096052-1172175 GCA_002007465.1 Ailurus styani
TTTGACACAGAGAGAGAGATTACAAGTAGGCAGAGAGGCAGGCAGAGAGAGAGGAGAGAGGAGGAAGCAGGCTCCCTGCTGAGCAGAGAGCCCGATGTGGGCCTCGATTCCAGGACCCTGGGATCATGACCTGAGCCGAAGGCAGCGGCTTTAACCCACTGAGCCACCCAGGCGCCCTAGGATCTCTTAAATGAGCTGCAAAGGTCTGGGAAGGTAGGTCAATAGACTCTACATTTTTCCTCAGCAATTTAATGAAGCTTGACAGAGTACTTCCAATACTTGAGGTTCCCTCTCTCTGTGCCCATCACCCACCCTTGCATGTGTATGTGTGTGTGTGTGTGTGTGCGCGCGCGCACGCTCACACATGCTCTCTCTCTCTCTCTCTCACAAAAAAAAAGTAAATGAGTACATATTAACATCAGCCAGGAAGAGTTCAGTGAATATAGAAACAAATAAAAAAGTAGAAATAAGAAAATAGAAACAAATAAACAAATAAAGCCATAATTCCTGAATTCCCATGTGCCCTAACAGTGCTAATCATTTTCTAATCACTTTATTCCTTCTTATGGTGGATGCCTCAATATCACATAACCATTGCATATACATATTGTACCTTAATATGTATATATTGTGCCTTAAACTTATAAAGGACCTAACTCATACCTCTAAAGCACATTCAGAAAAATTAGTTCTCTAGCTTAAAAATAGGCAGCTTCCCAGTACTTATGCAGGCCAGCAAAGCTCCATACTGTATTGACTAAAAGATACCTGGTTTCCCAAGAGAGTTCAGATGTGGAAATCTTTGTTAGACTTTAATAGATGAGTGAAGCTGTTAGGGTTCGCTTCAGGGTCGGGGGATAATACTAAAGCATGTAATATAACTAAGAAGGTAAGGTAAAATTTCTCAGCTTAAATTTAAATTAGACTGAATACTTTTAAAAGAGGAAGTGATGCTTTTCAGAAGAACCAGCTCCAGAATAAAGCAAAACTGATTCCAGGGGTGCCTGGCTGGCTCTGTCCCTAGAGCATGCAGCTCTTGATCTCAGGGTCATGAGTTCAAGCCCCACATTGGTCAGAATTTGCTTTAAAAAAAAAAAACTAAAAATGAATTCCAGAAGATTATTCACTGATTAATATATATGAAACCTCAAATTGTCCCCTCAAAAAAAACTAAGAAAGTAAGAGAGAAACTGATGCATTTAAAGGGCTCATTTCTGGCCAGATGAAGACATTACATGGACCATGAACTAAAGACACAAAACACTTCTTATATAAAAGTGTCTATTTTCCCTAAATGTGAGCTGTCACAGGGGACCCCAGAGATCTCTTCCCTTCCTGGAAAGCACAATCCTTCCCAAAATGTTCACACTCTCAAAACTGTCTTTCGAATGGTATTTTATTATTTACTATAATTTTTGTTTTATATTTTACGAATAAATAAATAAATCATTAAATAGTTACTGTTGGACTGTGAACAAGTTATTGAATCTCTCCCAGCCTAAACTTGTTTCATCCTGGGGAAGAGAAAGATCATAAAATTCATAGCTAGATCCTATGACCGATCGTAGGGAAGTTTAAAAGCTGTGCCATGTACAAAGCACAGCGACTGGCCCTATATAAGAAAAGACCAGTAAACGGTAGCTATTATTAGTATCTGTCCTATAAAATATCTTCATAGTTGTTCTATGCCCTGTGGTTTAAATTCCGTTTCCGTGGCTGTATTGTTATTTAAATTCTTTATCACTTCTATAAGACAAACACTAGAAAAATAAAATTCTTCTTTAGAACTATTTCTTTATTCCACTTTTGTTCCAATAAAATGCCTTTAGCCATACATAGCAGACGCACAAAAGGACCTCTAAGATCATTCAAATGCCAGAGAACTTAAGCTCCTTTCCCCAGCCCCATACATTGTTAGAACTGTTGAAAGCTTTTCTTTCCTTTTTGTTAAGTGATACTACATCTAAGACCTGGGAAACATGAAGGCGGCTGAAAAGCACAAGGGAAATACATCATTCAGGCTGCAGCCTTACCACCCACACCAACGTCAGCAGCCTTCAGTCCGGTGCGCTGCGCCTGAAAACCGGGCCGAACTGCCGGCAGGAAGCTTCACTTTATTTGGAACAAGGGCGCACTAGTCACAGGACGAAGGTGCTAAGACTGCATAGATCTTCCTCGGGACAGCTATATTGTAGATTATATGGCAGGAAGAGAAGGGAGTAATGTGCTTTTTCAGCTAGTTTGCAAGCTTCCCAGCCTAAACCATGGGACTCTGATTTTACTGGCGCGTTGCTGGTGGCACTGGCCGTGGCCGCGTCTCTGTTTACTCTGGCGTACTTGCAGGCCGGCCCTGCTCTATTTTTATCATCACGAGGGCTGTTATTCACATTAAAAATAAGCACGCTTCAAAGAAAAAAATTATGCCAAAGAGGTTTCGACGAAAATGAAAAAAGGGTCGCTACAATACCCATGAGCCAGAAAACAAATGAAGCAGTGCGTACTCAGAAGAATCAGACCAATTACATGACGGAACCATTCTATTCCTGCGGTCATACAAGACACAGTCTGTGGAAGATAGGGAGGTCTTAACTTCTCATTTAAACATTTGGGCCATCCTTTTTACCAATATTCCACAAGGTTAGGAAATGACCAGGGAACTTACTTTTTTTTTTTTCCTTTTTCTTTGTACTTCTTGTCTCTAGCTGCTCTAATATTCACTTAAATAAGATTTTGTTTGCTCCTGGTCACATGCCTATCTTTGTTCTCCAAAATCTGGAGACTTCCTTTGGAATTTTGCTATCAAATAAATATGCATGTTCTTAAATTAAAATTGCCACTGTGTGCTTTGGTTGTAACAAAGCTGGCTGTTGTCCTGCGCAGGTCTGGGATGCATTTGAGGCTTAGATGAGGTTTAAATGTATTCTATTCTGCCCTGTTCCCCTTTCTTTTCAGAAAGGCTTTACCCAGACCCTAGAATCTGGCTTTTCTTCTTCTAAGTGGCAACCCTATCTCAAAGCATCAACTAAATAATCTGAGTTTCTCAAAATAAGTGGGGCAAATATGAATAGCATGAAACTGTTTAGCACAAACTAGCCATTTGTTTCCTATTCAGTTCTATCCTGCTTTCCCAAAACCTTTGGAGGTAGAGCCCAAGGATGGAAAGTGGTGACAACAATGAACTCGGGATTAGTTTACTTTCTCCTCTGTTCATCTTTTCTTTTTTTATGTTCATCTTTTATCAGCCCTCCCAACCGGCCCTTGACAGATCTTCCCTATTGTGTATCTCTGTGTATCTTTAAGAACTAATCTGCGTTTTACAAGGCCACTTTGTATTCAGAGAAGAAGGTAAAAAGAAGTTTGTTTTTGTGCTGTGATTAGCAACTTTCATTATAATATGAATGGGAAAGGAATTTAGTAGAGGTTCAAATTTACGTCTCCTTTCACCTTCCCCTATGTGATCCATTCACCTAAAGGAAAAAACTGAAAGGAGGTACATCTGGAAAAGCATCTCTTTCTTTCCCCCTTCAAACACCTAATAGCTACTTCTAAAGCCAGAAGATTTCAGTCAAGTCTTTCTGGGCACATATGCATTATTGAAAGTAATAACAGTATTAATGCCAAGTTACCATAAGTCCTTGGCACAAGGACCAGCATCAGTGGGACTGAGCAAGCAGGGGAAAGGATGTCCTATAAAAGAGAGAAAACCATTTTCCCTCAGTTTCTGACTCATAAGCTGGTTGGGGGAAGGAAGTAACCACTGTTTGTTGTTTTGTTTGGGTTGGGTTTTCTGGTTTTTGTTTTTTGTTTTTTTTTTCTTTTTCTGTTTCTTTTTCTTTTAAGGATATTTCTTTGGAAATACCCTCACCAACATGTGTATATATATATATATATATATATATATATATATGTTCCAGAATGTTAATTACATGTTATAGCAAAATTTGGGGGGACCACACAGTGGTGTTCTGGTAAATGATGTGTGTGGGTGGAGGTGGAAAAGGGGAACCTCCTGTAGCAGTTACCAGTTTTCAAGGTTGTAAATACTGTCACCGTGGCTGATTTCAAGCCACCAACATGATGTCAGCTACACTTAGAGTTAGGAAAAGAGGTGGCAATCAACTCTTACACGCTGGTGTAAGCACCTCCATCACAGCACTGAGACTACAATCAACTGCCGTCAGATAAGTATCGTTTAAATAAACTAAGGTACACGTCTACAGCATCACAGTACTACCTACCATGTTGTGCAACCATTGAAATATCCATGGGGGCCCGGGGTGACTTAGTTAAGCATCTGACTTTTGATTTTGGCTCAAGTCATGATCTCAGGGTCATGAGATCGAGCCCCGAGACAGGCTCAGTGCTTAGTGGGGAATCTGCTTGAGATTCTCTCTCTCCCTCTCCCTCTCCCTCTATCCCACTCTCAATCTCTTTCTCTTTGTCTATAATATAAATAAATAAATCTTCAAAAAAAAAAGAGTGTGATACAAATTGGCGATTACATCAATAAATGAATTTCAAGGTGATTATTAATAAATAAAGTAGGGCGCCTGGGTAGCTCAGTGAGTTAAAGCCTCTGCCTTCGGCTCAGGTCATGATCTCAGGGTCCTGGGATTGAGCCCCACATCTGGCTCTCTGCTCAGCAGGGAGCCTGCTTCCTCCTCTCTCTCTGCCTCTCTGCCTACTTGTGATCTCTCTCTGTGTCAAGTGAATAAATAAAATCTTTTAAAAATAAATAAAGTAAAATTATGACTCATGACTATAAATTGATATATAATACATATCATATAAACAAAAAGTGGCTAAGTTTATTTTTTTAAGATTTTATTTATTTACTAAGATTTATTTATTTATTAAGATTTTATTTATTTGACAGAGAGAGAGACAGCGAGAGAGGGAAAACAAAAAGGGGTAGTGGGAGAGGGAGAAGCAGGCTTCCTGCCAAGCAGGGAGCCTGCCAGATCCGGGGCTCCATCCCAGGACACTGGGATCATAACCTGAGCTGAAGGCAGACGCTTAACCAACTGAGACACCCAGGTGCCCCAAAAAGGGGCTAAGTTTAAATAAGATCGTAATATAATGCCATGTGTACTGAGCATCTTAGGTATTATCTCACTGAAGATTGACAACACCTTGATAAGATAAATATTTTATTACCATCACTTAATTTTTTTCAAGATTTTATTTTTAAGTAATCTGTACACCCATCATGGGGCTCAAACTCACAACCCAGAGATCAAGAGTCGTGTGCTCTATTGACTGAGCTGGCCAGGTGCCCCAATCATCACTTAGAAACAAGGAAACAGCATCAAACTATTGTAGTGAGTGGCAGAGTCAGAATTTAAGATAATCAGACCTCAAAGCCCAAGCTCTTAGTAAGTCCTCTGCCTACATGTCTTACTGAATTTAATCACAGGGGAGACATCTGTAATTTTTACCAATTATTTCCCCTGGTATGTGCAAAAGAGATTACAGACAAGTTTATGTTCTAAGTCAACATTTCTGTAATAAGTGAACGTTTATTGCATGTGTTATTTTATTTATTTAATCAGGAAAAAAAGTGAAATTTTGGGCCACCTGGCTGATTCAGTTGGTAGAGCATGTAACTCTTGATCTCAGGGTTGTAAGTTCAAGCCCCACATTCGGTGTAGAGATTACTTAAAAAAAATAAAATCTTTTTTATAAAAAAATTAAAATAAAATAAATAAATAAAGTAAATAATAAAACCGTACATCTGGGCGCCTGGGTGGCTCAGTGGGTTAATGCCTCTGCTTTCGGCTCAGGTCATGATCTCAGGGTCCTGGGATCGAGGCCTGCATCGGGCTCCCTGCTCAGCGGGGAGCCTGCTTCCCCCTCTCTCTCTCTGCCTGCCTCTCTGCCTCCTTGTGATCTCTCTCCCTCTGTGAAATAAATAAATAAAATCTTAAAAAATAAAAAATAAAAAAAATAAAACCGTACATCTGTTCAATGTGCTTCTTCATAACAAAATAATAAACAAACAAACAAACAAACAAACTTCTCATTGGAAAAGGTGAAGATGACCATCTCTTTGGGTATTGTAAAAGTAATTCTTCCAGTGGGAGAAAAAAGAGACTAATCACCCTAAAGCCCTATAATTCAATGAAAAGTTATGATTTAAGTCTCATTAGACCCATCAGAAAGGTTCAATGGTAGCAGAACAGGTCCACTGTGACTCACTGTTCACCACCACAGTCGTTCCTTTTCCCATCTAACCATGAATTTTGTGTATTGACAGGGAGATCTTCAGGTTGGCAGGGCCTAATAATATCTAATCTAGGAAACAGCTCACCATTTCCCCCAAAAAGCCTTTTCTAGGATATCATGGGGCACCTGGCTGGCTCATTCAGTACAGCATGTGACTCTTCATTTTGGGATTGTGGGTTTGAGCCCCACCTTGGCTGGTATAGAAATTACTTAAAAATAATTTTTTAAAAAGATTTTCATTTGTTTATTTGACAGAGTGAGCAAACACAAGCAGGGGGAGCAGCAGAGGGAGAGGAAGAAACAGACTCCCCTCTAAGCAGGGAGACCGCTGTGGCTCTTCATCACAGGACCCTGAGATCATGACCTGAGCCAAAGGCAGATGCTTAACCAACTGAGCAACACAGGTGCCCAGAAATAAAATCTTAAAAAAAAAAGAAAGTATTTTCTAGGACATCAGACCAGCTCCTCAGTTCGTGTTAAATGGTACACTCATTACCTCCTGAAAAATCTTATCTAAAGTCCAAACTGAACTCAGAATCCATCTAACCCAAGGAACTGAAACACATTATGTCCTGAATTAAAGGAATTAAGTCAAAATCAATGCAAAATCCAGATGCCCCAATTTTTACCTCCCTTTTATAGTAAAATTGTGTAATTAACAGGTAGGCTGTCCCATTTCAAAAATATTACTCAGGTATCCTTAGTGGTTGCAAGGATAAAAGGGAAACAGTCAGATTTAAGGCGGACTGATTTTTTTTTAATTTTCTATTATCATTCAAACTATGCTAATCAATGCCCAGGACTCATTTGACATTCTACATTTCAAGAGCTTTCTCTGAAAGCAGATGTACATGACTATCTGTAAACCCTGGAGAAAATTTCAGTTACTAGACTCCACTAAATCTTGAAAATACTGAGGAGAGGGTCAGACATTTGGCAGTGTGAAGGTCCTTTTCAACAATTTCAGAATTGAGGGTCATATGAGAATTTAAGTTAGAGGAATAAACAGCTTCCATGATGACTGTTTATTTCCTCAGAAATGTGTGTTACGTTCTCTGAAAATTTTTTGAATGTAAAATATGCTCACCTAAGAACTTTCCACTGAGATCCAGCTTCCTCTGCCTGAGTAAATTTAATTTCTCTTTCCCCAAAGAAAAGTTCCTCAAATGGCTTTGATAGGCAACTAGTTTCCTTCCACGGGCTCTTTGAAGTGTGTCTTTTGGTGAAAAGTCCTCTGGTTTTAGTTTCTATTTTATATTTGCAATATTAAAGTCTACCATTTTTATTGGAAGGTATGTTGATATTTTCTCCAATCTTCTTTAGGCATTTTTTGAACTAGGCTATATATTTAAGACCCCACAGATCAAATAAATTATGACTAATGAGATTAATTTGAAAATAGAAAATTGAACTGAAAATTTGTTTCCCAGGCCGCCCAGTGGCTCAGTCGGTGAAATGGTCAACTCTTGATTCTGGCCCAGATCATGATCTCATGATCCTGGGATTGAGCCCCGAGTCAGGTTCTGTGCTTAGCGTGGAGCCTGCTTCAAGATTCTCTCCCTCCTCTCCTTTTGTCCCTAACCCCCAACCCTGTTCTCTGTGCTCAATCTCTCTCTCTCTCTAAAAGAAGAAAGAAAGAAAGAAAGAAAGAAAGAAAGAAAAGAGAAAATTTGATCCCTAAACTAGTTCATTCTGTAAGAGTCCTCAGTTCTGCAGTTGATGATCATTCCCATCAAAGTCAAGTGTATGTCTTCAGCAGAGAGCCAGGCAGGTTTCATGATCACAGTTATTATTAGATGAAAGATCTGGCAACTTATAGATGAAGCTTATTCTACTCTATTTGTCTTGCATGGGCTTAGAGGAGACAAACCTCTAACTCTGGACCTTCATCCATTTACCACAGAGACTTCTGGGTGCACAGCTTGAAATTTGAAGAAACACCAGATGTTCACACTCATTTTTTGTATTCCTCCCATGACCCCATGTTACTGGTGAGAATATTGCTTTTGGCAGCTAGCTTCCACCCTATGGATAAAATCCTTATAATCTTGAAAAAAAAAAAACCAAAAAACATTGCTTTGTATCTTTCAAAATATGCAATACTAAAAATTCCACTTCTAAGAATTTATCCTGAAGAAATATAGCACGTGTACATGAAGATGCTTTATAAGGATAATCATTAAAGTCATGTTTATGAAAGTTAAAATTAGAAATATATAAAATGTACAAATATAGAAGATCATTTGAGTAAGTCATGAAACATAAAAATGATGGAATGCTATAGAGCTTAAAAAAATGACTTCTTAAACCTATAATTTGTTAAGCATGAAAAGGCACAGTCACACTTCATTAAATAAATAAAAGATTTTAAGGTATTATAAACTTATTTTTAAAATATGAGTAAATATACATAACATAAAATCTGGGATAAAATTCACTAAAATGTTAATAATGATGATCTCTATGTGGTAGAATTTCTGTTGATTCTTTTCTGTGTTTTCCATTTTTAATAAATATGTATAATTTTCAATCCAAGCTATTGCTTTGGAAAAAAACATATAGGTGTGTATTTTACTCCACAAAATAATTAAAGTGAAGTCTGCTATTGACTTTGACAAGGGCAGTTGGTGGGATGATGAGTTTGAAAGACTGTTTAGAATATGTTCACATATCTGCGACCGACTTTGAAATAACCTGGTTGAAGCCGGAAGACAGGCACATGGAGGTTCATTTTACAATTCTCTTTGTGCTTGTGTTTAATTTTTTTCATAATACAGGAAAATAAAAAGAGAAAAGAATAGGTTCAAGAGAAAGTAAGAGGAGAGAGATCGGAGACAAACCATCAAGAAAATACAGGCAATTCTTTCAAAAAGTTTGTTTGAAGGAGAAGGAGAGAAATGGGATAGTAGCTGGAGGGTATCTGAGATCCAGAGAGAATTTCTTCTGCGATGAAAGAAAGTGCAGTTGACCCTTGAACCATGCTGGGGTTGGAGTGCCGATCTTGCCCCCCTTCCACCCCATCGTCAAAAATCCGCGTAGAACTTTTTTTTTTTTTAAGACAGCTCTACATCCAATGTGGGGCTCCAACTCACAACCCCGCAATAAAGCTGCATGCTGTACCGACTGAGCCAACCAGACGCTCCCAGATGAAGCCTTTGACTCCCCAGAAACTTCAGCACTAACATCCTGCTGTTGATAGGAAGCCTTATTGGTAACATAAACAGCCAATTAACATGTATTTTGTCTGTTGTATGTATTACATACTGCAGCCTCACAAGGATTTAAGCTATAGGAAAGAAAATGTTATTAAGAAAAGCGTATTAAAGAGAAAGTACATTTATAATACTTTACTGTATTTATCACAAAAAAATCTGTGTGTAAGTGGACTCATGCTGTTACAGCCCATGTTGTTGAAGAGTCAACTGTACAGCATTTGTAAATGATTCAGGAAAGGGGGATGATAATAACGTAGAAGAGATTTGGAGCCTGTTGCTATAAAAATGAGTGTAGAGGCACCTGAGTGGCTCAGTCGTTAAGCATCTGCCTCCAGCTCAGGTCACGATCCCAGGGTCCTGGGATCGAGCCCCACATCAGGCTCCCTGCTCAGCCAGAAGCCGGCTTCCCCCTCTGCCACTCCCCCCTGCTTGTGTTCCCTCTCTCACTGTCTCTCTTTGTCAAATAAATAAAATCTTTAAAAAAAAAAAAAAGAATGAGTTTCACTGGGTTAGGGAGGGAAAAGATTTAGTTACATAAGTAGATTGGCAGGAAATAAGAGGAGGAAACGTCCAGGCTAGGATGACAGAGATTTTAATGCCTCTATAGAAATTGGATTTTACTCAGCTGATTATTGGGAACCTTCAGAGGATTTCAAACAGGGAAGTGGCATGTCAGATTTATACTTTAGGTAACAACTCTGTATCCAAAACAGGATTCAATTTAAAATGTGAATTGACCTCTTCTTTTCAACAGTTGGTATTTCTTATAGAGCACCCAAACCTGAAAGCCTCAAGTGAATTCTTGTGGATGGCATTTTACACCTTTTTGGAAATGATTTGAGTGTCAGCCTATAAGATTTGTCTCCCAAAAGAGTATCAACATTCACTATGTGACTACCAAATGACCAATATTAGAAAGTGTATTTTTTCTTTGTAGTTTCTTATAGGAAAAATGGTATTTCATTACTGTTTTAAGTTGCACTTACTTAACCTCTAATGAGAATAAGCATTTCCATATGTGTATCCATTTTCTGTATTTTTTTTTACCACACTGTTAGTAAACTTTATTGAGGCTAAAGGTGAATTTGTTGTACAATGTCTTTTAATAATCCAAGAAGTCTCAAGCAAAACAAGAATCTGTTTCTATTATCAGCCCAGAACTTCCTTCTCAAAGAACCCCAAGCTTTTAAACTGATGTAAAATATTTAGTTTTAACTATCTAAACATAGAGTATAAGGAGCTGGCCACACAATAACTAACCATAGAGCACGTCTTCCCTCACAGATAGTCACATCCCATGGGGCACCGTTCGTTGCTATGCCGTTCCGAATGATCTCCACGCAGACCTTCTGTGGATATGCTGTAGAAAGTTTTTTATGTCTGCCAGATGTAAACATCACTTGTAAAGCTTTAATTTTCTGAGGAAAGGAATACACAGACATTAAGCACAGTATTGAGCAAGAAAAAAAACTAAGATAAAATCTGGGCTTATTTTGGCTTAGTTGCAATTTCGGGATCAAGTTTTGGTGGAGTCCTTAAAGATCGTGAAATAACGGGTTCCTATTAAATAGTTATCTCAGTGTCTTACATGTGTGCGGAGGGAGAGGGAAGTATATTTGTTGCTGTAATGAAGCATGAGTCAACTTTTTCTGTAAAAAGCCAGACAGCAAATATTTTAAGCTTTGCAGGCCATCCAGTTTCTGTTGCAGCTAGCCGATTCCTTGGTGTATTGAGAATATAGCCTTGGGGGGGGTGCCTGGGTGGCCCAGTAGGTTAAGCATCTGACTCTTGATCTCCGCTCAGATCGTGATCTCAGGGTGATGAGATCAAGCGCTGCATTTGGCTCCACACTCAGCAGGGATTCTGCTTGAGAGTCTCTCTCTGCTCCTCCCCCCACCCCTGCACTCTCTCTCTCCCTCTCTCTAAAATAAATAAATAAATCTTTTTTAAAAAATGCAGACTTAGACCTTCTCATACAACCATGTAAATGGACACTAAAATATGAATTTCATATCGTTTTCACATGTCATAAAATACTCTTCTTCCTTCTTTTTTTTTTTCCAATTATTTTAAAATGTGAAGAACATTCTTCACTCATGGACTGGATAAAAACAGGCAAGTGGCCAGGTTTGGCCCATGGTCGGCAGTTTGCCTGCTTCTGCTGTAACAGATTGTCTTTTTGAAATGAATCAGTATTTCTGAAGAATTCTGTACATAAACAGCCCTTCTAATTCACCAAATGAAGATATTAGCATAAATACTACATAAATGACAAACTGCAAAGAGCAGATTGTGTGAAAGTTGAAGGTATTGTTAAATTCAGTCATGCAAACTATTCACAATTCATAAGGATCCATTTATTTTCCTAAAAAAGCTAGTCTGCATGTTCAAATGCTCATCTTTAATTCCATCAGTAAATCTACTTGGCAGCAAGATTCACCGTAAAGGTCAAAGTCCTGGGCGGAGAGTTCACAGCTATGATATGAACTAGCTGTGTGATTTGGAGCAAATCACTTAAACTTTCTTGACTTCCATCTATAAAATAAGGTCACTAGACTAGGTATGAGTTTTTAATCAAGTATATTGAGTTATAGTAGAAAGTATTTAATCCTGCCTATATTCTTGGAATTTATGGGCCCTGAATAGATAGAACATTTCTAAGTCATTTTTATCTTTGTTCACTATTGACGAAGTCCAGGATTGAGACAAGTACCTGAAACATAGTAGGAAGTTCATAAATATTGTTGAATAATAAATATGTTGAATAAATTAAAAAATAGAAATTCTCTCGATAAAACAATGTATAAAAAGTTAAAATAAGGGCACCTGGATGGCTCAGTGGGTTAAAGCCTCTGCCTTCAGCTCAGGTCATGATCTCAGNAATAAAACAATGTATAAAAAATTAAAATAAGGGCACCTGGATGGTTCAGTGGGTTAAAGCCTCTGCCTTCAGCTCAGGTCATGATCTCAGGGTCTCTCTCTCTGTCAAATAAGTAAATAAAATCTTTTTTAAATAAATAAATAATAAAAAGTCTGTCTACATCAAGATTGTCCAATAGAAATTAAATTTGAGCCACATGTGCAATATTAANAAAATAAATAAATAAAATAATAAAAAGTCTGTCTACATCAAGATTGTCCAATAGAAATTAAATTTGAGCCACATGTGCAATATTAAATGTTCTAATAGCCACATTAAAAAGTAAAAAGAAGGGGCCCCTGGGTGGCTCAGTTGTTAAGCATCTGCCTTCAGCTCAGATCATGAGCCCAGGGTCCTGGGATCAAGTCCTGCATAGGGCTCCCTGCTCCTCGGGAAGCCAGCTTCTCCCTCTCCCACTCCCTCTGCTTGTGTTCCCTTTCTTGCTGTGTCTCTCTCTGTCAAATAAATAAATAAATAGCTTTAAAAAAAGTAAAAAGAAATAAGTGTAATTAATTTTAATAATATGTTTTATACAATGTAACATATTCTAAATATTATCACATCAACATGTAATCAATATGAAAAAATATTAATTAGAATGGAGGTATTTTATGTATTCTTTTCATATACAATCTTTAAGATTTTCTTTCTTTTTTTTTTTATATTTTATTTATTTATTTGACAGAGAGAGACACAGCAAGACAGGGAACACAAGCAGGGATCCCGATGTGGGGCTCAATCCCAGGACCCTGAGATCATGATCCGAGCTGAAGGCAGATGCCCAACGACTGACCCACCCAGTCGCCCCATAAGATTTTGTCTCTAAGTAATCTCTACATCCAACATGGGACTCAACATATACCCTGAGATCAAAAGTCACATGCTCTACTGACTGAGCCCGCCAGGCACCCCTCCTATACAATCTTTAAAATCCAGAGTGTGGGCGCCTGGGTGGCTCAGTGGGTTAAAGCCGCTGCCTTCGGCTCAGGTCATGATCCCAGGGTCCTGGGATCGAGGCCCACATCGGGCTCTCTGCTCAGCAGGGAGCCGGCTTTCTCCTCTCTCCTTTCTCTCTGCCTGCCTCTCTGCCTACTTGTAATCTCTCTCTCTCTGTGTGTCAAATGAATAAATAAAATCTTAAAAAATAATAAAAATAAAAAAAATAAAAAAATAAAAAAATAAAATCCAGAGTGTATTTCACATTTATGGGACATCTTGACTTCAACTAATCACATTTCAAGTGTTCCATGGCCCAGTAACTAGTGGTTGCTATATAAGACAACACAGACACACACAACACTATATCATGATAGTGAAGGGCCAGTCCAAAAGATCTGGTTCCAAACTCAGCTTTACCACTGATTGCACCTCGGTTAAGTGACTTCAACCTCCTGAGTCACTTTTTCAACTTTAAAATGGGTATGAAACAAAATCTGTCCTTACAGAATTGAGAATTACATGAGATTATGTTATGAAGTGTGTTTAGTAGTGTTGGTGTATATGTGTAGTGGTGTTAGCTGCTATTTCACACTCTCCAATTCAAATTAGTCAAGTCTCTTGGCTAAACAAAACCAAATTAAATTTGCAGTCTGGGGCATTTACTCCTCAGATATTTCCGGAACTTGTAATACAAAAAGTTTCCTGTAATGGAAACTTCAATCTTGGGAGATGATTTTTCAAAATATAAATTGTATTGTAGTTCAACTACAAGAAATGTAAAAAGAACAAGAGTATTCATAAAATGTCATAGATTCATATTACCTACACATAGATAGGAAATCCTAGTAAAGCAATTGACATTTTTTTAAAGATTTTATTTATTTATTTGTCAGAGAGAGAGAGAATAAGCAGGAGGAGCTGCAGGCAGAGGGAGAAGCAGACTCCCCACTGAGCAAGGAGCCGGATTCGGGACTTGATCCGAGGACCCTGGGATCTTGACCTGAACCGAAGGTAGATGCTTAACTGACTGAGTCACCCAGGTGTCCTGAGTAACTGACACTTGAGCTAAAAATTAAATTCTGGGGCAGGGTTGAGGGAAAGTAGCAAAAGACCCTTAAAGGCTATAGGCAAAGCTTGTGCTCAAGCATAAAGATATGTGTGAAATCACAGCAACAGTGAACACACACTGTGGGCCTACTGTGTGCTCTGTACCAGCCATTCACCAGAATTATTTTAGTGCATGACCCCCTCAGGGAAGAGGAAAGCATTCTGTTTTTCCTTGACTCCCAAAGGCTTGTCCTGATGCCAGACATGAGATATGAGAAAATTTTACCATCTAAGGGAAAGTTCAAAAGTAAGAAAAATGTTGGGATTTTTTATGAAGCTACTTTGACTTAAATTTTAAAACGTCCTTTACTTCGCAGTTGTGGTCTTCCTAACTTGGTGGCCTTATAATATCATTTCTTTTACTAAGTGAATGTGACTTCCATGTTGCCACAGATTTCTTTCTTTGTTTTTTTTTTTTTTTAAAGATTTTATTTATTCATTTGACACAGAGAGAGAGATTACAAGTCGGCAGAGAGGCAGGCAGAGAGAGAGGAGAGAGAAGGAAGCAGGCTCCCTGCTGAGCAGAGAGCCCGACGTGGGCCTCGATCCCAGGACCCTGGGATCATGACCTGAGCCGAAGGCAGCGGCTTTAACCCACTGAGCCACCCAGGCGCCCTCTTTGTTTTTAATATCATAGTTTAGCTCTTTCCTTCAGCAAATATTCAGTGAGTGTCTTAGTCAGTTTGAGCTGCTGTAACAAAAATGCCATAAGCCAAGTAGATGAAACAACAAACATTTATTTTTCATAGTTCTGGAGGCTGGAAGTCCAAGATCAAGGTGTCAGCATGGTCAGGTTCTGATGAGAGCCTTCTCTCTGGTTTGTAGATGGCTACCTTCTTGCTATGTCCTCAAGTCCAAGAAGGAGAGAAATCCTCTTCCTTCTGTCTCATCTTATAAGGGCACTAAGCCCAATCATGAGGATTCCACCCTCCTGTCCTAATCACCTCCCAAAGGCTTCCCCACCAAAGGCCATAACGCTGGGCTTCAATATACGAATGGAGTGGGGATGGGGGACACACTCAGCTTTTGCTTTTTTTTGCCAGATGCAGTAATAAGCACTGGAGGTATATCAGTGAACAAGAGTTAAAAAAAAAAAAAAAAAAAAGGACCCTCTCCTCACAGAGCTATGGTCTAATGAAGGAAACAGATAATAATAATACAGATAATAAGTAAACTAACAAACAAACCAATATTCAAGATAATTATAAAGTGAGATATGAATTAGTAAATTTAAAACGTGGATGACATGACAATAATTGGGACAGCCTACTTGGCTGATGGCATCAAAAAAAGTCTTTCCGAGGGAATAAAATTAAAACCAAGAAAGTATACTGGAGATAAAACAAAATAGTTGGTACAAAATCACTAATTACTAGGCTCATTGGTTCCTTCTTTTAGTTCTGAAACCGATTCCAGTGTGTGGGGGGAAGAGGGTAGTTTCCTTGCACCCAGCAAGCCTTTCTCAACACGAGCAGCGTGTCCAAGAATTCAACTCAATTCTGATATTATCTCCCAAAGATAGCATCGGATTCCACAGGTTCAGCCCCACAGACTATCCTCCCCATCCCCCTTCAGACACCAGTCACAGGACCAGATTGCTGCCTGTGCTTCTGACTGACTGGCAATAAATCAGAGAGTCCCATGACCCACTCCTCATTTCCATGAATTTGTTAGAGCGGCTCGCAGAACTCAGAAACATTTTACTTACTAGACACCAGTTTATTATAAAAGGATGTAACTCAGGAACAGCAGAGAGATGTGCATAGGGCAACATATGTGGGAAGGGGTGTGGAGCTTCTGTGCCCTCTCCAGACACCTCCCAGACCTCACATGTTCATTACCCTTCAAGCTCTTTGAACCCTGTCCTTTTGGGGTTTTATGGAGGCTTTAATACATAGTCACGATTGATTGAATCATTGGCCAACTGTGATTGGTTCTACTTCTAGGCTCTCTCCCCTTCCTAGAGGTCAGGGGGATGGGACTGAAAGTTCTAACGCTCTAATCACAAGGTTGTTTCCTCTAAAGACGAGCCCCCATCCTTAGGTGACCTAGGGGCATTCCAAAAGTCACGTCATTAACATAACAAAAATATCTTTAGCACTCTAATCACTTAAGAAATTCCCTTGGAAATTCCAAGGGCTAAATTTAGGAGCTCTGTGCCAGAAATGGGGATAAAGATTAAACACATATTTCTTATTAGAAGGCACAGTATCACTGTTCCCCACTCTCTAGAGGCTCAACAATAAATTTTATTGGATTATAGATCTCATATTCCAAAACACTAAGCTATAGAGGTATGATTACCTTTTGGCTTTAGTAAGATATATTTATCAGCAGCAAAGAGGTCGCATCAAATGGAGTTTAGCACAGAAACAAATGAGGAAACTATTATAATAAACCAAGACTTGAATAAAGTCAAAGATTGTGGTGATGAGATACTGTGAGGCCAGAATTAAGGCAAAGCCTTAGTAAGAAAGGCAAAGCCAGTAGGATTTTCTGGCTTGCTTATGGCAGGAGGTTATGGGAAGTATCACAAATGATTCTGAGATCTCCTGCTTTTTCATAGGCAAGATTGTGATGTCATTAACCAGGATAAAGCATCTGGGGATAACAGTACTATGACTTGTTGGTCACCTGCTGTGTGTCTGGTTAAATGCTTCATAAACATGAACTGGATAAATTTGGAGATATACAAAAGCCTCCAGAACTGTGAGAATGTTTGTTGTTTAAGCCACTCAGTCTATGGTATTTTTGTTATAACAGCTAGAACCCCTAACACACTGTCTTTCTGACCATGAACAATTTTATTAGAATAATGTAAACAATGTAAAATCACAACTACAAATTTCTAGGACCTTCCCACAGTCTTGGACAATACCTGAACAAGTGGAGAAACCTAACATTTATGCTTCATTATGCTGGTAAATCCTCCTGTGAATGAGAATTAGAAAACGAGGTTGGCACCCGGCTGACTTGGTTGGAAGAGCACGTGACTCTCGATCTCAGGTCATGAGTTCGAGCCCCATATTAGGCATAAAAATTACTAAAAAAAAAAAAAAGATAATTAGTTTTAGTTGCCTTCAAATATGATAGGGCACCTGGGTGGCTCAGTTAGTTGAGCATCTGCCTTTGGATCAGGTCATGATTCAGGGTCCTAGGATAGAGTCCCACATTGGGCTCCCTACTCAGCGGGGAGTCTGCTACTCCCTCTGCCCCTCCCCCTGCTCATGCTTGTGCTCCCTCTCTCTCACACACACAAAAAAATAAAATCTTGGGCACCTGGGTAGCTCAATGGGTTAAGCCTCTGCCTTCAGCTGAGGTCATGATCTCAGGGTCCTGGGATCGAGGCCTGCATCGGGCTCTCTGCTTAGCGGAGAGCCTGTTTCCTCCTCTCTCTCTGCCTGCCTCTCTGCCTACTTGTGATCTCTCTCTCTGTCAAATAAATAAATAAAATCTTTTAATAAATAAAAAACAAAATCTTAAAAAAAAAAGACACCATATGACAATGTAATTGGAGAGTTGGAATTTGGGGTCTGTAGATTGAGAGAGATGGCCATAGGAGTCATTGGTCATGGTTAAAACCTTGAATGATGATAAAGTCTCCAAGTGGGAAAATGTACAGCAAGGAACAAAGAGGGTCATGTGTGGAGTTCTGAGGTAAAACAAGATTTAGGAAAGAATTAATAAAGACACAGTATACTGGTTTCCTATTGCTGCTTTAATAAATAACCACAAATTTAGTGGTTTAAAATAACACATACTTATTCCTTACAGTTCTGCAAGCCAGAAGTCCAAAATCCATTTTACAGAGCTAACCAAGGTCATGGCAGGGCTAGTTTCTTCTGGACAGTCTGAAGGGACAATCATTTCCCTGCCTTTTAGCATACAGTGACTGCTTGAGGCCCCTATCACCCCAATGCCTGCTTGCTTCATCATCAGGCCTTCTACCGTTCTAACTCTGACTGCTGCTATATCCCTTATATGAGGACCATTTTGATTCCATCTGGCCTAATCTAGGATAATCTCCCCATCTCAAGACCCTTAACTTTTTTTTTTTTTTTTTTTGGTAAGTAAGCTCTACATCCAACATGGGGCTTGAACTCATGACCCTAAGATCAAGAGTCACACACTCTATCAACTGAGTTTTAAGCTCCTTAACTGAATCACATCTGCAAATTATTTTCTCACAAAAGGTAATATTCACAGGTTCTAGGGATTGGGACAGGGATATATTTGGAAGCCATTACTCACCCACTACAGATAGTAACAAAGGAAACTAAAATAGGGCACCCAGGTGACTCAGTCAATTAAGCATCTGCCTTCAGCTCAGGTCATGATGCCAGAGTCCTGGGACTGAGCCCCACATCGGGCTCCCAGCTCAGAGGGGAGTCTGCCCTCTCTCCCTCCTCCACTCATTCTCAATCTCTCTCTCTAATAAATAAATAAATAAAATCTTTTTTAAAAAAAAGGAAACTAAATTAGAAGAGTAATAAAAGAGAACCAAAAAAAAAAAAAGGAGGGGGTGGTAAATGTGAGGAAAAAGGATGCTCAAGAATGTCTGACTTAACTGTCAGTTAACAGAGTCAAACAGCTACAAATGGAAAAGCGCTGAGAGAAGGGCATTAGATTTATTAATAAAGAGCTTTGCGAGGTTGGCTTCAAGGAGAAACTTTATCTCAGCAAGCTGAAAAGCAAATGAGAATGGAGGACATAAAGCCAGGAAGGGTTGACTTGGTTATTTCAGGAAAAAAGGTGAAAGATTTATTTAAGAAGACAACAAAATCCAGAGAAGTGTTTTGTTGTTTTCAAAGGGAGAAAGAGACTTGAGCAAGTTTATAACCTTACAAAGAAGCCAGTGGAGAAAAATGGAAGAGAGAAAGAGAGGTGGAAAGAGGGCGCCAAGCAATCAGTGGGGGGCCCAGCTACAGCACAACTAGCTAGTGTGTGTCAGTTAGAATTCCTTCCTCATGAATGAGAAAGCTGAGCAACAAATGGCTGACTGAAGGAAAAATGTGACATCGAGTAATCACTCATACTGCAGTAAATAACAGTCTTTAAACTCCAGACTCATAACTTGAGACACTTCCCTTAAAAAAAAAAATTCATCACAAAGAGAGATTTGCATTCCCATGTGCACTGCAGCACTATTCATAATAGCCAGGATGTGGAAACAACCTGAACGTCCACTGATGGTTGAATGAATAAAGAAAATGTAGTATACACATACAATGAAATATTTCGAGCCTTAAAAAGGAAGGAAATTCTGCCATACGTGACAACATGGATTAACCTTGAAGATGGCATGCTAAGTGAATAAGTCAGTCACAGCAGGAGAAATATTACATGATCCCAATTATATGAGCTATCCAAAACAGTCAGAGTCTTTGCTCATGGGAGCAAAGAGAATTGTGGTTGCCAGATGCTGGGCAGAGGGCAAAATAGGTATAAAATCTCAGCCGTGAGAGATAAATAATTTCTAGAGATCTGCCATGCAGCAGTGTGCCTAGAGATAAGAGTATCATGTCCTACACTGAAAATTCTGTTAATGCTCCATTAAAATCATTTTTATTGCATAACTAAGAATATTTTTGTGGAGAAAATGTTAAAGTACATATAAAAACAAGGAAAAATAGAGGCACCTGGGCGGCTCAGTCAGTTAAGCATCCAACTCCTGGTTTGGGCTCAGGTCATCATCTCTGGGTTGTGAGACTGAGCACCCCTTTGGGCTCCACCCTCAGCAGGGGGTCTGCTTGAGATTCTCTCTCTCTCCCTCTGCCCCCTCCCCTTGCTCACATATGCATGTGCTCTCCTTCTCAATTAAATAAATAAACCCTGAAAACTAAAATAAAGATTAAAAGTTGTTAAATTTGGGTACATATTTTTCTAAATATATACATACTTGTTAAATTTGGGTACATATTTTTCTACATATATACATAACTATATTCTCTGTATGTGCTTTTTTTCTTCAACAACATGTGATTATACTCTACAGTATGTTTTGTAATTTTTTACCCATTTGCAATGTTTTATAAACATTTTTCTTTTAATAAATATAAACTTTTTAAATTTTATTTATTTATTTGAGAGAGAGAGCGTGAAAGGGGAGAAGTCAGAGGGAGAAGCAGACACCCCGTGGAGCTGGGAGCTGGATGTGGGACTGGATCCCAGAACTCCGAGATCATGACCTGAGCCGAAGGCAGTCGCTTAACCAACTAAGCCACCCAGGTGCCCAAATATAGACTTTTTTTTTAAATACAGACATGTTAATGACTATCTAACATATTACTATATTGCTAAACCATGCTTATTTAACCAGTCTTCTCTTTATTGGGAATTTAGTTTTGATTTTTTTTTTTTAAGATTTTATTTATTCATTTGACACAGAGAGAGAGATTACAAGTAGGCAGAGAGGCAGGCAGAGAGAGAGGAGAGAGGAGGAAGCAGGCTCCCTGCTGAGCAGAGAGCCCGATGTGGGCCTCGATCCCAGGACCCTGGGATCATGACCTGAGCCAAAGGCAGTGGCTTTAACCCACTGAGCCACCCAGGCACCCTAGTTTTGATTTTTAAATATATAACCAGAGCTGGCTTAATATCTTTGTATAAACATCATTACATATTTGTCCTATTTCCTTAAAAAATTTTCTAGAATTAGAATCACTGGGTCAAAGGCCATACACATTTTTAAGACATATGATCATACATATTGCCAACTTGTCAGAAAGGTTTTAAAGCAGCTTTTTCAACACACCAGGTGTGAATGTCTCCCCTTAGTGAATGTCATACAGTATATTATGAAGAGTAGGTTCTAGAAAGGTATGGTCTTAGTGCGAATCCTAACTCCATTACTTACTAAAGTTTCCCTGCTATAATCTTGGGCAAGGAATTCAGCTCCTCTGGGTTCAGTTTCCACTTCCATGAAGTTAAAATAATAAGTTTCCAGGGACACCTGGGAGGCCCAGTCGGTTAAGCATCTGCCTTCAGCTCCGGTGATGATCCCAGGGTCCTGGGATCAAGTCCCACACTGGGCTCCTTGCTCAGCAGGGAGTCTGGTTCTCCCTCTGCCTCTGCTGCCCCCACCCCTGCTTGTGCTCTCTCTCTCTGAAAAATAAATAAATAAAATCTTTAAAAAAAAAAGGTTACCCCATCATGGGACCATTGCTAGAATTAAAAGTGGAAAGAGGGGTGCCTGGCTAGCTCAGTCAGTAGAGAGTGAGACTGTTGAGACTCTTGAGCCTCTTGAGTACAAGCCTCACATTCGGAGTAGAGTTTAAAACAGAGAAAGAGAGAAAGAGTAAGAGAGGGGGAGGTAGGGAAAGAGGGAGGGAGGGAGAGAGGGAGGAAGGAAGGAAGGAAAGAAGGAAGGAAGGAAGGAAGGAAGGAAGGAAGGAAGGAAGGAAGGAAGGAAAAAGAAATATACTTTTGACTAGTGCCTGACTTAGAGTAACCTCCTTATACTTACTATAATTATTTTATCTGCTTTAAATTATATTTTTATTGATAGTGAGATCAATATACAATTATATGAATATTCAAATTTCTATTTATTTATTGTCTATTCTTGTTTTTCCTTTTGCAAGTAGACTGTTCATTTCCTTTGTCTATTTTTATTGGAGTCTTCGCCGTTGTTCTTGATTCATAAATGATTTATATTTTAAGAATAATAACTTATAGGACATATATTTAGCAAATATTTTCAAAATTTGTCAGTTGAATCTTAACTTAGCATTTTGGGATTATCACATAGAAGAGTTTTTTCAACAGTATGAAAATTTACACTCAAAACAGTTGGAAGAACAGTAAACGAAGCACATTTACCAAACAATTAGATTCAACAATACTTTAATGAATGTCCTTTATCTATCTCTATGTATTTTGCTGAGATATTTCAAAATACTTCTGCAGACATCATACCACTCCCCTCCACACGGTTTAGCATACCCCTCCTAAAACTTGAGACGTTTTCATTTTTATCCACAAACATCATTGCTTCAAATATCAGATATACCTAGTTTAGAGACGTTTTTAGTTGTCTCATTAAAATTCTAAGGATAAACAAACAAATAAATAAGCCCATTGGTCTTCAAAATCAAAGATCTTTTGGGGGCTAAGTTCTCCATTCCTGTAAAACTTCTAGTAAGCCTGTAATCATCTACAGTAATCACAAGTGAAAATCACCAGATCTGACTTCTGCCCACAGCAACCTTCGCACCACAGCTGCTGCGAAGAACAGCAGAAGCAGAGAATTCTCCTGAAGCCATGAGAAGCCCAAATCACCCTTCATCACCCCACTCCCTCTCTTTTCTAAATATTCCTCATAAAGTAATTCAAATGAGCTTAAGAACTAAACAGAAGACACCTGGGAACAACTGCTTGAAAGGCAGTTGTGGAAGTTGTTAGCCTCCCATAAACATGAGCAAACAGACCAAATAGCAGCCTGAAATATTTAGTTTAACCCTCCGTGCATCTACCGGATGTACAACTCATTTGTCTGGTAATTACCTCCCATCTCCTAGGCACAAATTTACCTGCTTCAAACGTTCCCCAGCAAAGCAGTCTTCCTTTATTCATCCTGGTGCAGTGAAAAAAGAAGGCGTAATATTCCCAGAATTTTTGTGAAACCACATATGCAACGGAGACAGATTTGTGTTTTTTTTCCAGTCATTTCTCTTTACCCACTATTCCACCAGAAGAAGGGAATATTGTTATCGAAATCTAAACCAAATGATGCAAAATAGAGGTTATGAAATATGTGCTCGTTTTAACTCTCTCACTAATGTGACTATTGAAAGTTAGGAGGGATTCAAATATTTTACTTTTAAATATGACTTAGCAGAGGCTGGAAGTCATTAAAGACTGCAGAGCTCAGCACCTGTTCAGTGACGTTTAATGAAAAGCAGAAACATCTCCCTTTAGCCATGAATTCTAACAATTTTAAATTATTACCAGTAATGGGCCTGAAACCCATTATGAAAAGTGTGGGGTTTTGTGCCCTGGAATTCATATCATCAGCAACTCCTTGGAAGCAGGAACTTGGGCTACATCTGCAAGAGAGCCGGCAGCGTCCACAATACCTTGCAACCAGCTAGGAGATGGTGAGAGCCCCTTCCATCCAGCCCGCCAGCTAGCTAAATACAAAGGGTATTTCCTCCTCTGCTCTGCCACACTCCTTCCTTGCATTTAAGACTCAAATTCTATTTTCACACGCAGTTGATACTTCTCCGCATTTTATTCATGCATCAAAAAAAAAAGGACACGATAATAAAAGTACTAGCTAATACCTATGATTATTTACAGTTTATGGGATCCCTTTGTATAAATTGTCTTAATACAGGACATGTAAGGGCGCCTAGGTGGCTCAGTCATTTAAGTGTCGGCTTGCAGCTGGGGTCACGATCCCAGGGTCCTGGGATGGAGCCCCGCAAACTTCCTCCTCAGTGGGGAGTCGGAGGCTCTCTCTGCCCCTCCCCACTGCTCATGGGCCCTGCACAACTCTCTCAAATAAATAAATAAACTATTTACAAAATATATATGACCTGTAATAGAGGTGCAACCGAGTTCTGTTATAACAATTTTCTCATTTTTCAGTACTTCACAACGATCCTTTAAGAGAATGTGGATAAATAATATACCCATTTAACAGGTAATAAAAGTGGGGACTCAAAGAGATTTCATGACTTCCTCAAGGCATACAGGAAAATGATGCTGGGTCTGCCTCAGGAGTAAGTGACAGAACTGAGACATTACCAAAATTTTCTGATGGTCAAGCTGGTGCTTGTGCACCATGACTCTTTTTTTTTTTTTTTAAAGATTTTATCCATTCATTTGACACAGAGAGAGAGCAGATCACAAGTAGGCAGAGAGAGAGAGAGGAGGAAGCAGGCTCTCCCACGAGCAGGGAACCCGATGCGGGCCTCGACCCCAGGACCCCGAGATCATGACCTGAGCCGAAGGCAGAGGCTTTAACCCACTGAGCCACCCAGGTGCCCGCACCATGGCTCTTTAAGTAGCACTCTAATTCTTTTCGAAAGCGGCAAGGCTCTGGGTAATTCTACCCTCGGCACCATTCACCACCAGGGGGAGCAATCTGGGAGGGGCTGCAGGAAATGTGGGCACTGACGGGCTACTTGCTGAGATGGGAGTCAAATCCCTGCTAGATGGGAAACACAGACATCAACATCCATCACTATGAGAAGGAGCAAGAGAACCTGGGTGTTTCACCGGGCAGGGCATTAAGGAAACGGAAACCACACTGCTGAGTTTCAAAGAGACATCACTAAGCTCCAATACAAAGTGCATTTCTGGCGGAGGATTAAAGTCAGAGCTCTGGAAAGATAATTATGAGACATTTGCGGTCAAAGTACCAAGATGGTTAAGGATCCTGAGAATCGGGCCGCACGAGATAGCTCAGTCAGGAAAGCATTAGATTGAAGATCTAAAGGACCCCGGAAATCATGAAAACCTTAATGTTACTCAATTCAGTATGTGATGCCATGTCCCCCCTAGCTTCTGCTGCAGAATAAAAAAAGATTCTGTTTTGTTCCTTCTTCTTATTGTCAAATCTTTGGGGTGCCTGGCTAGCTCAGTCAGTAGAGCATGGGACTTTTTTTTTTTTAAGATTTTATTTATTTGAGAGTGAGAGAGAGCATGGAGAGGAGACAGTCAGAGGGAGAAGCTGACTCCCAGTGGAGCTGGGAGCCTGATGTGGGATGCGATCCCAGAACTTCAGGATCATGACCTAAGCTGAAGGCAGTTGCCCAACCAACTGAGCCACCCAGGCACCCGAGCATTGGACTCTTGATGGTGGGGTCGTGAGTTCGAGCCCATGTTGGGTGTAGAGATTACAAAAAATAAAAAGTTAGGGGCTCCTGGGTGGCTCAGTTGGTACTGTGTTTACCTTCATTCAGTTTAGGTCATGTTCCCAGGGTCATAGATCAAGCTGCGAGTCAAGCGCCCTGCTTGGCGGGGAGCCTGCTTCTCCCCTGCCTCTGCCTACCATCTCCCCCTGCTTGTGCTATTTCACTGTCAAATAAATAAATAAAATCTTTAAAAAAAAAAAGTTAAAAACAGGTGAATCAGGCAGCAGGAAAAGGGATTAATGGATCATGCTATCAAGAATGAAAGAACTGGACATTTTGCAAGATTGTGCTCATACTGAATGTCATTTGCCAGCCATTGTTGTCTCAACCTGAATGTAATTTAAAGTGTAGTAGAACTGCCATTAATAGTGAAAGTCAGGACTCCTGGCTGGTTCAGTCAATAGAGCTCGAGACTCTTGATCTTGGGGTCATGAATTCAAACTCCATGTTAGGTGTAGAGATTGCTTAAAAAGAAGAAAAAGAAATAATAAAAGCTGGCATTTTGTTTGTTAAGCCCTGTACTGAGTGCTTGACTGCATTCTCATTTATTCTTCACCGCCCCCCCCCACTTTTATTTAAAGATTTTATCCGCCCATTTGACAGAGATAGCGAGAGTGGGAACACAAGCCCGGGAGAGGGAGAGGGAGAAGCAGGCTTCCCGCCGAGCAGGAACCCCGTTGTGGGGCTCCATCCTAGGACCCTGGGATCATGACCTGAGCTGAAGGCAGACGTGCTTGACTGAGCCACCCAGGCGTCCCCACCCCTTTTCTACTAGTCTTTGTCTCTATTATCAGAGAAGAAATCTTAAACACACAGTTAACATGAACTAAAATTTGCACCCAGTTTTTCTGATGGAAGATTATGGGGCTCTTAACTATTATATTATACAGTCTTAATCGAAATAAAATGGGATATCTAAAAATTAAAATAAATGAAAAGAGAGGGAAATAGAAAATTATTTATTTATTTGTCAGAGAGACATTGAGAGCCCAAACCAAGGAGGGGTAGAGGGAGAAGCAGGCTCCCTGCTAAACAAGGAGCCCAATGCGGGACTCGATCCCAGGACTCTGGGATCATAACCAGGTCAAAGGCAGATGCTTAATGGACTGAGCCACCCAGGAGTCCCGTCATTTTCATGTGAAATATGCAGATGATGTTTCCTGTCACATGCAGAGAATGATGTCAACAAAACATTTTCTACACCACAAGCGTGCCTGGCCCAGCACTGGAGGACTGTGGTGTCCACCTGAGACACTATTACAGATGGTTAGGAGGAGGTGGAGACTCTTTAGTGTTCTCTCCTGAGTTGATTCTAAATGGGAAGTAAGCATCTGCTTTCTCACTGCAAACGGCACTGTCTTAATGCTTCTTGATTCAGTAACAAGTCAAAATATGTCACACAGAGAAAGAATAAAAGACACACAGACATCAACCTCTTGGGGGGAATCATAATATATATTACTCTCCACATTCCAAAGCTGTAAAGTACTGCTTTTTAAGGAATATTTACGGGGGCATCAAAGTCTTCTTAACAAAGACAATTTGATTTGATGGCAAAGATGGTGAGAAGATCTCTGCAAAAAGGCAGTTTCCTTTTTAATTCTTTAGTTTGACCAGCACGGTCGAGTAAGTAGGTACTTCTAGATTGATGGTTACAGCTAATTTGATCAAATGAAAAAGTTTGGAAATAAAACCACAGACAGCTAAATTTGCTGGGATTATTCTAAAACATGAACTGCTGATGTCTTTAAGAGTTGAGCTTCTTAAAAGAAAAAGAAAAAGAAAAAGAAAAGTTTAGCTTCTGGAAAGTATCTGAGGCCAAAATAGTACAGGTGGCCTTAATAAGCATTTCAGGTAGTTAAGAGAGGTACAAAGTCATTTGTTGAGCTGCTTTTGAAAGTTAATGTTTGTTGACCGTTTTGTGGCAATAGCCAAGTTTATTTCAAAATGCTTTACTCTATTACACTTATTAGAAGAGCCTTTTAAAAGAGAAGTTACAGGATGCCTGAGTGGCTCAGTCAGTTAAGCATTATGCCTTCAGCTCAGGTCATGATCCCAGAGTCCTGGGATCAAGCCCTGCATCAGGCTCCCTGCTCTGCAGGAAGCCTGCTTCTCCCTCTCCCATTCCCACTCCCCATGCTTGTGTTCCATCTCTCTCTGTCAAATTAATAAAATCTTTAAAATAAATATAATAAAAGAGACCTATATGTTTAAGTACAACCCATGAAAATACTGAAAAAGTAATAAGGATTTCAGTATAAACATTTTAGAAGCTAGTTCTTTGCCTTATAGGGAACTATAACTCTCCCCTTCCCACCCCAGGGGGGGGATGGAGCTATATGGGAAGATTTAAAACAAAAAAAAAATCTGCATAAAGCTCTTGATGATACCTCCTCCCTGTGCCTTAAAATAATGGAAATAAGATCGATCCTTTTTCCTCTTGCATCTATACAGATCCATATCTATACAGTCCTGAAAAATGATAAACACCCTATCATCTTAAAATTCTCTAAGTTGGGGTGACTGGTGGCTCAGTCAATTAAGTGTCTGCCTTGGGCTTGGGTTATTATCTCAGGGTCCTCAGATCAAGCCCCAAATAAGACTCTCCCCTCAACAGTGAGTCTGCTTCTCCCTCTCCCTCATCCTTTGTGATCTCTCTCGCTCTCTTTCAAATAAATAAAATCTTTTTAAAAAATCCTCTAAGTTTATAGGGTACCTGGCTGGCTCAATTGGCAGAACATGTGACTCTCTTGATCTCCAGGTTGTGAGTTCAAGCCCCACTTTGGGTATAGAGATACTTAGAAATAAAATCTTTAGGGGTACCAGGGTGGCTCAGTCAGTTAAGCATCAAACTCTTGATTTTGGCTCAGGTCATGATCTCAGGATAGTGAGACGGAGCCCCGGAACAGACTCCATGGAGCCTGCTTTAGAGGATTCTCTCTCCCTCTCCCTCTGCCCTTCCCCTTCCCTCTTTCTCGATCCCTCTCTAAAAAATTAAAATAAAATAAAATCTTTAAAAATATTTTTTTTAATTTTCTAAGTTTATATGAAAATTACTTTTTACGTATAAATTCCATAGAAAGAAATGGCTGGGAAGAGTAATGGTCAGAGTAGAAGGCCAGCAATTCTGAATTTGTCCCACCCATGCCCCACCCACCACACACACTCAGTACTCTTGACTTGTCCGTCTCAATATATAATCAATATATTCTGAAGAGATCGATTTTAATGAGAATGAAACTAACACCAGCTACACAAAAAAGCCACATTTATCTTATCGTATGCTAGGACAAAGGAAAATAGAAAGAGCTTTGCAATTAAGCAATGCTGTGGAGTTAAATAAAGTCAGTCTAGTAGGTTCTCATTTCATGATTTAAGATTTAATTCAGGGCACCTGGGTGGCTCAGTCATTAAGCGTCTGCCTTGGGCTCAGGTCATGATCCCAGGGTCCTGGGATTGAGCCCCGTGCGGGGCTCCCTGCTCGGAAGGGACTACCTTCTCCCTTCTCAGGAGAAGCCTGCTTCTCCTTCTCCCACTCCCCCCTGCTTGTATTCCCTCTCTGGCAGTCTCTCTGTCAAATAAATAAATAAATAAATAGTCTTTAAAAAAAAAAAAAGATTTAATTCAGAACTTTATTTTTTATACACAAATGAAAACTAGTGAAAAGTCAAATGCTGGTCTTCTATGAGTCTGAGCACTAATTTTAATTAACTGGAAACCATTAACAGTACTCTATTCTTTTACTGTATTTTATTTTTTCATCTTTTTCAAGATTTTATTTATTTATTTGAAAGAGAGAGAGACTGCACACGCGAGCCTGGAGGGGCAGGAAGAACCAGACTCCCCACCCAGCAGGGAGCTCCATCCCAGGACCCTGAGATCATGACCTGAGCCAAAGGCACAGGCTTAACCGACTGAGCCACCCAAGCACCCCCACTTCACTGTATTTTCTACTCAAAACCTGGATTCCTTCCCAAAGAACTCCATTAATTGAGGGAAATCTTTCCTAAGTCTTTGTTTCTCTCTTTAGAATATCACATATCACCCTAATTTGGAATAATGCAGTTTCATAGCAGAATACTTATTTTCTCTATAAATCATTTCTTTATTTATAAATTATTCCGAGCTATCATTAAAAAAAAAAAAGGAAAACATCTAAAAACCAGACACAATTTTTTAAGGCTATTCATTACAGAACAAAATTTAGCCAGAGAAGCACTTCCATGCTATACTCTAAAGTACAGAATGAGAACAAATCAATCATCGAATGTGTAGAGTGACATTTTCATTAAAATACATTAGAATATAAATTAGAACACAGAGCATGAGAAGAAGAGGAAAAAAAACTTTTTTTTAAAAAGGAAGGAATAAAATAAAAGGAATACTCCAAAATGTGAATAGCAACTGCCTCTAAGTGGTAATACTGTAATTGTTTTCTTGTTCCTTACACTTTTTCTACACTCTAAGCTTTGTTAAATTTGATGAGGGTGCAGAAAGATGAATGACTCGAAATTGCAAAATCATAACGAAGGAGGTTTAGATGTTACCGATCAGGAGTCACAGCGACAAGCTAATCAGGTAAGTTGCTGTCTTATGTCCCATATGCGACCCTTCTGTCAGCGCAGGCAACTTCCATGGAGAATGAGACCAGAAGTTTTGCCAACATGATAAAAAAATTATTAAATTCAAATACTTCCTTGTGTTTAAACCTCAAGATTTCAGAGGAAATAAAAATATGAAAGGGCCTTTTTGATACCCCTTCTGTAGTTTATTATCGGAAAGCCTGGACGTGGTTTTGAAACCAAATTGATTCCTTCAGACCTAAGTGTTTTAGTTTCTCGGGGTTTACAAAAAATCCCTGAAATGGGTACTATTAATCTAATTTGTAAAGTACATAGATTGAAGCTTTATACATTTGCATAAATTAAATGTACCAATCATTAATCCAGAGCTGACCTTTGTCACTTGGAGGTTGTTTTCTGATTCTCTGGACACAAAGGGATTAGACAGTAAATTTGAATGACTCCCTTTGTCTGGCATTTAGTGATCCACCAGACAGGTCTTCAACATACAATGAGTCAGCCCTGGGCTGAATTCTCTCTTCTGTGCGGACAGGGACAGAGTACTCACGTGGGATTTAACCCTTACCTTAGTCTGGAGGCCGTGCAAATTAGATGCTTTCACAAAGTAAGAAAAATAACTTCCCAACTACATTACAATATAAACATTTTCCCCTGAACTTAATGCAGTCGGGTCATAAAAATGGTTTGTAGCATGGGTGGTCAGAATATAAAAGCATATACAAAGACGATGGAATCTATTCTGGAAAATATCATGTCCCAATCTGGTAAAGGTGTTCAAAAGCCAGCTACTTTTTGAAGAAATGTTAAATTACCTTCTGTTTGTTCTTTATCTGCCAACCCTTCTTTGCCTTATGATTACTAAAAATAAATCACTTCCCTTGAATATGGCGCAGATATAGTGCATCTACAAAGTGCATGCATCACTTTTTAATATTTTGCTACTCGGAGTTAGGTTTGGGGGATTTATAAAGGTTTATATTTATGAACACAGGTGAAGGTATTATCATACAGTATTAAAGAAAAGTCGAGGGGGTTCCTGCGGTGACAACAAAGTCTTCAAATCCCTCTTCTCCACAACAAAAGTGCACTTTGGAGTTCCTGTGGTAAAAAGCTTGGTGTTCAAGTCTGACTGACAGAGTAAACACGGGACAGCAGATGGCAGGACTCCCGTAGAGAATGTCTTTGCATTCCTTAGCCATCAAGTATGGATTGAGCGCCTACTATGGACCACACATTCCTCTAGGGTCTGTAGATAGAATGAGCACAGAAGACAAGATCCCTACTTTCAAAGAATTTATATTCCAGTGGGGAGAGACCACTGAGTAAATAACTAAATAAATTTAAGTTTGCATTTAATGTGCCAAAGATAAGAAAACAGGACAATATGAGAGAATGTAAGTAGAAGGAGTGGCAGAGAGCACGAGGGAAAGCTATTGTTCAGAAGTAAAAAGTTTTCCTTGACCCTCTCAGTGTCCCTGGCTGGGTCTGAACATTGAAGTGACAGAGTAACAGGAGAAAAACATATAAACTTATTTATATAAATTTTACATGACATGGGAGCCTTCTGAAGAAAATGAAGAACCAAAGAAACAGGTATTTCCATGCTAGGTTTGATGAAAAGTGGACAGTCAGATAGATATGTGACAGGGTTGAGTATGAGCTAAGTTTAAACTGGGGGAAATTTTAGGAAGGCCTGTTTGTTCAGATTTTTCTTGGGGCCCCTTTGACTTTGGAGATAAGGATGCACCTTTCTTCTAGGTATAGGAAGGACACCTCTCACATAAGCTCTTTATCACCTATTTCATGAGGTACAGGAAGAGGGAACGTCAGAGTGACATTCCTGCTTCTGCTATTTTCTCAAACTCCTTCAGCTTAAAATATTTGATATGCCAGGTGACATATTTTGGGGTATCATGTCCTAAACCCCATCACTATCCTTGTGAAGATCTGAAGAAGAGATTTCTAAGGAGGGGAGAGACAGCAGGTGCAAAGATCCTGTGGGAGGAAAATGTGTAGGTTTTATAAGCAATGAAACGTATGAAGGGAAGGGGAGAGAGGTAGAAGGTAAGGATAGATGGATAGGCTACTCCACAAAGGACCTAGAAGGAATTGGTACCAAATTTTATTTTCTTCTGTGTGGGAAATCTATCCAAAATGCCTCTCACCGTTTATGACTTTGCTCAAGAAGAGCATTTTTTTAAGATTTTATTTTTCTTTTAAGTAATCTCCAACACCCAACATGGGGTTCAAACTCACAACCCTGAGATCTAGAGTTGAACACTCGACTGACTGAGCCTGCCAGGCACCACATGAGCATTTATCTTTACATTCCTAATGTTTATTCTTTGTACCTGTCCAGCATAGCTGAACTGTGTTGTGTTGAGAGTAATTTCCATATCAGTAAACCAGCCGCATTATTGGAAACTGCAGGTTAACACAATGGTTACGGGTGTGGGCTCTGGGTTCTAAGTCTGACCCAGCTGCTTAGTCCTCTGGGGTTAGGCAAGTTATTAACCATTCTGTGGCTCAATTTCACTGCTAGTAAAATGGAGAAAGAAGGGCACCTGGCTAGCTCAGACTGTAGATAGCATGTGACTCTTGATCCAAGTCATGTGAGTTCAAGCCCCATGTGGGGGGTAGAACTTACTTTAAAAAAAAAATGGAGGGCGCCTGGGTGGCTCAGTGGGTTAAAGCCTCTGCCTTCGGCTCAGGTCATGATCTCAGGGTCCTGGGATCGAGGCCCGCATCGGGCTCTCTGCTCGGCAGGGAGCCTGCTTCCTCCTCTCTCTCTGCCTACCTCTCTGCCTGCTTGTGATCTCTCTCTCTGTGTCAAATAAATAAATAAAATCTTTTAAAAAAATGGAGAAGAATAGTTTCTTTTTTTCTCCATTTTATTTATTACTTATTTATTTATTGAAAAAATAGTTTCTACTTCCTAGTGCTGTTATGGATAATGTAGAACAACGTATGAACTCATGGTGCTTGCCACATACCACAAGCTCAGGAAAGGGTTGCTATTTTTATTATTGAAGCATTTGTTATTGGTGAGCCGAACTTTTCTGCCAAATGATAAAATATCAAGGATGTTGATTTAACTTCCCCCAAAGCTGTATGTGGCACCTGTGGTAAGTCACTGTCTTAAAACTATGTAACTCAGAAAGCATATTTGGGGGTGCCTGGCTGGCTCAGTTGGTAGAGTATGAGACTCTTTTTGTTGTTGTTAAGATTTTACTCATTTGTCGGAGAGAGAGAGAGAAAGAGCAAGGGGAGCTGCAGGCAGAGGCAGAAGCAGGCTCCCGGCTGAGCAAGGAGCCTGATGCAGGCCTCCATCCCAGGACCCTGAGCCAAAGGCAGACGCTTAACCCCCTGAGCCACCCAGGCATTCCAAAGCATGGAACTCTTGATCTCGGGGTTGTAAGTTTGAGCCTCACTTTGGGTGTAAAGTTTACTTAAAAATAAAAATCTTTAGAAATCGTATTTGCTGTTAAGTCATTAGTTGAGGTTAGACCATGAAGTCATGTTAGCATTCTTATATATGAATCAGTGTATCCTATCTAATATGAACTTGAATAACACCATTTAGTAATGCTATTTATGTTGAAAATATTAGGTCTCTGTGTGTATTCAAGGGGGGCTGGCTAGAATCTGATCAACTTTCACTCCCAGGTGGAAGAAGGAAAAACCATTGGTGTGGGAATAAAAAACATACTACCTTTCACTAATCAACCATAGAGGGACTATAAGAGCAGGACGAAGTTTGCTAACACAGATCTTCATGACAATTTGAGAGATAGTTTATGCAAACTACACCTAGCATTATCTATCCTCATTTTTAATCTATAGGCAGCATTGAGAAATCATTAAAAGTAAATGGTCTCCAAAAAGATAGAAGAGAAAGTCAGCTCTAGTAATTCTGCCTTTAGATTTTCCTGCCCCTCATTTTGTTGACTGAAATGAAATGATTAAAAAAAAAAATGAGACTAAAAAGGAATCAGAGAAACAGAGCAGGGATTCAGCAGAAAACAAAGAGGTTGATCACCTTTGTCAATTTTATTTTTAAGATGAGATTTTAAAGAAAATAACACTCCGTTGTCCTCTGCTACCATCAGGAGGAAACATTGATATGTTAACTATCCTCTTTGCCCGTCTTGCTGAGGTGTGAGTAGATGACCAGCAAAGTATTTTTCAAAACTTAAAGTTGTTTCCATGAGATGGTAATTCCAGCTCCAAAACTTCCTTAAATTCATTTAACTTGCTACGACTCTGTGTTACATTTTACCAAGAGCAATTGTGTTGTATGGTAACTACATTTGCAAAACAGATTTTCCTAGAACTAAACAAATACAGACTCCATCGAAATTCCTTCACAGTCAAGCTCTCTCCTGTTCGCCTCCTCTTCGGTCCTGTTGCCTCCGCTCTTTCTCTCACCACATCTTGCCATTCTTCCCTTTTACTTCACACTTTATTCTTTTCCTTTTCAAATGACCAGATTGCCATAAACATTTTTCCTTCACATGCGTGTACACACACACACACACACACACACACACACACACACACACACACACACACCTGCATCTGCTGCTGATTGGCTTCTTCCAAAAGGACAAAGGGTCAAGTTAGAGGAGCCATTCCTCAGTTTGTTTCTAGAGATTTGGCAGGCTGGCTGAAATCAGTAGAAGTGACTGTCATTACAACTCTGCAGACAATTAAGTAATTGAATCCGTATGTGCTGGCGTACAAGATTTTAAAAAGCAGTTAACTTCACAGTGGAGTTCTGATCTCAGTAAGAAAGGGCACAGAAGTAAAAGGACACACCTATAATTATTCATCTAGTTTACTTCCTGCCAAGTGAGTATACCAGTCTTTTATAGAGAATTTGTATTCATGCTATAACAGATTTTGTGCTTGTGTTGTAGAGGAATTGGATGTTTTAAAGTATTCACGAGAAAGTAGGAGCCTAACCTAAATAATTAAATCTTTAAGTACATGCCTACATACGTACATATGCTATAACTCTCTAACCATTATATTTCTAAAAATAACATTTGACCAGGAGTTTAGCAGAGTCAGAAATCCAGTATCATTTGTTCACTGGAAGACAAGTGCAATAATAAGACTTAAAATTCAAGCAAAGCTTTCTTTAAAATACAAAATTATTTTCACTGTAAATGCTGAGGGAAACTTCACCAAGTGTAACATGTGACAAGGATTGTTTAACTCCTGCACCTGTAGAGAGGTAGCTAGAACTCAGAACTCACCTGTGGTCTCCCTGCCTGGATTTCAACACTAGGTCTGTTTGTAACTTGTGTAACTATGTAATCTTAGAAAACCATTTCATTTCTCTATACCTACATTGCCCAATTTGTAAAACAAGCAGGAGGAGGCTGTTACGAAAATTAAATTAGTTAATTCGAGTAAAGTTCCTACAATGCTTGGCATATAGCAGGTGGTATAGAAAAGATCTTTCCCTTTAAACTTGCTCCTAAAAAGAACCATAACTGGGGCATGTTTGCTCTATCATTAACTTGCTTTTGGCTTTCAGCAAGCCATCGAATGCCAGTTTTCTCATTGAGAGAAAGAAAGCAGATTGGACTTCTTTTCTTTCTTTCTTTTTTTCTTTTTTTGGACTCCATTTCTAACGCTTCCCCTAGATCTATTCCTACGACTTTTATCAGACTTCAAAAGCACATAAACTGGCTTAAATATTGGTGTGTGTGCATAATATGGGCTCAACAAATCTAAAACAGTCCCAGTAATTGAGTAATTGATCACAAACGTTTCCAGCTCAGGTGCCAAGTTTGGGGAATGCAGAAGTCACAACATAATAATAAACAATACCCCTCCCAGCCAGGTCAAGAGGCATGACAGAGAACTGTAATCAACATCTTATCAAATAGCCCGTGGGCACTCCCTGTAGAAAGGGAGTTGGAAATTGTTCTGGACTAGTTATCGGGAAGACAGTCAGGCAAAGCGTGGCAGTGCTAGACAACCGGGCTGAGCATCCTGGGATAACATTAATTGGACTGGATTCTCTGAGAAAGAGAAATGATATTTTGCAGCATACTACTGGGAGTGATATAAAGGTCAGGGCTCAAAGGATAAAACACTTGGAAATTAATCAACAAAATTTTCTGTATTTTGTCAACCACACATCAATTAGTATGATACCACCCTACTGTTCTATTTGACACATGGATACTCTGGACTTGCATCTTTTCTTTCTCGTAAACTGCAACAAAATCTCTGCATATATGAAGTGTTCATTTCATGTTTATTAAATAAATTAGTGTACCCTCTTAAATTTTCCACCAAAGGAAATTAGAGTCAAAAGCTGGGGTTTCAGAGAACTTAAGATTCTGTAAATTTAAAGTCTAAATTTCTCACATTTTAAATGAAGGATCTGACAAAATAACTTGGCCAAAACCATATGGACTGGTGACAGGAACCAGAACTAAAATTTCAAGTTGCCTGACTCCCAAGGTCATGCTATTTCCATGACACCAAACTACCTTCATTTTTGGTGATGAGCAAAATTATCACAAGTCGAGTTTTAATCTGTCAGTTTAATGTCGCACTCTAGACCACTCAAGCTTGACGACTCAAAGAACTTTCAAAATTCCATAATCTCAAAGTCGTAAATACACCCTTAAAGAATTCTAACACAAGGTTTACTAGCAGTTTTATATCATATGTAATGCATCCAATAAACAGTAACTGTTGCTGAGGAGTTACTATGAAAATTCCTGAGATGTTTTTGATAAAAATGAGCATATAAGCAAGGTTAAAAGTAGGGGTAGAGAAGATAAACCCAAAATGTCTTACTTATTTTTATTTTATTTTATTTTTTATTAAAGATTTTATTTATATATTCAACAGAGAGAGAGATCACAAGTAGGCAGAGAGGCAGGCAGAGAGAGGAGGAGGCAGGCTCCCTGCAGAGCAGAGAGCCCGATGCGGGCCTCGATCCCAGGACCCTGGGATCATGACCTGAGCTGAAAGCAGAGGCTTTAACCCACTGAGCCACCCAGGCGCCCATGTCTTACTTATTTTATTTATTTTTTGTTTTTTTAATTCTTTTTTTAAAGATTGTATTTTTTTATTAGAGAGAGGGGGAAGAGGATCAGAGGGAGAGGGAGAAGCAGACTCCCCGCTGAGCTGGATGTGGGGCTTGATCCCAGGACCCCAAGGTCATGACCTGAGCCAAACTCTGACACTCAACTGACTGAGCCACCCAGGTGCCCCTCACTTATTTATTTTTTTTAAAGATTTTATTTATTTATTTGACACAGAGAGAGAAATTACAAGTAGGCAGAGAGGCAGGCAGAGAGAGAGGAGAGAGGAGGAAGCAGGCTCCCTGCTGAGCAGAGGACCCCCCCCCATGGGGGCCTCCATCCCAGGACCCTGAGATCATGACCTGAGCTGAAGGCAGAGGCTTTAACCCACTGAGCTACCCAGGCGCCACCAACAAACATCTTCTTGATGCCATTTGGTCAACAACTTTAACCCAGTAAATAAGGATCACATAATAATGTAGGGGCTATCTGGATGTTCCAGATACATTGCCACCTCTATTACTTTTGTACATGATACAATTGAGAGTCTTCTACATACATCCATGACCATGTTAACTTTTTTTAGTTTTGCCAGGCATATGAGGATTAGGAAGATATCTGTACTCTCAAAAGTGTGTGGTTTTTTTGTTTCTGATTTGTTTTGTTTTCTGTGTGTGTGTTTTGTTTTGTTTTTGGACTTATGGTTTCTTGTGAAAATATATATTTTGGCTCGGATATTAGCTCAAAGCAGCATTTATGATCAGTAATGTTTTTTCAGCCAGCACATATACCCAAGGAGATCCTGGGAAAATGTTTGCGTGAGCACTGTACTGAATACACATTTTACCACACTTGATATTCTAATTTTATACATTTGATATGTTCAACATGTCTAATTCACCATTTCCTCTAAGGAGGGAGAATGCCAATTTTGGTCACACAAATTTTCAAAACAAAGAATTTTTTATTTACTACGATTTTGTTTTTCTATAATTTTGGTTGTTAACTCCTCTTCCCTGTTAATTTGGAGCCCAAGAATGGCAGTAAATAGTTAAGGGAGGCCTGGGAGAACAAATGTGGGAAATGAAAACAGAAAGCTTGGTGGGATTGATCTAGACCCATGGTCAAAATGGAAACTAGGGTCAAAAGAAAAATGTATACCAAAACCAGATGTCAATCAACATATTGGTCCAAAATCCAGCAAGAATCGGAAGTAGGAAAAAAGGAAAACCAGGATGAAATAAGGCTAAAAGCAGATAGCTGAAATCTAGGCGTGGTATTAGGAAAAGCAGTTAATACCATCTGAGCAACCAGGAATCCAAGAGGAAACACTCCAGGAAAGATAGACTTTCATGGAAGCCATAGTCTGTCTCCACCAGGATCTGTTTCAAATGTTTCCATTCATGGGCAGGAGCTAATTTCACCACAAAGACAGACAGGTGGTTAACTAGGAATCAAGAACAGATCTGGATACTATTAGGAACTGCTGTACTACACTAGGATACTTAGAAATTTTACCAATTCATTTATTTAACACTAAGTTATACAGCTCTTGATCCTCCAGTGGTGAGTTCAAGCCCCACCTAAGTTAGGTGTGGAAACTACTTTAAAAAAAAAAGAAAAAGAAACCCAAACCAATAAGTTATATAATGAAGACAAAGCAATGAAGAAAACAGATAAAATTTCCTACCTTCATGGAGTGACCACTTTAGAGGTTATAGAGCTATAGTTACAGAACACAGCTTTTCAGACTTGAAAGACACCTTGTTTCATCTTTAGATCAAACTCCATAAACTACCATTCTACATTGCTATAATTAATTCCTGAACTTGTTTCATTTCTTTTTCCTTTTTACCCTTTCCAGGTGGATATTTTTCACATTTTCATTTTCTTTATTCCTTTTTTCAGTTTTCTTTAATCTTTATTCTCACCCCTTTATTTTTTTTAAATATCTCCTGACTTCCATATTTAATATTTCTAGGTTCTGCAGAAGACATCGGAAAGTAAAGAACAAGTCTTTCCACTCGAGGAGTTTTTATTTCTGCAGACGTTCATATGTCTTCAAGAAACTGTCAGATCAGGATGAATGTACTATGACCCACAAGGGAGGCATTAAGTGCTACGGTGGTGAAAAGGCTATGATAACTAAAGGAAATTTTCCAGACCCCCAGAAGAGAATCGAAATCACTTTCAGTTGGCAGGAATCAGAAAATGCTTATAGAGGAGACCTAATGAATTTATTTTCAAAAGTTAAATGCAATTAGATAAAATTTAATAAGCATTAAATTCAAGAGTGGGGACTATGTCTGATTCTTCATTTTATCCCTAGTATCTAGAACTGGATGGGCGCCTGGGTGGCTCAGTGGGTTAAAGCCTCTGCTTTCGGCTCAGGTCATGATCTCAGCGTCCTGGAATCAAGGCCCACATCGGGCTCTCTGCTCAGCAGGGAGCCTGCTTCCTCCTCTCTGCCTGCCTCTCTGCCTATTTGTAATCTCTCTCTCTGTGTCAAATAAATAAATAAAAAATCTTTAAAAAAAAAAAATAGAACTGGAGCCCAGAACATAGTGGTAATTTAATTACTCAACAAATATTTGTTTGGACTGACCTTGAATAATTGAATTAAACCCTAAACAATGAGTAGGACTTCAATTAAGAAACATCGGGACTTGTCGAATAAATAAATAAAATCTTAAAAAAAAAAAGAAAAAAAGAAACATCAGGATAAACAGAGCAGTTCTTTTCAAAGAAAAGAAACCTACAGCATGAGCAAAATAAGAAAAGAAGACAATGCTAGTACAGAGTAATCCTTCCTAACTTGGATGGATGAAGGTTTTCACAGAAAAGGCCCTATCTGAGAGTTTAATGATTTTAGGTGAGACACACAAGTTTCAATTGCGTGGTGGTGAAAACTGGAGCCCAGTGTCAGGAAGATGTACCTAGAGAAGGTGGTGAGGGCGTAGAACAGTCAGGTTAGACTCTTTATTTCAGATTTCTGGCTGAATGGGGGCTGAATGAAATTGGGCAGAGAGAGAATTTTTAGGTTAGAGAGAGCACATTTGTGGAGAGAGAAAGAGAAGGAAATATTAAGATGCAAGTGGCAAAGATGGCAAGATGGATGGGGCACGACCTCTTAGGACAGACACATGAAGGCAAAGGATCAAAATCATAGGAGTAAGAGGTCTAGAACTATAAAGACACAAGGCCTTACCTTGGCTTTGCTATGAGCTATTTAATTTAATTTGGGGCAGATGACTTAATTCTGAGTTTGTTTTCTCATCTGTAAAATGGAGGTAAAATGTAAATCATCAGAGTCTGATGTCTAAAAAAAATAACTTTCATTAAATGCTTGGCATACATAGTATACCACTATAAAAATAAGTATGTTTTTGGTGGAATCATACAATCATAGAATATATGATACTCATAGAATATATGAATATAGATAAGTGTATAGGTTTTGTATAGTTCTTTTTTTTTATATATAGTTCTTTTTTTTTAAGGTTTATTTATTTATTTTAGAGGAATAGAGGGCGAAGCAGGGGGAGGGGCAGAGGGAGAGAGAGAAACGCAGGCAGACTCCCCACTGAGCATGGAGCCTGAGATCCTGACCTGAGCCGAAATCAGGAGTTAGCTGCTTAATGGACTGAGTCACCCAGGCACCCCAGTTCCCTAGGGCATCTGTAACAAAGTACCATAAAATTCCGATTCTTCATTTTATCCCTAGTATCTAGAACTGGATGACTCAAAACAACAGAAATGTATTATCTCACCATTCAGGAGGCCGGAAGTTCAAAACCAAAGTGTCAGCAGGTTTGATTCCTTCCGGGGGGATCAGAGGGAGAGCATGTTCTATTTGTCTCTCCTAACTTTCGGCAATTGCTGGCAATCCTTGGTGTTCCTAGGCTTGCAGCAGCATCAATCCAGTCTCTGCCTCTGCTGCCACACGGCCTTCTCCCTGTGTGTCCCTGTGGGTTCCTCTGTCTCTCCTCCTTTTTCTTGTAAGGACTCCAGTCATGTTGGATTTAGAGACTACCTACTCCAGTACGATTCAATCTTAATGACTTACATGTGCAAAGACCCTGGTTCCAAACAAGGTCACGTTCTGATGCTCCAGGTTGGCATGAATTTTGGGGAGACACTATTCAGTCCAGTACAAGAAGTATGTTCCTAACTTATCCTTACTTTTGTAATGTCTTCAAGAGGCCATTATTGTAAGAACTAGGATTTGGGCCTTAGAGGGGAAGAAAGCAAAATGGCTGAGAACTCAGTTCATGAACTTTATTTTTTTTTAATATTTTATTTATTTATTTGACAGAGAGAGAGATCACAAGTAGGCAGAGAGGCAGGCAGAGAGAGAGGAGGAAGCAAACTCCCCGCTGAGCAGGGAGCCCTATGCGGGCCTCGATCCATGAACTTTTTTTTTTTTTTAAAGACTTTATTTATTTATTTCACAGAGGGAGAGAGATCACAAGGAGGCAGAGAGGCAGGCAGAGAGAGAGAGGAGGAAGCAGGCTCCCTGATGAGCAGAGAGCCCGATGTGGGCCTCGATCCCAGGACCCTGAGATCATGACCTGAGCCGAAAGCAGAGGCTTTAACCCACTGAGCCACCCAGGCGCCCTCGATCCATGAACTTTTAACTCCATCTGTTCCTCTTCCCAGTTGTACGGCCTTGGAGACAACACCCTCTTTAGTTGACAATCTTCTCATCTAATAAACAGGAAGTAGTACTTCGCAGTGTTGGGGGGAGATTAAGTGAAGTAATATAAGCAAAGCACTTAGCCTGGTACCTGGCCCAGAAGGACCACTCAAAGGAGCTTGGTTCACTCAAAGGAGCCTGACCTGTGCTGTAGGTGGGATGGAACTGGGGGTTTCTGTTCACGTAAACAGAGATGATTTATCCTTTTCATCTAGTTGCAGGCTACAAGCACTGTTTGCAGAGCCATTTGCATTGTTTTCACTAATCATTTTGCTACTGAGATTTCTCCATGTCTGGTTGTTCAATACTAACATGAATGATTTACCACCATGGGTGACCCGCATTCCTTAGAAATGCTGGATCACATGTCATTGTCCTTCAATGTCTAGCATTTCATTTGCTGATCAACTTCATGACACTTTATTGCTCCACCCCCCAAAACAACTGCTTAATACAACCTTCATCATCGTCTTCTTCCTTAAGTTGTTTTGGCAAGAATACTATTTAAAGATATAAAAAAAAATAATGTCTTCAGTTTTGTAAATGGGATACATTATCTTATAACTCTTACAGGTGGAAAACCTGGTATTTTATATCAATTTTTTTAAATAAGGAAATCAATTTTCAAAGTAGTTACATGACAGATTTTTTTTAAAAGTAATCTCTACACCCAACATGGGGCTTGACCTTACAGCCCTGTGATCAAGAGTCGCATGCTCTACCAACTTGAGCCAGCCAGATGCCCCAAAGTGGTTATATGACAAATACAACACTTCATTGTATCCTGATCGGTAGAGATGTCATATCTTCCACAGTGCTTGGCTTTTATTGACCATATTCTCGGAGTTCATCGTTTATCATCTGGTAATGAAATATAAACAATCTTAATCAATATATGCAGTCTGTGGTCATCACTATTTTATCCTAAAGAAAACTCACTATTCGACCTTTGAAAATACTTAAAAGTTAGCCTGAAGTTATGTTGTCAAAATCTATATTGGTTTCCTGCTGGTTTGTTTAACACTCAATTTTGTTAACTTGTTGTTTTCCAATATGCTATAAAGATTTGATTTATTTGAGAGAGCACAAGCAGGGGAGTAGCAGAGGGAGAGGGAGCAGCGGGCTCCCCGCTGAGCAGGGAGCCAGATGCAGAGCTGGATCCCAGGACCCTGGGATCATGACCTGAGCTGAAGACAGATGTTTAACCGACTGCGCCACCGTGGCGCCCCCTTCCAGTGCATTTTTATATCATGAGTCCAAATTCTTGTATTCCATTGAGTTTGTGGAGCAATGTACAAATATACCACAGGCATGTAGTACTCTTTAATACTTTGTATCCAGTCACCAAATGGGCAAATAGTCATTGGATTTTAAGTGATTTGAAGAATTTCTGTATGCTATTGCCTGTTATAAAGTGCAGGCATAATTAGGCAGGTAGGGAATTTCACAGAGTGACTCATTATGTTAGGACAAATTATGCGTTAATTGCAAATCTGTGGAAGCCCAAGGTTGTTCATCAACTCCCTGCACCTAGAGAAGGAAAGTGCCCTAGAGTGGCCATTTATAACAAGTTGCACATGCTTTAGATTTGGTATTTTGAATCTCCTTGTATTCCAGAGCTTATCTATAGCATCCTTTTGGTTCACTTTATAGTAAGTACAGTGATTCCCATTTATAACAGCTACATATGACAAGGAAATGCTTCAAAAAGATCTCAGTGCAGGTGTGGGAGCGACACTAGGCTGTTCCTGCGTCTTCTGAATTCAGTGGAAGATGAACTGAGAACTTGTTTCTCCACATCTCATTTCTGTGTCTGTGATATGTTAGCCTGGTATTCCACTACATGTGAAAAAAAAATTTTTTTTTAATTTTATTTATTTGACACACACACACAGAGAGAGATCACAAGTAGGCAGAGAAGCAGGCAGAGAGAGAGGAGGAAGCAGGGTCCTGCTGAGCAGAGAGCCCGACTCGGGGCTTGATCCCTGCACCCTGAGATCAGGACCTGAGACGAAGGCAGAGGCTTAACCCACTGGGCCACCCAGGCCCCCCTACATGTAAAATTTTTAATAGAACACAGACTTCATGGTTTGTGGCTTTCCTGAACTTTTTTAAAAAATCCTGGATGGTATCACAGATGAAAGTGATCTCCATTACTTTTTAAATTGCACTTTGTGAAATAAAAATATAAACATTTCTGAAAATTTATTTCAGAACATTCATTCTAAAACCCCAAGAATGTTGATATTGATAGAAAGCCGCAGAGATTAAGCAATTTAGAGATTTGGAGTAAATAGGCACCACTTGGCCGTGGGTTTGTTAAAGAGAAAGCATTTCAGCACATGTTCTGCCACAAAGTATTTGGGAGTCTTAAGTCAGAGCTGCAGAATTCCTTCTGAAGAGGACAAAAGAGAGACTTCCTGTCATTTCGATTGGTTTCTGCATGTGGGACCAATATGGGCAATGCAAAGTTTAAACAGATGCAAACGATGAAGGGGAGGGGGCAAAGCCCTGCCTCGTTTTACATATTTCTCCACCTCCAGATTGAATTTAAGTCAGTGTCCCCTCGGAGCTTCCACAGGAGACTGCCACTAAGTTACAGCACGCTTGAATGGTTTATTTCACCAATATTTGCTTATGGAAATCAAGGGGCGTGACGGGCTGGGGGAGGGGGAGGAAGGGAGGAGGGGTTTGTGACGGAGGGAGGCTCGACCACAGCACCAGTAACCTCGTCTGATGTGATCATTAACCTTTCTGGAACACGCCGCTGGCCGTTGTCTGAGGCTCGTCAGTAGAATGTGAGGGAAGCCACACAGACATCGCACAGACTATTCCGAGACTGTTGCTCTGCTTTAGGGGGGCCCAAAAATGAGGTTGCAACAATTCCTTTTCGCATTTCTGCTTTTCGTGATGAGTCTTCTTCTTATCAACGGACAGAGACCAGGTAGGACTTTGATACGTGTGGACAGACTAACTTGTTTCTGCCTGTTTGGGCCCCGAGGTGGGAGGGAGCACGATCGTGTTCCTGATCAGTATCACCTAGGGGTGCTTGAGGTATGGGTCAATGTGTCGGATTTCAGGAGAATGTTATCTATCCTGTTAGGTCTAGTATTTGAATGTTTTGTAAAAAGTAGGTAGATTTTTAAATGGTGATAAATACTTTGCCACTTTTTTTTTCAATTCAAAGAAAATTGATTCCTGAGCCATTTTAGATATATTGTCCTTCTAAGTTAAAAAAAAATAGAACTGTTTGGTCTATTCATGACAGAGGTCAACAAACTTTGACGGATTTTTAGGTAAAATATAAAATCCAAAGCGGTTGATTAGGAGAACGGGTTGCTGGCTGGGGTAGGGCAGTGTTACCAATTTGAATTAAGAACAGAAAAATCATGTAACAAAATGCAGATGAAATCTTAAACCAGGTTATGATAGCTGTTATTTCTAGTTATATAATTAGATGTCTCACTTAAGATGCAACTTTAAGCAGTATTGTGCTAATAGAGCTAAAAATGTCAAAAATATTTATGGTCAAGATAATATTAATTGACATCACATTTTTCAAAGATGATATCTGTTGTGTTGTTCTTTACCAACAAGAATTAGTAAGCAGAGTTATTCTAATGTGCTTTTACTTCAAAACCAAATATCTAAGATTTCAAAGCACTTGGCAAGTAAAAATAAAATTAGAAGGTTTTCTGACTCAGGAAAAAGCAAACCCACATTTAAATAGAAAGGTGGTAATATTTATTCCAAATACATTATTCAGTTGTTAATACTTCTCCATTTAGAGCAGAAAAGGGTGTGTAGCTGGTTAAAAATTCAGTCTCTCCTTTTTAGTTAATCAGAAGTCTGATCACTGAGGTTATTTCAAATGACGTCTCCTAGTTTGCCCTTTTACATAAATAAGAGAAAAATGTGCAGATCAACAATTCAGAAAGCAGCTGACACCCTTCTTACAGGTTATAGCAATTGCTAATCAAACTTTCTGAACTACAGAACATCTTGGACAATGTTCTTGTAAAATTACATCTCTACTGGATCCATTACTGAGGATGAAAGGTCCAAGAGCATTTAGGAAGAAGTCATGTGGAAGGAGGAGGTTACCACTACTAGATCCTGCTATAAACATGAGCTGTTAGGAATATATTTCGTGTTTTTGCATCACATTAATTTTTATGTCACAGTCATATCTGAACAAGTAGCAAATAACCACAGTATAGCTTGGACCCAAAATATTCCTTTACATCCTCCAGATTAAACAACAATTCATTTTCTGATAACTGCTCCTAATATTTCCCTCTTTTTTCCTCAGCTAATTTGGCCATGAGAAGGAAATCGCACAGACACAACTGCCTTCAGAGGAGATGTGTGCCTCTCCATTCACGGGTGCCCTTCCCCTGAGGTATTTCTGACAGAAAATTGTACTACATTTAGGCAATGTTCCAGATGAGATATATCAAAGGAGGTATATTTTGTAATATGTGGTAATACCGTTAAGGTGATATCAGTTCAAGGGATGCATACTGACAAACGAAACAGTGAATGACATGACATTTGAGAATTGCTGTAGTTGTTTAATGAGATAGGTAAAGTAAATGTAGGAAAATCTTGGTAGTTGTTGATTCTGAGTGATAATATGGGGATTACTACTGTGGTTTATGTTTAGCAATTTCATAATTGAAAAGTCAGGTACCAAGAGAATGTAATTTTGAGAGTATCTTTAAACATGTGTTTTGAAAAGCACTGACTAGCTCTGTATGCTTTCCAGAACAAGCACATTTCCCCCTAAGACCATTGTGTCCTTGAAATCATTTGGACTATTTGCCCAATGACACCATGTAAATGATGTCTCATCCTTGATAGTTTAATAATTTATTAAAACAGTTTCTTTTTCTTGGCAATATTTCTTTTAATGTATAAAACCAACTTAATGTTAATACCATGGAAGTTTCCCAGTCTTACTCATAGAATTGGTCTTGATGGCTGTTGCATCTTTAAGGATAAATTCTGAATAGAATTTTGCTCCTCCCCCCTCTCTCTCTCTCCCTCTCTCTCTCTCTCTCTCTTTTTTTTTTTTTACATTCACTGACAGGCCAATGATTTTATCCACCACCACTACCAGTAACATTGCTTGAATCAATTAATTACAAACACTGCCCAAGTGTGTGTTTCTTCATACTAAAAAATAAATGACTTGGCATTCCACTGTAATTATTTTAAGCTCTTTAATTCTTCTAAAATATATCATCCTTTAAAAAATGCCATTGAAATAGCCCTCAGCTGGTTAGCATACACAGGCAATTGCTAAATTAGCTTTTTCAGTTGGTCTGTAGACTGTTGTGTTTATGGCACTATTCATTCAAGGAGAGAATGGTTGCCATGCCTCTTGTTTAATAATACATGCTTTTCAAACCTGGTGAAAGTCCCACAATGGGACATTAAATGAAGGAGCAATTGAGTAATCATTTATCAAGAGGGCTAAGACAAAAAGCCACGTTCTCTACACCTGTATATGTAACAAATTACCCTTTGCTATCAAAATATGAAAAACAGGTCTGGTGGAAAAATCCAGAAAGATATAGTAAGAAATTCCTGAGAAGCCAGTTAGTAGGGGCTAAAACATTTTCGATGCTAAAAAATCCTTTGGCGTGTGTCAATAATGCATTTCAGTCCCACATACAAATAGCGGTAAAATCTGTGCTTAGGAGGAGTGGAGAAGTTCAAGACTTTCCCAGCACTCCTCCACAAATAACAAAGGGCAGAGGAGGCGGTTCACAGTAGCAAGGGAATTCCTGCATATACTGAGAAAGATACCTTGCTGAACGCAAATAAAACCCCTCCCTCAGCCAGCCCCAGGTTGTATCAGCTTTCTGCGCAAACCACCTGCCCTAAAAAAATGAGGGTAGCAAGTAAACACGATAGAGTAGCGAAATTTGAATTGTCAAAGTTAAGGAAACTTTGTAAACCAAAGGGCAATCTAAAGAAAAGGCACGTAAACCGGTTAGTATTAGCAGTCCTTTACACAATTTGGCCCATTGCTGTAAAGAACTGCTCAGGTTACAGCATCACTTTTCTCATTTTTGTTTAGACCAGCCCTGCATTCCAGTTACAGTTCTTCGAAGAATGTATAAAACTCCCATTCTGAAATCCAGATAGCATAAGAGCCAATGTGGAATAATATTAAGATAATTTTCCAAGATCTTGCTCAATAATGCTGTAATAACAAGCGCTAACTTCAGATGTGAAAGCATGATCCTCATTGTCCCAAATACTTGAACACTTTTCTATGTCCTGCAACACAACAACTTGATGGCTGGCTAAATCACTTAGACCTACCATTTCATTTATCCCCCTCTGTTTTCTCCATATTTTGTTTGTTTGCTTATTAATTAATTTTTTCCCAAAGATTTTACTTATTTATTTGACAGAGAGAGAGGGATCACAAGTGGGCAGAGAGGCATGCAGAGAGAGAGAGAGGGGGAAGCAGGCTCCCCGCTGAGCAGAGAGCTTGATGTGGGCCTCGATCCCAGGACCCTGAGATCATGACCTGAGCCGAAGGCAGAGGCTTAACCCACTGAGCCACCCAGGCGCCCATTATTAATTAATTTTTATGTAAGCTTTACGCCCAGCACGGGGCTTGAACTCATGACCGAGATCAAGAGTTGCGTGCTCTACTGACCGAGCCAGGCAGGCACTCCTGTTTTCTGCATGTTTTAGATAAAAATCACACATGGTTATTTGCTTCAGCTAGAGGCATGTAAGACTGGAAAAGGATAGGTAAGGTAAACAGTTGACTTTGGAAATTGTCCAGATTAACCTTTGAAGTAGCTTAGACTTTTAGCTCCCTTAATAAGAATGCCCTATTATCGTTACTATGTAAATTTTACCAGCTCCTAGAGTCCTCCTCCATGATCCTCAGTGACATTTCCCCAACTGTACAACTGAGTTAATTAAATAGAGAAATCTATGCTATGTAAAATTCATTTTTTTAAAGACTATTTATTTGACAGAGAGCTCGCGAGCACAAGTAGGCAGAGTGGCAGGCAGTGGGAGAGGGAGAAGCAGGCTCCCTGCTGAGCAGGGAGCCAGATGTGGGGCTCAGTCCCAGGACCCTGGGATCACAACCAGAGCCAAAGGCAGACGCTTAACTGAGCCACCCAAGCACCCCTAAAATTCATTCTCTTGATAAATGATTTTTCTTGCTGAATTATGTTGGCATCACGTTCAGCCCTAAGTGAAGTAGTGTGGAGGAAAACAAGAGAAAGGGTGTCAGGAAATCCAAGTTTACAGGCTAATGTGAGAGTTTTAGAGTGGAAAATGAGGTAGGATCCTTAGATTCTAATGATTTTCCTCATTCAGCCATAAAGTCTCACTGTATCAGTGCTTTTCTTTATAAATATGTACTCCAGGGGGCACCTGGACCGCTCAGTCCTTAAGCGTCTACCTACGGCTCAGGTCATGATCCCAGGGTCCCGGGATGCAGCCCCGAGTTGGGCTCCCTGTTTAGCGGGGAGTCTGCTTCTCCCTTTCCCTCTGCTCTTACTCCAGCTTGTTCTCTCTCTCTCTCTCTCTCTCTCTCACTCTGTGTGTGTGTGTGTCAAATAAATAAGTAAAATCTTTAAAATAAATACATACAGGGCGCCTGGGTGGCTCTGTGGGTTAAGCCTCTGCCTTCGGCTCAGGTCATGATCTCAGGGTCCTGGGATCGAGGCCCGAATCGGGCTCTCTGCTCGGCAAGGAGCCTGCTTCTCCCTCTGCCTGCCTCTCTGCCTCTCACAGCCTACTTGTGATCTCTCTCTCTCTCTCCCTGTCAAATAAATAAATAAAAATCTAAAAAAATAAAAAGTAAAATACATACATACATACTCTTGATAACTACATAACCTGTTAATACATACTCTACCTCACTTTTTTTTATATAATCTCTACACCCAACATGGGGCTTGAACTCACAACCCCGAGATTAAAGAGTTATATGCTCCAACAATTGAGCCAGCCAGGTGCCCCTAGCTAGCTTTTTAATAATTCTGACATATTTTCCTAGTGTAAAATCTTTTCCTAACAGTACGAAAGAATGTAAAGTCAAAAGTAAAAAGTCTCCCCGTCTAACCTTTGGCCCTTTTTTGTTTCCCACAGGCAATGGCTATGAAAAGGTTTTTGGTAAAGTAGATTTTTTTTTTTAATTTTAAAAAAGATTTTATTTATTTTAGACAGAGCTCTTGAGCAGGGCTGTGGGGGGAGGGGTAGGAGAGTGGGGGAGGAACAACAGAGGAGGAGGGAGAGGGAGGGGAAGAATCTCAAGCAGAGGCTGAGCACCAAGGTGGGGGGGCGGGAAGGGGTTTGATCTCATGACCCTGAGATCCTGACCTGAGCTGAAACCAAGAGTCGGATGCTTAACTGGGTGAATCACCCAGGCCCCCTGGTAAAGGTACATTTTAATACATTAATTTAAATTGAGACTAGTTAATACTCTCTTGTCACTTTTTTATTTTTAAGATTTTATTTATTTATTTGACAGAGAGAGAGAGATCACAAGTAGGCTGTGAGAGGCAGGCAGAGAGAGAGGGAGAAGCAGGCTCCTTGCCGAGCAGAGAGCCCAATGCGGGCCTCGATCCCAGGACCCTGAGATCATGACCTAACCCGAAGGCAGAGGCTTTAACCCACTGAGCCACCCAGGCGCCCTCTCTTGTCACTCTTGATTACCATTCAGAATGTTAAGTACTTATATGTTTTCTATTTTCTGCCTTATTCTTACCCCCTCAGAAGTTACAGGCTTCTCACTCCTTTGACCAATCCTGCCAATTCTTTCTGCAATCGTCCTCCTATTTATTGTCTTGGCCTTTTTGTTCCATGCTGCCTCTTTGGCTGAGCTGTGAAAGCCAACTCTCTAAAGCACAGAATCTCTACTTTTGTGGAGCACTTCATCTTCAACGGTAGCAGGACTTTCTAAGAAACAGGGTTTTTTTTTTTAATTTTTTTTAATTTTTTTTTTTTTTTTTTGTAACCTTTACACTCGATGTGGGGCTTGAACTCACAAGCTCAAGATCAAGAGTGGTGTGTTCTTCCGACTGAGCCAGCCAGGTGCCCCTGAGAAAAACTACTTACTTTTAGGCACCTCTGATTCCCATTCACCTACATTTAAACCTCTCATGACCTCTAGTGCCCTTGAACTTTTGAACCTTTTCCAACTCACAACCAGGGAGTGCTCGCTTCGGCGGCACATACACCAACTCACAACAAGAGATAATTTCTCTTCCGAGAGAAAATGGAGACCATCAAGATTTAAAATCAGACTCTGGACTCCAGCTACATTTCTATCTGCTACAACTTCTGTTTTCTTTTCCTCTCCCGGGTATGGTTAATCTCTCTATACCTCAAGAAACTTGATCTAACAGTCACTCCCTTTCTTACTCGGATTGTCGAATATGTCAAAACTGGTCTGTTTCATCTTTTAAGAAGAGGAAGACACGGGCACCCCTGAGCCCATGGTGCTCTCTAGTGACTAGCCCAGGTTCTTCTCTGCCTAGCCAGATTTCTTGAAAAGGTGGCTGTTTCCTTACCATCTGCTCCCCGCTGCATTCTGGGGAAGATCCGCAGTGACTTCTCAATGCAGCGAACACGTTCTAATTCTGGTCTCAGTTATCTTGCTATAGGTCAAATAGTAAATAGATTTTCCTTGGTTTCAATGATAGCACACTCCGTTTTGATTATTTATCTGAAACAAATCACTGTTCCTTTTAGTACCTGTACACGGTGTCCAGTTGCCTACTTGGAATCACCTTCTGTTCTAAGTTGCTTCAAGTTCATGTCTACAGTGCATTTGCAAATCTCTGCCATGGCTTCTGCGTAGCAATAGCTTATACTTGTAACTCAGTACTCTCTTCCAATATCATAGATGTCATCAGGAAAGACTTCCCTGATGATCCTTTGTTTTAAAAAGCAACACTGGGGGCGTCTGGGTGGTTCAGTCGGTTAAGCCGCTGCCTTCGGCTCAGGTCATGATCCCAGGGTCCAGGGATCGAGTCCCTCATCAGGCTCCCTGCTCAGTGGAGAGCCTGCTTCTTGCTTCTCCCTCTCCCTCTGCCTGCTGCTCTGCCTACTTGTGCTCTCTACCTCTCTGTCAAATAAATAAATAAAATCTTAAAAAAAAAAAAAAGCAACACTGGGGTGCCTAGGTGGCACAGTCAGTCTAGCGACCAACCCTTGGTTTCTGCCCAGGTCATGATCTCAGGGTCGTGAGATCGAGCCCCACATCAGGCTCCGTGCTCTGCCTGAGTCACCTTAAATTTCTCTCTTCTCTGACCCACCTCACAGTGTCTGCTCTCTGTCTCTCAAATAAATCTTTAAATATGCAATACCAAAGTAAACTTTTGTATTAAACTCTTATAATAAACTCTTCTACCTCATCCTACCCAGGGTAACTCCATTTCCCTTTCCTAGAAAGAAAGAAAGCTTCCCAGAGTTTGGTGCCCCTGCCAGTTGTGTTAGATGTCTACATTTTCCCTCACCCTACTTGTGTAATTCTGTGGAAGTACTTGTCTCTCTGCAGCGGAACACCTTAATTGGCTGCACTCCTCCCTTCCTTCCTTCCTGGCAAGATGTAAATTCCCTGAAGGCAGAGAGTGGGTGGTCCACTTTGTTACATTAACATTTGTTAAGTGGAGAACAATGAGCCAGGTGAACCTTAGTTGAAAAGCTGGCCTTTAGGTGGTTAGAAATTGAGAACTTTATTACTCATAGGTCCTGGAGGAAGTACTTGGCATGCCTGGAGGGGCCACCTGGGGAACTCAAGGGAGAATGCAGACCTGGGGACTGGCCCCAGGGCACATGCCTTTATTACGGACTGGGTGGAGTGCTTGGGGTTCCTGTGCTGGGATCTGATTCCTGTCAGTTCAGCCCCAAAGGGGTGGGGAGTTGCCCCACAGGGGTTCTTATCTAAAGGATACATAAGACTTACAGGCCCAGGGAGGCAAGGGAGATTTGATCACAAGGGCTGTTGGGGAAGTGATATCTGGATCTTACATTTCTTTGCTTCTTTGCTGGTGGCTTTGTGGCTGCCCTCCACAGGAGCTGCCGGAGGGGCTGGTGTCAGTGCAAGGCCCCTGTGGGCTGCTTGGCCACACAAAATGGATCCAGAGGCAGCAGTTCCTTGGAGTGGCTTAGAGAACCTCTCCACAGTGGGTTGGATTGATCTTTGTATCATTAGCCGATGAAAATGCCCTAAATACAGCAAGGCATTCCATAAATGTTGCTAACAGAAATGAAATGAAACTTTGAGTTATCTTAGCATCTAAGACTACATTGAGACCCTAACACACATTTTCAGCTTTATTTCCTAATATTAACTGACAAACTGAACTGAGTAGTGGCCACTCCCACCTCACCAGACCTTCCACCAGAGTACTGACCATCCTTCTCCAGGCTCAGTGGTCCTCGTGAGTCTTTCCTTCCTCCAGCTGATTCTCTAATTCATTATTTCCATAGTTGCTGCCAACATGATGCGTCATCCTGTTGCTCTGTCTTTATCACATTGTTCTGGAAGAATCCTGCCGTCTTCATCCAGTCATGTTCCTACTGCTGGAGAGCACGCAAGAAGTCAGAGTGGAACCACTTTTAAATTCATCATCTTCCCCCTCCACCATCCAGCAAGCCTGCTACATTTCTGTGTTCCGCTTGCTTCCTCATGCTACACAATCACTGGTTCTTAATTTTTCTTAAAACCTCTGGTTTCAGGCCTTTTTCCTTTGCGTTCTCAGCAGATGAGCTTGCCTCTTATATTACAAAGAGAAGTCATCAATTGATATATCCCTCAACTTCCCAGCACCAGACTGGAATCCCATTTAATCCACTTCCCACCCTCCTCACCCCCATGCTATACCCTCCTGCCACCAGGGAAAGCACGGGGGGCCGTTCCTTGCTCTTTGTTGTGGGTCCCGCCCATCCCTTCCCACTTTATCAGGACTCTGAAACTGCCCCTTAAACCTTTTCTTCATTCTCCTTGCTCTCTGAATTATGTAACAACATGGAGGTTTAAACGCTGATAAGAGGGATACAGGGGTGGTTCAGACAGCTAAGGGCCTGCCTTCAGCTCAAGTCATGATCCTGGGGTCCGGGGATCAAGTCCGACATCAGACTGAGCAGGGAACCTGCTTCTTCCTCTGCCGGCCACTCCCCCTGCTTGTGCTCTCTCTCTCACAAATAAATAAAATCCTTATTAAATGCTGATAAAACTATATACTAAAACAAACCATACACAGCCCAGGCACTTCTCTGTGAATGCTCTCAAACCAATCTTTTGTGCTCCTCATTTCTGATCCACTATTTTTTTTCTTTTTCAATATTTTTGTTATTTTATTTATTATTTAAAGATCTTATTTATTCATTTGAGAGAGAGAGAGAGAGATCACAAGTAGGCAGAGAGGCAGGCAGAGGGAGAGGGGGAAGCAGGCTCCCCGATGAGCAGGGAGCCCAATGCAGGGCTCAATCCCAGGGTCCTGAGATCATGACCTGAGCCGAAAGCAGAGACTTAACCCATTGAGCCACCCAGGTGCCCCTATTTATTTATTTTTTAAGTAAACCCTACACCTAACATGGTGCCTGAACTCGCTGTTTGTTACAAGATATTTTTCCTCCATCAGTACTCACAGTGCCCTGTTCTTGGTCATACCACTTTGAAGAATGAAGAGTTAGACCAGACAGACTGGTGGGCAACAAAGCCAGGTTTATTGAGCTATAGCTCAAGTACAAAGCTCCAGAGAAGAGAGGGGACCCGAGAGGGTTGCCATCAGAATTTCTGAGTCTTAGGGATCTTATGAGCTGATTGGCGGGCTGTTTTAATTTGATTAACCCTCCCAGCACCAGTCATCCTACCAGGTTTTTGTCACATGGGAAAGGGTGGAGGGCTCCTTCCAGGGTGGTGTAAAATCCTTTTAAGGGTGGTTTCCTCTTGGTGGGTGAGGGGAGCCTTGTCCCGGCCACCCTGCCTTGCAGCTATCCTTCATCCTCACTCAACCCTGAGATCAAGAGATGCATGCTCTGTTGACTGACCCAACCAGGCACCCTGTCTGATTCATTATTTTCTGTGCACGCCTCCAGCCACTCTAATCGTCTTATACCTTCTTTAAAGTAGCCATTGGAGCACTTGGGTGGCTCAGTTGGTTAAGTGCCTGACTCTTGATTTTGCTCAGGTCATGATCTCAGGGTCCTGGGATAGAGCCCCTCCATCAGGCTCCACACGTCAAGACTCAGCACAGAGTCTTGCTTGAGATTCTCTCTTTCTCTCTCTGTCTCAAATAAATAAATAAATCTTTAAAATAAAATGGCCATCGATCACCTTCAGCTTTCTAAATTAAGGTTTGTTTTATTCTTCCTTTTTTTTTTTTTCTCGGCAGAATTTAACAACTGATTACTCAGTCTGCAAAAATCCCTTACCTTAAATTTCTGGTACTATACTTTTACTTTTCTGCCAAGTTCTCCGCTAACCCTCTGGCTCCTAAGCAGGCTTAATCATACCTAAAAGACTTGCAAGCTGTAGTTTTCCTGTACCCTCTTCTACTCCGTTTCAACCATTTCTTCTTTTTTTTTTTAGGTTTCTGTATTTTATTTTACCTTTTTTTTTTTTTTAAGATTTTATTTATTTATTTGAGAGAGAGCACAAGCCGGGGAAGCAGCAGACGGAGAGGAAGAAGCAGGCTCCCCACCGAGCAGAGAGCAGGACTCGGGGCTCTATCCCAGGGGCTGGATCCCTGGGATCATGACCTGAGCCAAAGGCAGATGCTTAACCAACTGAGCCATCCAGGCGCCCCTATTTTAGTTTTTTATTTTAATTGAAGTGTAGTTAAAACACACTGTTTCACCCATTCCTTTGGCCTCAATCACCTCTTTACACTCACTGACAATACTGGATGGGGTGGGGGGGAGAAGACCATCCAAATGAGAACGAGTAAAGCCTATTTATTCAGAGCTTGCTGGAGCAAGGAAGTTGGCCAGTGTCACTTGCTTTTGGATGAGGACAAGAGATAAGCAGGGGAGCTGGAAAGTTTAGTGAAAAAAGGGAAGGCATTGAGATATGTATTCTGATTGGAAGTTGTTGGTATGGGGAAGTTGGAGTCAGGCTACCTAGAAATGGGGCTTCCCAAGTGATTGGTTTGGGATGCATATACAGCTTTCTTTCCTTAGTCCTGAATTGGAATCAGAGGAAAAAGGGGACAAAATTAAGGAACCTGGTAGTTATTGAGCAAATCTTGACCATTTGAGGCCAATTGCTAAACAGGAAATGATTTGGCTTCCTCGACTAGTTTCTGTAGAGTTTGTAGGTCAGAGTTCTGTTTTATGGTCTTTATATGGTCTGGCCATGGCCGTTGTCTATTTGTATATTCAGTCTCTCTGTTCCAGACTTATTTCTCTCTAGTTCACACCACCAAGCCTCACTGCTGTCTGCCTTACACCAGCCTACTCATACCTACTTTTGCTTCTCTTATCCATTCTTCATATTTATAGCTTCATACCACTCAGCACCCTTTAGTGATTTCTCATTACTGTTAATATTAAAATAAAATTCTTTTTTTTAAAGATTATATTTTTAATTAATCTCTACACCCAGCACGGGGCTTGAACTTAGAACCCCAAGATCAAGAGTCGCATGCTCCACTGACTAAGCCCCAAAATAAAAAAATTTTTTTTCTTCACAAAATAAAATTCTTAATGTATCCCGCAAAACTGTGCATGATCAAGCACTTCTGTCTCTTCAACCCTATCTGACCCAACTCATTAGCTGTGCCTGTGAGTTTGTCAAGTATGTCCTTTTTTTACTTCAGAGATTTCACACTTTATTTCTCTGGACCTAAGATCTAGGATGTTCTGGCCCTTCTCTTCACCTAGTTTATTCCTACTCAATCAAGAAGACTTTGATCAAATGTCACTTCACTTGTGTGTGTGTGTGCCCCATATGTGACATCTCTCATTACACTGACCCAAGGAACTTTGGGAAGGAACTTTGGAGTTCTTTAGGTTTCATGTTTCATTATAGTGTAATTGTATGGGCTCCTGGTTGGCTCTGTCCATATGCATGCAACTGGATCTCAGGGGTGTGAGTTCAAGCCCCACACTGGGTGTGGAGATTACTTAAAAATAAAATCTTAAAAAAAAATGGGGCTCCTGGGTGGCTCAGTCGGTTAAGCATCTGTCTTCAGCTCAGGTCATGGTTCCAGGGTCTTGGGATTGAGCCCTGTGTTGTGCTCCCTGCTCAACAAGGAGCCTACTTCTCCCTCTTCCCCACCGCAGCCCCCCCACCACCCCACCCCCGCTACTGCTGTTTCTCAAATAAAATCATAAAGGAAGAAATTGTGTTAGAGCTTTCAACTTTGTGTACTAATTTTTTCCCTACTAGTAATATGTTTGTATATACAAAAATTATATACATATACACATAAAATGTAAACACATGTGTAATGCATTTATTACCTTGGTTCTTGAGGTTGCTAAACTTAGATGTATTTATTTGTAGATCTGGAGATAGTCTTTTTTTTTTTAAGATTTTTTTTTTAACACATAATGTATTATTTCCTTCAGGGGTACAGGTCTGTGAATCATCAGTCTTACACAATTCACAGCACTCACCATAGCACACACCTTCCCCAGTGTCCATAACCAGCCACCCAATCCCTCCCCCGCTCCCCCCAGCAACCCTCAGTTTGTTTCCTGAGATTAGAGTCTCTTTATGGTTTATCTCCCTTCCCGCTCTCATCTTGTTTCATTTTTTCTCTCCCTACACCCCACCACCCCCCACCCTCCTTCTCAAAAGGATTTAATTTTTTTAAGTAATCTCTACACCCAGCATGGGGCTCAGACTTACAACCCCAAGATCAAGAGTTGCAGGCTCTACCAACTGAGCCAGCCAGGCACCCTGGAAGACAGTCTTCTTGAACGACTCTTCAGTTTCATTGTATGGACAGCCTTAATTTATTTAACTTGGCTATTGATGGATGTTTATTTATTTATGTCATTTCGAATGGTGCAATGAACGTGGATGCACTCATCTTAGAACCCTTGTGCATTTACTTACAAAACATTTCTAAAAGAATCACTAGGACATGCATATTTTTTAATTTTTTGAGATATTCATATAGTGTATAATTTACCCATTTAAGTTGTACATTTTAATGGGTTTTACTATATTTAAGTAGTTGTGCAACATCACGATAATTGATTTTAGAGCATTTTCATCACCTCATAAAGAAGTATTCATACCCATTAGCAGGCACTTCCCATTTCTCCCCAACTTCTCTGATCCTAGACAACTACTAAACTACTTTTTCTCCCCATAGATTTGCCTATTCTGGACATTTTATATAAATATTCTTATGATTTTTTTCTTTTATGATTGGCTTACTTCACTTAATGTTTTCAAGACCCATCCATGTAGTAGCAGATATCAGTATTTCATTCTTTTTTAATGACGAAATAAAATTGTATAGAAACATTTTGCTTATCCAGTCATTATTATTTTCACTATTTGGTTATTAGGGATAATTCTGCTCTGAACATTCATTTATAGTTTTTTAAGTTTATTTATTTATAATCTCTACACCCAATGTGGGGCTTGAACTCATGACCCCGAGATCGAGACTTACATGCTCTACTGAGCCAGCCAGATGCCCCTAGTTTATAAAGTTTTGTTTGAACAGATGTTTTTGATTCTCTTGGGTATATACCTAAGAGTGAAATTGCTGGGTTATATGGTTTTTCTATGTTTAACTTATTGAGGAACTGCCAAATTATTTTCCATAGTGGTTGCAGTATTTTACATTCCCACCAGCAGTATGTAAGTGTTCCAATTTCTCCACTCCTCACCAACCCTTTTTATTATAACCATCTTAGAGGTTGGTACAGTAGTTCCCCCCCGCCCCTTATCCATGATTTTGGTGTCCATGGTTTCTGTTAACCTGCAGTGAACTGTGGTTCAGAAGCAAACGATCCTCCTGACCTGTCTTCCGAAGGTCATGGTTGCCTAACACTGTATCTCAGTGCCCATGTCATTCCCCTCACTTCATCTCATCATGTAGACATTGTGTCATCTCACATTACCACAAGAAAGGGTGAGTATAGGATAAGATATTTTGTAAGAAAGAGAGATCATATTCACATACCTTTTATTAGTTTATTGGTATAATTATTCTATTTTGTTATTAGTCATTGTTAATCTCTTACTGTGCCTAATTTGTAAGTTAAATTTTATCATAGATATGTATGAATAGGAAAAAACATAGTATATATAGGGCTTGACACTATCCAAAGTTTCGGGTATTCACTGGGGGCCTTGGAATACATCTATTGGGATAAGAGGCAACTACTGTATCTCATTGTGATTTTGATTTGCATTTCCCTAATGACTAGTGATGTTGAGCATCTTTTCATGTACTTATTGGCTGTTTGTCTGTCTTCTTTGGAGAAATGTCTTTTCAAATTCTTTGCCCATTTTTCAATTGGTTTATTTGTCTTTATTGTTGAGTTATAAGCATTCTTTATATTTTGAATACAAGGACTTTATTTGCAATTATTTTCTTCCATTCTTTGGGTTGTCTTTTCACTTTCTGAGTGTTAGTCTTGAACACAAAAATTGCTAGTCTTGTTAAAGTCTGATTTGTCTTTTTTTCCTTTGGTTGCTTGTGGTTTAGGCATCATGTTTGAAAACCACTGACAAGAGACGCCTGGGTGGCTCAGTTGGTTAAGCATCAGCCTTCAGCTCAGGTCATGATCCCAGAGTCCTGGAATCAAGTCCCACATTGGGTTCCTTGCTCAGTGAGGAGCCTGCTTCTCCCTCTTCCTCTACCTTCTCCCCTGCTTGTATTCTTTCTCACTCTCTCTCTCTCTCTCTGACAAATAAAATCTTAAAAATAAATAAGTAAAAAATAAAAAAATAAAACCACTGACTAATCCAAGGTTACAAATATAATTTACACCTATGTTTTCTTCTAAGAGTCTTATGGTTTTATCACTTATATTTATGGCTATGATCCATTTTTTAAAAATTCTTCTTTTTCTTTTCTTAAGTAAGCACTACCCCAACATGGGGCTTGAACTCACTACTATAAGATCAAGAGTCACATGTTCTACTAACTGAGCCAGCCTGGAGTCCCTGGCTATGATCTATTTTGAGTTAAATTTTATATATGGTGTGAGGAGAGAGGGAGGTCCAATCTCCTATTTGTGTGGTTAACCAGTTCTAGCACCATTTATTTGAAAACACTATTCTTACCCCCCCACACTTAATTATGCAGGCACTATTGTTGAAAACTAATTGACCATAAATGCAAGGGTTTATTTCTGGACTCTCAGTTCTATTTCATTGATCTGTCTGTCATTCCTTGTGCTAATACTGTTCTTTCTTGATTATTGTAGTATTATTGCAACTTTTTATTTTATTTTATTTTATTTTATTTTATTTTATTTTATTTTATTTATTTGACAGGGAGAGAGCACTAGAGAAAGAGAGAGAGATCAAGCACAAGTGGGGGGGCAGAGAAAGAGGGAGAAGAAGGCTCCCCACTGAGCAAGGAGCCTGACATGGGGCTCAGTTCCAGGATCTGGAGATCACGCTCACAGCCGAAGGCAGATGCCCAGTCATCTGAGATATTCAGGCACCCCCTACAGCAAACTTTTAAATAAGGATGTGTGAGTCTCCAACTTCGTAGTTCTTCAAGTTGTTTTTTTGTTTGTTAGTTTTTTGGTTTTTGGTTTTTGTGTTTTTGTTTTTGTTTTTCGTTATTCTGGTTCTCTTTAATTTCTTTTTTTTTTTTTTTTTTTAAATTTTTTTTAAAGATTTTATTTATTTATTTGACAGAGAGAGAGATTAGATCACAAGTAGGCAGAGAGGCAGGCAGAGAGAGAGAGAGGAGGAAGCAGGCTCCCCACTGAGCAGAGAGCCCGATGCGGGCCTCGATCCCAGGACCCTGAGATCATGACCTGAGCTGAAGGCAGAGGCTTTAACCCACTGAGCCACCCAGGCGCCCATCTCTTTAATTTCTATATGAAGTTTAAGATCTGCTTGTCAATTTCTACAAAGAGCCAGCTGGGATTTGGAAAGGATTGTGTTGAATCTAGATCAGTATGGGAAGTATTGCCATCTTGACAAGTTTCCAACTCAAGAACATGGGATATATTTCCATCTAGTCAGATTTAATTTAATTTTTTTCAACAATGTTTTGTAGCTTTTAAAGTATGAATTTTACACTTATTTTACTCCTTAAAGTTTATTTATTTTCTTTGAGTAATCTCCACACCCAGTGTGGGGCTCCAACTCATAGCCCCAAGATCAAGAGTCACACACTCTACTGACTGAGCCAGCCAGGTACCCCTTCACTTATTTTGTCTAATTTATTCCTAAGTATTTTATTCTTTTGATGCCATCATAAATGGAATCTTCTTAATTTCATTGTTGAATTGTTCATTACTAATATATAAAAATATAATTGATTTTTGTTTTTTGATCCTATATCTTGTAAACTCGGTGAAATTTTTGATTCATTCTCATAATTTTTAGTAGGTTCCCTACGGTCTGATATGTATAAGCTCATGTCATCAGCAAATAGATAGTTATATTTCTTCCTTTTTTTTAAGATTTTATTTTTAAATAATCTCTACACCCAACTTGGGGCTTGAACTCAAAACCCCGAGACCAAGAGGGGCATGCTCTACTGATTGAGCCAGCCAGGCACCGCTTACTTCTTCCTTTCTCATCTGGATGTCTTTTATTTCCTTTCCTTGCCTAATTGCCCTAATTACAATCTCTAGTACAATGTTGTATAGAAGTGGTGAAACAGTCATCTTTGCCTCTGTTTGATTTTAGATGGAAAACATTCAGTCTCTTATCATTAAGTATGTTAACTGTGGGTCTTTGTATATGTCCTTTATCAGCTTGACGAAGTTCCCTTTCTTAGTTTGTTGAAAGTTTTTATAGTGAAAGAGAAGTATTGAGTTTTAACTTTTTTTCCCCTCTATATCTGTTGAGATTATCATGTATTTTTGTCTTTTATTCTATTGAAATCATGTGTGACATTGAAATATTAAATGGTTGGGGAAAAAATTAAAAATTTGGTAAAATTCACCAGTGGACCCATGTGACCTAGGGCTTTTCTTTCTTTCTTTCTTTTTTATTTTTAAAATTTTTTATTTAAGTTCAGTGTAATTAACATACATTGTATTATTAGTTTCAGATATAGAATCCAGTGATTCATCAGTTGCATATAATACCCAGGGTTCATTACTGCAAGTGCCCTCCTTAATGCCCATCACTCAATTACCCCATCCCCCACCAACCTCCCCTCCAGCAACCCTCAGTTTGTTTCCCATAGTTGAGTCTCTTATGGTTTTCTTCTCTGTTTTTTGTCTTTTTTTTTTTTTCTTTCCTTCCCCTATATTCATCTGCTTTGTTTCTTAAATTCCACATATGAGTGAAATCATACCTAGGGCTTTTTTTTGTGGAAAGTTTTTTAAATTGCTAATGGTTTCATTTTTATTTGTCATGGGCCTATTTAGAATTTTTATTTATGGGGTGCCTGGCTGGCTCAGTCAGTAGAGCATGTCACTCTTGATCTTGCGGTCGTGAGTTCAAGTCCAATGGGTGTAGAGCATACTTTAAAAAAAAAAGTTTTAATTTCTTCTTAAGCAATTTTGGTAGCTTGTATCTTTTTAGGAAGTTGTTCCTTTCATTTAAGTTATCCAATTTTTTTGGTACACACTTTTTCAGAATATTTCCTTATAATCTTTTAAAAATGTTTCTGGGGCGCCTGGGTGGCTCAGTGGGTTAAAGCCTCTGCTTTCGGCTCAGGTCATGATCTCAGGATGGGGCTCTCTGCTCAGCAGGGAGCCTGCTTCCTCCTCTCTCTCTCTCTGCCTGCCTCTCAGCCTCTCTGCCTGCCTCTCAGCCTACTTGTGATCTGATCTCTCTGTGTCAAATAAATAAATAAAATCTTTAAAAAAAATAAATAAAAATAAATAAAATAAAAATGTTTCTGTAAGGTCAATAGTGATGGTTTTGCTTTCATTTCTGAGTTTAGTAATTTGAATTTTTCTTTATTCTTGGTGAGTCAAGATAGGGTTCATCAATTCCGTTGATCTCTTTAAGGGACGAACTTTTGGGTTTGTTCTTTTTCTTTGTAGTTTTTCTGTTCTCTATGTCATTTATTTCTATTTTAATTCTTACTTTTTTCTGCTTGGTTTAGGTTTCATTTGCTCCTTTTCTAGTGTGTTAAGGTGAACTGTTACCTGAATGATGGAGATCTGTCTTCTTTTTTTTTTTTTAAAGATTTATGTATTTATTTATTTCACAGAGGGAGAGAGATCACAAGGAGGCAGAGAGGCAGGCAGAGAGAGGGGGGGAAGCAGGCTCCCCACTGAGCAGGGAGCCCGATGCGGGCCTCGATCCCAGGACCCTGAGATCATGACCTGAGCCAAAAGCAGAGGCTTTAACCCACTGAGCCACCCAGGTGCCCGAGATCTGTCTTCTTTTAATGCAGATTTTTTTGTTTTTTTAGATTTTATTTATTTATTTGACACAGAGAGAGATCACAAGTAGGCAGAGAGGCAGGCAGAGAGAGAGGAGGAAGCAGGCTCCCTGCTGAGCAGAGAGCATGATTCGGGGCTCAATCCCAGGACCCTGAGATCATGACCTGAGCTGAAGGCAGAGGCTTTAACCCACTGAGCCACCCAGGCACCCCTGTGCAGATGTTTAGAGTGACAAATTTCCCTCTAAGCATTACTTTAGCTACATCCCATAAAGTTCTCATATTCATCTCAAAGAATTTTCTTTTTCAGATTTTTTTAATTTATTTATTTGACAGAGAAAACAGTGAGAGAGGGAACACAAACAGGGGGAGGTGGAGAGGGAGAAGCAGGCTCCTTGCCCAGCAGGGATCCCAGGACCTTGGGATCATGACCTGAACTGAAGGCAGATGACCAACGATTGGGCCACAGGTGCCCCCATCTCAAAGTATTTTCTTACTTCCTTTGTGATTTCTTCTTTGATCCATTGGTTATTTAGCAGCATGTGGTTTATTCCCAGATATTTGTGAATTTTTCAAATTTATTTGTTACTGATTTCTAACTTCATCCTGTTGTTGAATCATCTGTTTCTCCTTTTAATTCTGTCAGTTTTTGCTTCCATGTATTTTGGGGACTCTGTTGTTAGGTGTGTGTATCTTCATAATTCTTATATCTTCCTCAGTTGACCCCTTTTGTCATTATGAAAATGTCTTTGTCTCTAATAACTTTTTGTCTTAGAGTTTATCTGATGTGAGTATAACTTATGCAGTTGTCTTACGGTTGCTCTTTGCATCTCTTTTTCTATCCTTTTAGTTTTAACTTATTTGTGACTTTTGAATATATAACTGTGTTTTTTATACAGTTGAATCATGTTTGTTTTGTTTTGTTTTACTCAGTCTTACCTCAGATCTGCCTTTTGAATGGATTGTTCAGCGAGTCACTTTTTTTGTTTTGTTTTTAAAGTAGGCTCCACACCCAACCTGGAGCTTGAACTCATGACCCTGAGATTAAAAATGGCATGCTCTGCCAACTGAACCAGCCAGGGTACCCAAATTCACATTTAATGTTATTATTGATATAGTTGGATATACAGTTGACACTTGAACAATGTGGAGGTTAGCAGCACTGACGCCTTGTGTAGTCACAAATTCATGTATAACTTTTGACTGCCCCAAAACTTAATAGCCTACTGTTGATGGGAAGCCCTACTGATAATATAAACACAGTTGATTAACGTATATTTTATATGCTACATGTATTATATACTGTATTCTTAGAATAAAGTAAGCTAGATAAAAACAAATGTTATAAAGAAAATCATAAGGGGCACCTGGGTGGCTCAGTCAGTTGAGCATCTGGTTCTTGGTGTTTGTTGGCTTAGGTGATGACCTCATGGGTTGTAAGATTGAGACCTACTCCGTGATCCACACTCAGTGCAGAGTCTGCTTATCCTTCTCCCTCCCCCTCTGCCGTTCCCCCCTCCTCTTCTCTTTCTCTTTCTGTCTCATAAATAAAAATCTTAAAAAAAAAAAAAAGGAAAAAGAAATTGTAAGGAATAGAAAGTACATTTACAGTATCATATCAAAAAAGAATCCATATATAAGTGGACCTGTTTAGTTTAAACCCATGTTGTTCAAAGTTCAACTGCATATGTGCTATTTTACTTTCTTAGTGGTTACTCTAGGACTTAAAACAATACACGGATTTATCAGCATCTATTTCAGATAATACAATTTTTTTTAAGTCCATGAGACATAGAAATACCTATGTAACTGTATTCTTTCCCTTTTTAATTTCACTATAGTTGTACACATCTATATATGTTACACATACAAATATGTTAAAATCGTTACTTTCTACAGTTTTAGGTCCTTTAAGTCTGAGAGAAGGAAGGAAAAGAAATATATATTTCTACAGTTATTATATTAGCCTTCTTATTTACCATTTCCAGTTCTTGTCATTAGTGGATTTTTCCAATGTCTTAGTCTGTTCAGGGAGCTTTAACAAACTGCCGTGGACTAGGTGGTATTTCTCCCAGTTCTGGAGGCTGGTTCGTAGATATCCGTCTTCTCACATGGTGGAAGGGGCTAAGGATCTCTCTGGATTCTATTTTACATGGGCACTAATCCCAGCCATGATGGCTCTACCCTCATGCTTTACTCACTTCCAAAGGCCCCACCTCCAAATACCATCACATTGCGAATTAGGTTTAAATACCTGCATTTTGGGGGCACACAAACATTTCACTTATAGCACCTGAGTCAGTGTTTCCATTTGCTCTATTCCCTCAATTTCCAGAGACTTTAAAAACCTTTTTTTTTTTCTTTAAGTAGCCTCCACACTCAAGTGGAACCCAACATGGGGCTTGAACTCATAACCCTAGATCAGAACCTGAGCTGTCAAGAGTCCAGTGCTTAACCAACTGAACCACCCAGTTGGTTTTAAATACTTTTTTAAAGAAAGTGGCTCAGTTAGAAGAGCATATGACTCTTGATCTTGGGGTTGTGAGTTAGAGCTCCACGTTGGGTGTAGAGATTATAAATAAACAAACTTAAAATTTTTTTTTCCACCAGTAAGATTGTTTCAGCAGGAGGAAGGGTCATAGAGCTCCTTGTACCATTATTTAAGAACCCTCTAGGCTATGCACTTTTTTTTTGTCTTCTAAGTAAGCTCCACGCCCACCGTGGGGCTTGAACTCTTGACCCCCAAGAAATCAGGAGTTGTTCGCTCTACCAACTAAGCCAGGCACGTGCCTCTAGGCTGTGCATATTTTAAACATGGATACCTAGTAGTAAATTGCTCTGTAGAAAAGCTACCCTTACATTTCCAATAGCAAGTTGTGAGAATGCTTTTTCTACACAGTTTTGCCAACACTGGGTGCTATCAATGTTTTTAATCTTTGTTTATCTGATAAGCAAGAAACCCATCTCATTTTATGTTCTAAATTTAGGCAGGCTGAGGTGATTTCTAGAAGAGGCATGCCTGCATTTTTTACTGCTAAATTCGTTATAGTTGACACCTCACCATGACTGTCAGGAAAGTGAAGTGTTAAGGAAGCTTCCAAAAATGAAACAAGAGACTGCCTCCTGTCTTCAGAAGGGGGCCAAAATGAATTGCCTAGGGAAACCTTGATACCAATGATTGTCTTCGTGTAAAAGATCCATTTTTCTCTTTAAAAAATTAGTTCTATGTTGCCCTATCATATATCTAAAACTTACTGCCAAGTACTAATTATTAAATAGTTTTGTGACATTAAATGATTTCTAGGGACCATTTTATCTATTAAAATACCCCAAATTAAGATATTGGTTCTGGGGGTGCCTAACTGGTTCAGTCAGTAGAGCACTTGACTCTTTTTTTTTTTTTTTTTCTTTTTAAGATTTTATTTATTTGACAGAGAGAGCAGGAGCAGGGGTAGTAGCAAGCAGAGGGAGAGGGAGAAACAGACTCCCCACTGAGCAAGAGCCTGATCCGGGGCCCAGTCTGAAGACCCTGGAATCATGACCGAGCTGAAGCACACGCTTAACTGACTAAGCCATCCAGGCACGCCAAACATGTGACTCTTGATTTTGGGATTCTGAGTTCAAGTTCCAGGTTGGGCACGGAACCTACTTGAAAAAAGATATTGGTTCTGATATGTTTTTGTTGGCCTGCTCCAAATAAATTGTCTTAGCTGGTATAAATATCAAGAATCAAAATCCATGGGCACCTGGGTGGCTCAGTGGGTTAAAGCCGCTGCCTTCGGCTCAGGTCATGATCCCAGGGACCTGGGATTGAGGCCCACATCGGGCTCTCTGCTCAGCAGGGAGCCTGCTTCCTCCTCTCTCCTCTCTCTCTGCCTGCCTCTCTGCCTACTTGTAATCTCTCTCTCTCTGTATCAAATGAATAAATAAAAATCTTAAAACAAAAAAATCTAACTTCTAAAAAAAAAAAAAAGAATCAAAATCCAGGGGCACCTGGGTGGCTCAGTGGATTAATTAAGCCTCTGCCTTCGGCTCAGGTCATGATCTCAGGGTCCTGGGATCGAGTCCCATATCGGGCTCTCTGCTCAGCAGGGAGCCTGCTTCCTCCTCTCTCTCTGCCTGCCTCTCTGTCTACTTGTGATCTCTCTCTCTGTGTCAAATAAATAAATAAAATCTTAAAAAAAAAAAGAATCAAAATCCAAAATATTAAGAAAAATAACTGGGACTGCTAATGTGGGTCACTGAGTGAATAGAGATTATTAGATGAAAAATAATTTAATGAAGAAAAATTTCTTTAATATAAATTCAGACTTGAAGAAACGGAAGTACTGTTTCTATATTGAAAGGTAAGAAAATATAAAGTTGCTCTCGGTACTGAAAAACCTTGGTAAATTTTCATAACTCATTATCTATTTAAAAAAACTAGGCACAGGTAAATTGGTCTGCTGGATAGCATTTCTCAGTATGTTTCTTTCTCCTTTGCCTTCCCAATGTAGACCTTCTCGAGATAACTGTACCTGGTCGGCCGGAAGAGGAGTGAAGAAGGAACGGTACCCACCCACACCATAGTGTGACTGCTCAGACGTTCCTGTACGAAAAGGAATCATTCAAAAGCACCTGGGATGGTTTATTAGTTTTACAGGATTCTCTTCTTCCTGGTTTTTCTTTAGAGGGGAAAATAACATGCATTCAAAAGCAATTCCAATCTGCAGCACAACTGCTTGCTTGCATAACAAAAATCTCTCCTCTTTTTCTACACATTACTATTCTTAGAGGAGTTAAAAAGAAAAACACTTTTTAATGTCTTAGAACTCTCTAATAATAAGAATTAAAATTTTTCTCTCATAGTTCTATAATTCTCCACAAATATTAAAATGTTGGTATATGTATATGTTTGAGTGATTTTTTTTTCCCAAAAATGCTAAATCTCTAATCAAACACTTTGACCATTTGGCTTTACAGAATAGGGATACATTAATTGGTTCATTGATTATTTACATGGCGAGACTAAGAAAGAAGCTATTAATTGCTACCAATTTTATATTATGGGCTTTAATGTTTATGAAAGTATTTTATTTTGAATAATATCTATAAAGTCATAAAAGAAAGTTTGAAATACTAAGATGTTCATTTCTGAATCTATTTCTCATCATGGAATTAATAAGAAGCCAATGTTTTATTTCCAATGTTTTATTTCCTTCCCAGTGTGAGGTCTTCCCAAGTTGTTAAATACACCCTTAATTTGTATTTATTAAAAGATTAAAGTTAGCTCAATGCCATAAAGTTTTTATTTTACTGTAAGTTAATTCCAGGTATGAAGTTTACAAATCCTTTTCTTGATTAGAAATTTTGCTTTGTAAACATTATAGAGTGGAAGGAACCATAAACCATTAACCCTTATTTTGATAAAATAAAAGTTTGGGATTAGTATACTCTAAAGAATTTGAAATAGAAATTCTGAAATCACAGAGTTTATCTACCTTTCATAGTTTATTAATGGTGTATTTGGGGATGGAAAGTACTGTAAAAAAAGCACTGTAATTACTTTAAACACAAAAGATGTTTTATGAAATGTGTTACCTCATTTAAATCGGGTGCTTTGGGGGAATTCTAAATAATTTTCTGGATAAATTGTAATTCCTTTACAGAAGTGCATTTCAGTAGAAACAGAAGCTGTTATCAGTTATACTTATGTTTAAAACATGTACTTGTTTATATATTTTATACCAAAAAAAGAAAAACAATACTTTATACAGTTCAGATACTATCTCATTGAATACAAGCCAACACTTTTTCAAGTACAGACTCAGATTCACAGAGTTAAAAACCAGCCATATCGTTGTAAAGTAATTAAATGATCACAGATTTCTGCTTATACAACTGTAAGTTTTCAATAAACATTCTAGTGTCTAGTTGTCTTCACTTTGTATAAGAAATGTTCAGAGTGTTGAGCACAGCATGGTAGAAATGCTTCTGACTTGTCTTTATTTTCATTTTTTATTGCTTTTAATTGTGGCGTTTAAGGCTATACATCCTTGATATATACCCTGCCGCTGCATATTTTTTACTTAATTCCGGATTACCAGAGTAAGGGCAAAGATTCTTTCAAAATCTATAAAAACTCAACAACCAGTCGCATGTATGCTGAAAGTGGCATACCAGAAAAAAATCCATGACAATGGAGCCAAATTTATTCACTGATGAGATGGAAGGGGAGACCAGAGGACTGTCAAATCTGTATACTTTGAACTTAACTTTTTTTTTTTTAAGATTTTATTTATTTATTTGACACATCGAGAGAGAGATCACAAGTAGGCAGAGAGGCAGGCAGAGAGAGAGGAGGAAGCAGGCTCCCTGCTGAGCAGGGAGCCCGATGTGGGCCTCGATCCCAGGACCCTGAGATCATGACCTGAGCCAAAGGCAGAGGCTTTAACCCACTGAGCCACCCAGGCGCCCTACTTTGAACTTAACTTTCCCTATGATTTGATGTTTGTTTTATTATTTTTGTATAAAAGTTTCAATTAAAAGTTTTTTGTAATTTCTAACATTTTCAAAACAAAGCAAAATAGATTTTACATAGTTTAATCAAGATGGTTAAGGGGATCAGAAGTGCCACCCTAGTTTGGAGCCATGAGGTAAGTCAGTGAAGTGGAGCTGATGGTAAGTGGTGCACCAAATAAGAGTTGCAAGTGTTGATTGGTCTTTCTTGGCTCAGTTCCTTCCAAACTATGAAATCAGTGCAGTGTTTGGTTCCATTCCTGCACTATTTTTACTCCTTCCCAGAGCCAGGACTAGAATATGTGATCGCAAAATTTAAGGGTGTGCTCAAAACAAAACAAGATAAACAATGATACTATCTCACGAAGATACTATCTATACGAAACAAGATAAATAATGGTTTAACACCATTTTTGAGAAAAATAAAAATTAACACCAAAAAATTCATGATGAACAAAATACCAAATTTTTAAATAAAGACAGGATCAACCAAGCCATGTTAGAGCCTGAAGCAAAGGGAAAAAATGAGTAATTCTAATTCAGTAAGAAGAACCTTATTTTAGTGTATTGGAGTCTTGAGTTCCAGGCTTTGTTTCTTCCCTTTGTTCTCACTTCCCAAAATGACCTCACTCTGTAAACTCTAGATCTGTATTCCATTTTCCATTCTTGGCTTCCACCCAGCCAGAATGTTCATGGAAAGAACATTGGATTCTAGCCTTGGCATCTTTTTACATCTAAGCTCTCATCCTACTATAAAATCGTAATTGGATTCCAAGGAGTCTTGTTAAGTGGTGGTGGGGTTGGTTTAAGGCTCTGGTCCCCGTCAACTGCTTTGCAGAAAAGTCCTCATCAGAAAAGCCCATATCTGGAAGTTTGTTATTTGATCTGTACACTGGGAATCCGCAAGAACTACTACCTGTGCCATCTCCTCACTACATATTTAGGAGTATTACAAAACTCAGTTTTTACAAGTTCTCATAATACCTTGTATCAACCGTTTTGTGTCACTTGCTATGTAGTAAGTGGCTATAGAATATTATCAAAAGTTTTTAATTTGGTAATCGGTTAAAGTAAAGAATATTTTGGTATGTATCCATTTTTCTATTTTTAATGTAACATTTCCTGGGAGCATGTGTTGTTATATTTGTTTCCATACTACTCTTCCAGTGAGGTGATAATAAAATTGTGTAACTCAAATAGTTATGCTTAACTAAATACAACTTGTATAAACTGAGCCATAAGTATCATGGAAAGTTCAAATACAACAAGTAAAACAAAACAAAAATATTTCTAATTCTTTAACACTTGGTAAGATTTTTTAATAATAATTAGCTGTGAAAAATCAAGTTCCAAACTTGGCGATGTGATTAAAAAACGGTGTTTTCTGTTAAAATAGCCTTCCCTCTAATGAGATTGTAGATGACTATTGTCCATGCTGTGATTTTTGGAGTTCTGTTTTTAGGGTGTCTGAGCCTCTTTTAAAAAATTATTATTTGGGGGGGACCTGGGTGGTTCAGTTGGTTAAGTGTTCAACTCTTGATTTCAGTTCAGGTCATAATCTAAGGGTCATGAGATCAAGCTCTGCACCAGGTATAAAGCCTGCTTAAGATTCCCTCTCATTGGGCGCCTGGGTGGCTCAGTGGGTTAAAGCTGCTGCCTTTGGCTCAGGTCATGATCCCAGGGTCCTGGGATCGAGACCCACATCGGGCTCTCTGCTGGGCAGGGAGCCTGCTTCCTCCTCTCTCCTCTCTCTCTGCCTGCCTCTCTGCCTACTTGTAATTTCTCTGTGTCAAATGAATAAATAAAATCTTTAAAAAAAAAAAAAGATTCCCTCTCATTACCTCCCCACTCTCTAAAAGAAAAAAATACATACTACTTAAGTTTACCATTTAATTTAAAAAGTGCACTCGAGGGCGCCTGGGTGGCTCAGTGGGTTAAAGCCTCTGCTTTCGGCTCAGGTCATGATCTCAGGGTCCTGGGATCGAGGCCCGCATCGGGCTCTCTGCTCAGCAGGGAGCCTGGTTCCTCCTCTCCCTGTCTCTCTGCCTGCCTCTCTGCCTACCTGTAATCTCTCTCTCTGTGTCAAATAAATAAATAAAAATCTTTAAAAAAAAAAATAAAAATAAAAAATAAATAAAAATAAATAAATAAAAAGTGCACTCGAGGGGACCCTCACTGGCTCAGTTAAGCATCCAACTCTTGATTTCAGCTCAGGTCATGATAGGATTGTGGAGTGACTCTGAATCAGGCTCCCTTCTTGGTGGGGAATCTGCTTGAGATTCTCTCTCCATCCCTCTTCCTCTGGTGCACTCCTTTGATGCACATGCTTGCTCACTCGCTCGCTCGCTCTAAAAATAAATACATCTTTAAAAACTTTAAGAAGTGTGGGCCACATGGGTGGCTCAGTCAGTTAAGCAGTTGCCTTCCACTTAGGTCATGATCCCAGGGTCCTGGGATTGAGTCCCGCATTGGGTTCCTTTATCAGCAGGGAGCCTGCTGCTCCCTCTGCCTGCTCTGCCTGCTGTTCTCCCTGCTTGTGCACTTGCTCTCTGACAAAATCTTTAAAAATAAATAAATAAAAATTAAAAATGCACATGCTAAAAAGGAAGGGAGGAAAGAAGAGGCTCAGCCTTTTGCAAAGCAGTTTCCCTATAACCCTATTGGATTAAGCATTATTTTCTCCATTTTTATTTATTTATTTAAAAGATTTTATTTATTTGACAGAGAGAGAAAGAGCATAAGCAAGGGGAGACCTGAACCGAAGACAGACACTTAACTGAGCCACCCAGCTGCCCACCCATTTTCAGATGAAGAAACTGGAACTTAGAAAATGAGAATAAACTAAAATCACACAGTAAACTGATAACAGTTGGAATACAAATCCAAATGCCTTCCAAAATGTGCTCTTAAGCATTAGGACATAAGAGGAGTTTTAAATTATCAAAGCCACATATTTTGTAATAACATGGAATAAAAAATAGTTCCCTGACCTGCAACTGAAAACGAGCAAATTTTCTGGTGTGTAGATTTCCTCCCCCTCTTGGAGACAGATCACTGTAATGATCACTACTTCAGCTTACTTAGCCAGAGCCCTATGTGTCTGTGTGTGTGATTCATACTTAATTCAACAAAGTTTAGATTAATTCCTTCTCAACTTTCCTTCTCTCTCTTCAAGGAAACTTGGAAATCATTCAGTTGGCTTTAACTATTTTTTAAAGAGAAAAAGAGCACCCACATAAAATTTTTCCTTTCATCTTTAAGTGGAATATTTCAAACTATTTATTTTTTAATTGACTTATTTGACAGAGAGATAGCACAAATAGGCAGAGCTACAGGCAGAAGGAGAGGGAGAAGCAGGCTCTCCGCTGAGCAGGGAGCCCGATGTGGGACTTGATCCCAGGACCCTGGGATCATGACCTGAGCTGAAGGCAGCGGCTTAACCAACTGAGCCACCCAGGCGCCCCTCAAACTTTTTTTTTTTTTAAAGATTTTATTCATTTATTTGACAGATCACAAGTAAGCTGAGAGGCAGGCACAGAGAGAGGAGGAAGCAGGCTCCCAGCCAAGCAGGGAGCCCGACTCTCGACTTGATCCCAGGACCCTGAGATCATGACCTAAGCCAAAGGCAGAGGCTTTAACCCACTGACCACCCAGGCACCCCAGCTTTTTTCTCTTTAAAAACATTATTTTCAAAGGGTAAAGGGCCATAGATTTTAGTTTAGTTTTTTTGTTTTTGTTTCTGTTTTTGTTTTTAAGCTTTGCAAATGATACAGCTCTTTCTCAACTCCATCTTCAAGGTAGTGGCTGTGGTGGCTGTGGTTCAATCGTGGACATGAGCTCTTTGTGCCCAAGAGTGATCCACCCTGGAGCTGACTGGCCTGGGGATGGTCGCCCAGGTTAAGGCTCATGTAGCCTGGCTGGAAGGTATCACTCCAGAAGAATCGGGTTGAGCTCCCTGCAGTCCTGCCCCTAGAGGCTGAGACTACCCTCGGTCAGTGTGAAGTGGAGGCTCTGACCACCCTGGAAGTAGCCACCCCCATGCTTGGAGGCAAAGTCCACGGTTCCTTGGCCCTCACTGGGAAAGGAAGAGGGTAGACTCCCAAGGTGGTCGAGCAGCAGAGAAAGAAGACAGGCCCAGCGAAGCAGCAGATGCAGTACAACTGGAACTTTGTCAATGTTGTGCCCACCTATGGCAAAATGAAGGTCCCCGATGCCAACTCTTTAAGTCCACTGTAATCCAGGTTTTCCCCCAATAAAGCCACTTAGTTCAGTCAAAAAAAGGAAGGAAGGAAGGAAGGGAGGAAGGAAGGAAGGAAAGAAAGAAGGAAGGAAGGGAGGGAAAGAAAGGAAGGAAAGGAAAGAAAGACGCTTTACAAATGATAGAAAACAAAATAGACCGCTTATACCTGCTGCTTCTAAATCTCATTTCTGCTCTCAGGGAAACAGATATATGCATTATCAGATGAATTTATAGTGTGTGTGTGTGTGTGTGTGTGTGTGTGTGTGTGTGTGTGTGTGTGAGAGAGAGAGAGAGATTTTATTTATTCATTTGAGAGAGAGAACAAGTGGACGGGTAGAGAGAGAACCAGACTCCCTGCTGAGCAGGAAGCCAGACACAGGACTTAATCCCCAGACCAGGAGATCATGACATGAGCGGAAGGCAGACCCTTAACCGACTGAGCCCCCAGCCACCCTGTGTGTGTGTTTTAATACTACATTTACCACATCAGATGCTAGTGCTTTAGCTCATAAAAATCTCATTTTTTCTCCAAGTTGTACTATGTCATGTTGTACTGTGTCAAGTTGTCAAGTTGTACTGTGTCATGAGCATGCTATGAAGGCACACACATTTATGTCTTTCCACAATGTCAGCTTTATTCAGTCATAAAGCAAGGTTAACAAAGTGGAAAAGGAGGTTGAGGATTCCAAACTCCATGACATTTCACCATGCAATTAACTGGTCTACTTAAACGGCACACAACAAACAGGATAACGCAGAGGGTAGGAAGTTAACAAACGGAAGGGGAAGTCAGTCCGTGGGTGTGCAGTTGAGGTAAGTCCTGGATCTGGTCCAGGTCAGCTCTGGGCACTTACTGCTTATTATGTTCAAGCAGTGAAGGATCTCGGTTCTGTTCAGAGATCAGTCAGGCAGAACCTTTGGTGGCAGCTGCCTTTTTTAAGTGGTCAGACATAGAGGGGTCAATGTCTGAAGAGTCTGACAGTTTGCTGCCAAAATCCTCCCCTTTTAAAGGGATTTAATTAGTCGGGCCCCTGCAGTCCTCCTTTGCTTTCGCTTATCAGTTCTGTGGTGTCATCAACTGCTGCTGGTCTCAGCGATATCTGGTAGCTGCAGTACCCTAACTCTTTGTGTCATTGCTTGACACAGGGACCTACTTGACATGAGTGACTCCATCTTATTCTCTACATATTGTTACTGCCCCACCCCCATTTTGTTTACTAGATGAGAAACAGGTACAAAAAGATAACCTGCCATATAGGTTACACAAAGCAGTGCTTGATTTTACATTCCTACAAACCTGGTTCCAAAGCCAGACCTGAACCATCACTCCTTCCTCTCTACATGCAGAAGCAAATAAATACATGTATGTGTATCCATACATACACACATACATACATATATGTTTCATACTACATATTAAAACGTCGTCATGTGCCCTTGCAGGCCTTTACTTATATGCGTGAAGGGCAGGGAGAGGAAGAGCAACTTGCTAAAACAAGATGGAGCAGCCAGAGACCAAGACTACAAAGCATCACAGAGACTAACAGGCTTGAAGAATAATCCTGGGCTGAGAAACTAGATCACTGATAAACTAGAGTTTCAGTCCTTACAGAGGAGGACTAAGGGTGAAGGCTAGATTGCTTCTGAACTAGTCTTGTGGGATGTTAAATAATGATTTTTTTTTCACTACAATTCGTAATTTTTATTCTGTGCACTGAACATTTAATGCATTGCATGCCCATCTCTTTTAGGAACTGCAAGAATGTTTATCTTTCTGGTATTTTTTAATTGAAATATAATTGACATAAAACATTATATTAGTTTTTTTAGGGATACAACCTAATGATTTGACATATGTATATATTGTGAAATGATCGCCATAACAAATCTAGTTAACATTCATCATCACACACATTTCCAATTTTTCTCTTGTGTTAAGAACTTTTAAAATCAACTCTCTTAGCAATTTTCAAATATACCATCTTTCAATAAGAGAAAAATACTAACATGGATGTGCCTGTCTTCAACATACACTTTAAATGGGGTTATAAAATTAACCTGGGATATATAAAAGTTATTGCTAAATACATTCTGGTGTAAAGAAGAATTATATTTGGTTGCTCCTACATAGTTTACTATTAATACAACAATAAAATCTTTTAAAACATTGAGATGAAGGGTGAGTTATATGTCTAGCATCCATTTATCTTAAAATTAATAATACCGTTATATATTCATTGTACATATGTCATTTTTTTTTAATTATTTTTTAATTTTTTTTTT
>LNAC01000235.1:1177968-1262168 GCA_002007465.1 Ailurus styani
CTACCCCCCACGACCCCCCACCCTGCCCCTCAAGTTTCTCATATCAGAGAGATCATATGATAATTGTCTTTCTCTGATTGACTTATTTCGCTCAGCATAATACCCTCCAGTTCCATCCACCTCGTTGCAAACGGCTTAAATAATGATTTTTTTTTTAAAATGTATTTTATTTGACAGAAAGGGAGAGAGAGCTCAAGCTGGGGGAGCAACGGGCAGAGGGAGAAGCAAGCTCCCTGCTCAGCAGAAAAACCCACGCAGGGCTTGATACTTGGGATTCTGGGATCGTGACCTGAGTGGAAGGCAGATGCTTAACCAACTGAGCCACCCAGGTGCCTCTTAAATGATAATTTTTAACAGCAATGAGTTCAGAAGAAGAATCCGATGCATAACAACCAACTCCTTAATTAGCATATAGTAGGTAGGCTGGCCCAATCTGGTTGGATTACGACGTACCCTACAAAGAATGGCCAGCCTTTCAGGATTCAGTGTCATCCCAATGTCCTAAGTAATTTTTTGTCATGAACTGTGATAGGAAATGACTTAAATTTTGTATCTCATGGTATTTAAATTAAAACCATATACTCACCCCACAATAATAGCACGAAGGAAAAGGGGAAGCTGTCACCACCAGCAATTCAAAGGTTTAGGAAGCACAACTAATATCTGGTGAACAATCTCTAATTCACACCTGTATTTTACTTCCCACCACTCACCACTTCCCAGATCTTTTAAGACGCTGAATTGTAGCCAATCAGCCTTTCAAATTTCAAATTTTATTATATTACATTGAGAGTTTAAAGTGCTTTACTGGCAGGGGCGCCTGGGTGGTTCAGTAGGTAGAGCATGCGACCCCTGATCTCTGAACCACGAGTACAGGCCCCATATCGTGTGTAGGGATTGCTTTGAAGAAAAAAAAATTCCATCTTTTCTACTTCATACCCCTCCCTACTTTCCCTTGAGGTGCCAGCCAAAGGTACAGAATCCTTCATTTAGAGCTACCAGCCTCCTCACTGGCTCTTCCCTCAGGCATAAAGACTGGTCCAAGTAACTCAAATTCATTCCTTAAATTTCATCTTAAATACCACTTCCTCAGATGGGACCCTGGGTGAGCCAGAGTTGAGGTGGGGCATAGTTCTACAGGGTGGGTGGGACACACCCACTAACCCACTGAGATGCAAATTGATCCATCAAGGTGACCGGTTCTTTTTCATTTCAAAGCTTACTATCTCCTCACCTATGATCCCGAAGTGACCTGGTGTGCCTCCGAACTCTGCCTTCTCTTAGCGTCTGAGAGGAAGAAGGTGTTCTTTTAAACCCAACCTGCAATCTTACTTGATCCTCAAATTGTTCATAGGAATAAAAATAGTAAGAATATATAAAAAGTTGTCACCGCACCACGAAAAGATCAGTTGACAACTGCTTGATTACTGAAGGGAACGCCCTCAAGGAGCACTCAAGAGCTCTTCCTTGGCCACTAAGGATCATTGAGCATGCGCAGGTGATTACCTACCCACTTCCGGAGGGATAGCCAATCACCGCAAGGGCCACCCACATGCTTCTGGTGAGAACCCGCCCATTCACGTGACTTGGGGCTCTCCTCCACTCCGTCATCAGGCTCTGGGGCCACAGCGTTTCTGGCCCGAGGGGTGCCAAGTAAGTCGTCCGTTCCAGGTAAGCCGAGTTGGGGGGGTGTCGTGAGGCTCGGCCGAGCAGGGGTCTTCTCAGCATATCCTGGGCGCCAGACCTCGGGGTCGCAGCTTGTCTAAGACTGAGTCTGCTCAGATGTGGCGAGGATATTGTGAGAACTACAGCTTCTTAGTCTCAGACCTGTGGAATTAAGATGGGAGTGGTGGGCCTGCTTTAATTAAATTTTCAAAAACATGTTGGTTTGAAGGAGAGTTGGGCAATTGCTAGGTTATTACCAAAGAATGATTGTCTGTGTCTGGTGGAAGAGAGGAGGGAGGAGGGTGGGAAGTTAAGAGAATGGAGTGGTGGCCACCATTTAAGAACCCACTACTCCACGTTGCCTACACCTCCTGGCCAATTGAAATATCCTTTAACCCTCACAAAGATCTTACCATTGAGAATTATTACAATTTTGAGATGAGCTGGTTGAGGCTCAGGCATGTTAAGAGCCATTCAAGGTGATAGTGGTTGAAACAGAGAGCTAGGAATCTTCCACAGGTTCTGTTTATTCATTAAATACTTTCTGAGCACCCATTATATTGCCTAAGGATAAGAATAAAGCTGGAAACACATTCCCACCAAGAAGCTTACAGTTTGGCAGAAAGAGTTGGATATACCAGCTAAGGAATTTCAAAAATAATTGTAAAATCAAATCAGACCTATGATGTATGATTCGGTGGGGTGCTAGGCAAACAGTCTAGGACCAGATGTTGATGGGTCTTAAAGCTTTATTTTTCTTAAAGCAGCGGTTCACAAACTATGGTCCCTTGACCAGCACCAGCACCTGGGAACTTAGAAACACACCAGCTGAGTCAGAAACTGGGAATTTGGCCAGTAGTCTTTTACCAAGATGTATGGGTAATCACGATGCTACCTAACGTTTGAGAACTACTTTCTTAAAGTAATAAAGGACGAGTGGAATGTTTTAAGTGGAAGATAAAAGGATTATATTTGTATTTGGAAAGATCAATACAGCTACAGAGTTAGGGAATTGATTAGAAGCACCATTGTGTTTTGGAGTAGAAAGGGGGATGAGAGAAATGGATAGTTTAACTAGGGTGGCAGCAGTGCCCACAAAGCTGGTTTTGTTAACTTTATAGTCTGTTGATGGCTTTATTCTGGAAAGTAGGGAAAACTGACCAGTGTGTGCACTTGCGAAAAGTGGGGCACAATGATACTTGGAGTATCTATTTTATATTCCTTGAACCCTACTGAGTCCTTTTTTTGCACATACTTTTTAAAAAATTTTGTATTTGTTTCTTGATTTTTATTTTCCCATTATCCTTTGCAATTTACTGCTATGTTGGGCAAGATTTTTAAAACTTCCTTCAGCCCCAGTTTTCTGATCTCTGACCATTCTATGCAGCCTCACCCCGAACCCTGTGTACTCCACATCTTGCATAGCTTACTCAGAAGTATCTGTTTTGGGAGCATCATAGGAGCCTGCAATTCTTGATCTTGGGTTGTGAGTCTGAGCCCCATGTGGGATGTAGAAATTACTTAAAAAAACTTTAAAAAAAGATTAAAAAATAAAGTGCCCATTTTGAAAGTTGGTTTTTTGTTTTCTAAGATTTATTTATTTATTTATCTATCTATCTATCTATCAGCAAGACAGAGTGCATAAGCAGGAGGAGCAGCAGGCAGAGGGAGAAGCAGGCTCCCTGCTAAGCAAGGAGCCTGAGGTGGGGCTCTATCCGAGGACCTTGAGATCGTGACCTGAGCCAAAGGCAGATGCTTAACTGACTGAGCCACCCAGGCACCCTCCATTTTGAAAGTATTAAGAATTGGAAGTCATTGAAGGCTTAATCATTAGCTGTAACATAATGTGGACAAGTAGGAAGAGTAGCTTGGAAGAGACTGTATTTTATGTAGTTCTATGTTACTGGAATTTATTACAAGTTGAATGTATTTTGACATAAAATTAAAGGTTTATTTTAAAATTCTGAAGCTCGGGGTACCTGGGTGGCTCAGTCTGTTAAGCATCTCCCTTGGACTCGGGTCATGATCCCAGGGTCCTAGCATCGAGCCCTACATCAGGCTGCCGGCTCAATGGAGAGCCTGCTTCTCCCTCTGCCTGCTGTTCCCCCTGCTTGTACTCACTTGCTCCCTTGCTCTCTCTGTCAAATAAATAAAATCTTTAAAAATAAAATACAATATAAAATAAAATAAAATACTGAAGCTCCTCTCCTGTGCCTCCCAAATCAGTGTAAAAAAATTTCCTACATCACATTATTATAGTGAACCTGGTGGAAGTTAATGCCTTTACCAGTCATGAAGGACTTAGCAACTATACGAGACATAGCAAATTTTAGGTTTAATATCAGTACTTCTTATATGTAAGCTCAGAGATACTGCGGGGTCAGTTCCAGACTACTGTCATGAAGTAAGTTAAATGAATTTTGTTTCCCAGTGCATATAGAAGTTATGTCTACTCTATACTTTAGTCTGTTTAGTGTGCAATAGCCTTATGTTTAAAAAAATCAATGTACATACTTTATTTTATTTTTTTTAAAGATTTTATTTATTTATTTGACACAGAGAGAGAGATTACAAGTAGGCAGAGAGGCAGGCAGAGAGACAGGGAGAGGAGGAAGCAGGCTCCCTGCTGAGCAGAGAGCCCGATGTGGGCCTCGATCCCAGGATGCTGAGATCATGACCTGAGCCGAAAGCAGAGGCTTTAACCCACTGAGCCACCCAGGCGCCCAATGTACATACTTTAATTAAAAAATAATTTATTGCTAAAATTGCTAACCATCATTTGAGCTTTCAGTGCGTTGTAATCTTTTTGCTGGTGGAGGATCTTGCTTCTGTTTGATGGCTGCTGAAGGTTGGGGTGGCTGTGGCAGTTTCTTAAAATGAGACAATAGAAATTGCCACTTTGATTGACTCTTCCTTTCATGAATGATTTCTCTGTTGCATGTGAGGCTGTTTGACAGCATTTTAGCCACAGTAGAAATTCTTTCAAAATTGGGAGTCTCTTCTCAAACCTTGCTGCTGCTTTGTCAAGTGAATTTATAGCATATTCTAAATCCTTGTTGCCATTTCAACAATACAGTCTTCATAGCACCGTTACCAGCAGTAGATTCCATCTCAAGAAACCACTTTTTTCTCCTCGTCCATAAGCAGCAACTATAATTTTCCGTTCAACTACAATTTGTTAAAACAATCACAATTTGTTAAAACAACCACAATAACAAAAAAACCCAAACTCGGTATCTGAAAAGTACAGTTCTGTAAAGCACAATAAAATAAAATAAGGTATACTCTCGTGTAATAGAAGCATGTGATTTCAGCTAGATTTCTAAGAGCTTTTGAGATTTTATGAACTATCTTATAATACTTTTTAATGTACCTTTGTTAAGTGGCAGGCACTGTGACATGTGCCTTAATTTTATTTTCATGTTTAATAATTATAATATGAGATAGTATTATTTCTTTGTGTAAAGAAAACTGAAGCTCAGAGAAATTAATTTGGCCGATACATAGCTAGTTAAGTGGCAGAGTAGTTGGGTGAAGACCCAGTTTTGTCCAGTACTGCTGCTTCTCAGTTTGTGTTATGCTTTTGCTGTTGTAGTGGTAGAATCAATAAATCCCTGTCCTTCCTCCTAAAAGTGTTTGAGTATGTTATCAAATGTGAACAACTGTGAATACATCAAACATGAAAAACATAAGTTGCTTTGAAGTAGATGTGGAGGGATGCACAGGATGCTGTGGGAGTATGAAGAAGGGACAATACAGCTCCGTGACTACTGTGCCAGTTAATGCAGTGTTTGTAGGAGTGTACTCAAGTTACTGCGGACTCACTCTTTCCAGCTCTAGTTGAGGATAATAGCTCCTAATTTATAGGGTTGTTCGGAGAGTTTAATTGAATCAGTGACTACATGAAAGATCCCTAGTTTAGTGCCTGACACATAATAAACCATCCTAGAGAAAATTTGTCTTGGTCCGAGTCTCCAAAAGGAGCAGAACTTAGTCCCAAGGAAAGAAGGGAGGAAAAGGTAACGTTAAAAAAAAAAAAATTAACGGTATGACGGATAAGTTAAATTATATATCAAGAAGCAGAAGGTAGGGGCACCTGGGTGGCTTGGTGGGTTAAAGCCTCTGCCTTCGGCTCAAGTCCTGATCTCAGGGTCCTGGGATCAAGTCCCACATTGGGCTCCCTGCTCAGCACGGAGCCTGCTTCCTCCTCTCTCTGCCTGCCTCTATGCCTACTTGTGATCTCGCTCTCTCTGTTAAAAAAAAAAAAAAAAAAAAAAGCAGTAGGTAAAATGTAGACTTGGGATAGTCCACCAGGACAAAGGTAGAGGCAGAAGACACTATTCTAGATTGAAAGTTATTTAAGGGTGCTAATGAGTAAATGTAACATGTGGGCCATATTTGGACCCATGTTCAAGTAAGTGTAAAATAGAAAGGTGGGGCACTTGGCAGACTCCGTAGGTAGAGGAGCATGTAACTTTTAATCTCTAATCTCGAGGTTGTAGGTTCAAGCCTCGTGTTGGGTGTGGAGATAACGTAAAAATTAAATCTTTAATAAATAAAATAGCTTATTGGCCAAGAACAGTAGACACATTGGCTGCCATTTATGTGATCTCCTTATTTAAAAAGGGGTTATAGGGGCGCCTGGGTGGCTTAGTCAGTTAAGTGTCTGACTTTGGCTCAGGTCATGATCCCAGGGTCCTGGGACTGTGCCCCGCATCGGGCTCCCTGCTCAGCAGGAGGCCTGCTTCTCCCTCTTTCTCTGCCTGCACTACCCCTGCTTGTGCTCTCTGTCAAATAAAGAAAATAAATAAATAAATAAATAAGGATTATAATCCCCTTTTATAGATCAAAGAAATGGGATTCTAAAAAGTTATGTGGGTTTTCCTGAAGTATACACTAAGTAGCTGAACCAGGATTCAAATGTAATAAACTCTTTTTTTTTTAAGATTTTATTTATTTATTTGTGGAGGGAGAGGAGGAGGGAGGGAAAGAGACAGGCAAAGGGAAATGCAGGCTTCCCGCTGAGCAGGGAGCCTGATATGGAACTCGATCCCAGGACTCTGGGATCATGACCCAAGCTGACGGCAGATGCTTGACTGACTGGGCCACACATGCATCCCAAACTTAATAGACTTTTATTAGTCCTTACGTTGTAATACACAGCCTCCCATAACATGTTGCTCTGATAGCTGTTGCTTCTGCAGGACTAAGACACTGAGTCAGTCCTTGAGTTTGGGAATAATTTAAAAATGGGGGCTTTCTAGAATTATTACATTTTTCCTATTCTGCTTGTAGGAAGAGTAAGTCTGTGTGGTAAAAGAACCAGGGCAAAGCCAATTTCAGATGTTGAAATCATGCCTGTATTTCTGTTCTCACTGTCTTTGGATTATGAGGGGGAGGGGAGAGGAAGAACAAAAGTTGAGAAAATGTCTTAGTGTAGGAAGAAAGGAGAGAACACTGTACTGCTGGTAAAATGGCTCACAAGCTTGGAGGAATTTGATTTGCTTAAAATCGGGTATTTTGTGTATCTTTTTTTTTAAGGTTTTATATATTTATTTGATAGAGAGAGACACAGGGAGAGAGGGAGCACAAGAAGGGGAAATGGGAGAAAGAGAAGCAGACTTCCCGCCGAGCAGGGAGCTAGCTGGATGCGGGGCTCGATCCCAGGACTCTGGGATCATATCTGAGCCGAAGGCAGACACTTAGTGACTAAGCCACCCAGGCACCCCTTTTTTTTTTTTTTTTAGAGAGAGAGAGAGTGAGCGAGAGAGAGAGAGAGAAAGCACCTGATGCGGACTCTGTCCCAGTACCCCTGGGATCGTGACCTGAGCCAAAGGCAGATGTTTAACTGACTAAGCCACCCAGGCGCCCCAGGTACATTGGGTATCTTAAAAACAAGCCAGGAAGTTTTCTCCCTAACATTTTTTTTTAAGATTTTATTTATTTTAGAGCACAAACAAGAGTGTACAAGCGGGTGGGGTGGGGGGGTGCAGCACAGGGAGAGGGAGAAACGGGCTTCCCACTGAGCAGGAGTCCAACGTGGGCCTCAGTCTCAAGACCCTGAGATCAAAAGCAGATGCTTAACTGGCTGAGCCACACAGGCGCCCCTCTCCCTAACTCTTTATTTCGAACATTTCAAACCTATAGAAAAATTGAAAGGATGTGCAGTATACTGAGATAAGCCTTTTGCTTAAATGCACCAATTTTTAACTTTTTGTTACACATGTTAAAATTATTGAGCCTTCTGAAAATAAGGTGCAGCCATCAAGATGGTGTCCCTGCCCCCAAAGTATATATTGCCTAAGAACAAGGATGTTTTACTTCTTAACTATGATAAATTAATATGTTAACACAATTTAATACTGTTAGGATATGATATGTAATCCATAACTAAAATTCTCCCATTTATCCAAGAAATACTCTTTTAGTTGTTTATCTTTTAATTTTAAGATCCCAGATTCAATCAGGTATTGCACATTATATTTGTCTGTCGTATTTCTGAAACTTTTTAATTTTTGTTTCTCATGACATTGACGTTTTGAAGAACACATACTGATTGTCTTGTAGAATGCCCCACTATTTAAGTAAGACTACTTGCTTTCTTATAATTGGGTTGAGATGGAAGATTTTTTTGCAAAGATATCTTAACAGGCTTTGTTGTTGTTGAAATGTGTGAGATGAATGACGATAACTGAATTCCTGTTTTTTCAAGAGCTTCTACACAATGATTTTAGCATTTACTGATGAGTCTTGTGTGACTGTTTAAATACATTGGTGATGGTGGTATCCTATTTTTAGATTAATGTCTTTTCTCCATAGGAAAGATTTCTATTCTTGGACCTACAGCTGCTGGGTTGTGTTTTCTTTTTTTTTAATTAATGTATAATGTATTATTTGTTTCAGGGGTACTACAGCTGCTTTCTTGAACAGGAAAGTCATTAAGCCTGGCTTTACGGCATTGGGAAGAACAGCAGTCCAGCTAAAATGCTCTAGTATGCAATAGACTGCAGCCAGTGGAGTATTCTTGGCAACAGACTCTAGTGCTAAGGGGCAGGCGGTAACAGGTTTGTATAGACTATCCCCCACATGCCAATCCAGTGAAACTGAAAGCTGGTCAGTTTTCAGGGTTTGTGGGAGGATATCATCCACTGTTCGTTTGCTGGGTATTGTGTGGTGGAGAGCCAGGCTTTACTAAAGGACATACTCCCTTACCCATCACCTTTATTCACAGCTCGATGGAGTTTGTGACAGCCCTGGCAGACCTCCAGACAGGGGCTAGCTGTCCCATCTGTCTGGACTACTTGAAAGAGCCAGTGACCATCAACTGTGGGCACAACTTCTGTCTCTCCTGCATCAGTATGTTCTGGAAGGATCTAAATGATACTTTCCCCTGCCCCTTTTGCCGTTACTGCTCACCAGAAAGGAAATTCACAAACAATCCCCAACTGGGAAATTTGATTGAAATTGCTAAGCTACTACGGGTAAGAAGAAGCAAGAGGAAGAGGAAGGAAGAGAAGCTTATATGCGAAAAACATAATCAGGTGTTGACCTTTTTCTGTCAGAAGGACCTAGAAGTTTTATGTCCACAGTGTAGTTTCTCCACTGATCACCAGAATCACTATATTTGGCCCATAGAGAAGGCTGCTCCTTATCATAGGAAAAGATTGCAGAATTGCATTGAACCATGGAAGGAAAGAGTAGAGCAAGTTGAAAAGGTGATAAGTATGCAAAGCAGAAAATCATTGGAACTGAAGAAGAAGGTACGATGTAGGAGAGAAGAAATCAAGTCTGAATTTGAACAAATTTTGTTCTTTCTCAAAAATGAGCAAGAGATTGTTCTTCGGCAATTACAAGATGAAGAAATGGATATTTTAACAAAACTAAATGAAAACCTAACAATATTTTCAAGTCATCTTTCCACATTAAAACATCTATCAAAGGAGATAGAGGGCAAATCTACAAAGTCAGAGCTGGAATTACTGACAGATGTTAAAAGTATCTACAATAGGTATAAAACCTTAAAGTCCCCCGAACCTTTTTCATTCCAATTAAAGGAATATGGTTACCATCTTGCTCCACAATATTCTGGCCTAAATAAAATTATTAACAGATTTCAGGTGGATCTAATTCTAGATCCTGAAACAGCACATCGTAAGCTTATTGTCTCAGAAGATAGAAAAACTGTGCAGTATGGAAGTAAAAGGCATAACTTACCTCATAACCCAAGGAGGTTCTATCTCTGCCCAGCTGTTCTGGGTTCCAGGGGTTATAATTCTGGCAGGCAGTATTGGGAGGTGAAAGTGAAAGACAAGCCTGAATGGATTGTGGGTGTCTGTAAAGACTCTCTTCCCAGAAGGAGAAAGAGTCAGAAGCAACCAATTTTAGCACAGGATGGATTATGGGGTGTTGGACGATGTAGTCAGAGTAATTATATTGCATTGGGTCCTAAAAAAATTAATCTTTTACCAAAAGTAATACCTAGAAAGATTGGCATTTTTTTAGACTGTGAATTGTGTGAGGTTTCCTTTTATAATTTGAGTGATAGATCCCTTCTCTATATTTTTAACTATTATTTTACAGAAACACTTTGGCCTTATTTCTATACTGGAACTGACTCAAAACCTCTTAAAATATGTACAGTAACAGATTCTGAATGACGAATTATTGTAAAACTCTTATCTTTGTTGTTTGTTTGTTTGTTTGTTTCAGGTGGTGGACAAAACTAAACCAGTAAATCTAGTCTCAATTCTGTTGTGGTTTTTATTGACTTTTTGTTTTGTTTTAGTTTTAGTTTTTCCTTTAAACAACCAGAATGATTTTTATCTTAGTTTCAGCAGCTTCTAAAAAATGTGATTATAGGGTACTTGGCTGGCTCAGCCAGTATGACATGTAATTCTTGATCTCAGGTTGAGTTTGAGCCCCATGTTGGGGGTACAGTTTACTTTTTTTTTAAATGTGGTTATAATGAGACAGAAGAAAGAAAAATTAAAAAGTTGATCCCATTTACAATTGCACCAAAAGCCATAAGATTCTTAGGAATAAACCTATCCATAGAGGCAAAGGATCTCTACTCAGAAAACTATAGAGCACTCATGAAAGAAATTGAGGAAGACACAAAGAAATGGAAAAACATTCCATGATAATGGATTGGAAGAACAAATACTGTTAAAATGTCCATGCTGCCTGGGGCAATGTACACATTCAGTGTAAGCCCTATCAGAATACCGTCAACTTTTATCACAGAACTAGAACAAATATCCTAAAATTTGTATGGAACCAGAAAAGACCCCAGATAGCCAAAGGAATGTTGAAAAAGAAAACCAAAACTGGTGGCATCACAATTCCAGACTTCAACCTCTGTTACAAAGTTGCAGTCATCAGGACAGATGGTACTGGCACAAAAACAGACACATAGATCAATGGAACAAAATAGAAAAGCCAGAAATGGACCCTCAACTCTATGGTCAACTAATCTTCGACAAAGCCGGAAAGAACATCAGTGGAAAAAAAGACAGTCCCTTCAACAAATGGTGTTGGGAAAATTGGACAGCCACATGCAGAAGAATGAAACAGGACCATTTCCTTACACCACACACAAAAGTAGACTCAAATGGATGAAAGACCTCAATGTGAGACAGGAATCCATCAAAATCCTAGAGGAAGAGAACAGGCAGCAACCTCTGTGACCTTGGCTGCAGCAACTTCTTGCTAGGGATGTCTCCAAAGGCAAGGGAAGCAAAGGCAAAATGAACTATTGGGACTTCAAGATAAAAAGCTTTTGCACAGCAAAGGAAACAGAAAAACCAAAAGACTGACAGAATGGGAGAAGGTATTTGCAGATAACATTATCAGATAAAGGGCTAGTATCCAAAATCTATAAAGAACTTACCACACTCAACACCCAAAGAACAAATAGTCCAAGAAATGGGCAGAAGACATGAGCAGACCTTTCTGCAGAGAAGACATCCAAATGGCCAACAGCAGTTTCATGTGAAAGTGTGTTCCGCATTACTCATCATCAGGGAAATAAATTTGCATAAAGTTCACATCTTGACAATATTGAGGATTCTAATCCATGTACCCATTTATTTGATTCTAAATTCTCTCTGCAATGTTTGTTGTTTTCAGTATACATGACTTAATATCTTGTCAGATTTATGCCCAAGTACAGTCCACTGGGTTTTCAACAAAAATGATTTTGTAACCTTCAAATAAAGACATTTTGATTTTGCTTTTTTGACAGTCTAGGTCCTTTTCCTCCTCCTCCTCCTCCTTTTTTTTTTTTTTTTTTTTTTTTTTTTTTTTTTCTTCTATGCTAATTCTTAACATTTTATGGTTGGTTTTACCCATCATTTTATTGTTCATATTTCCTCACTTGATTTTCATACTTTTTTCTTTTTTTTTTTTTTTTAAGATTTTATTTATTTATTTGACAGAGTTCACAAGTAGGCAGAGAGGCAGGGAGAGGGGGAATCGAGTTGCCCTCCAAGCAGAGAGCCCGATGCTGGGCTCAATCCCAGGACCCTGAGATCATGACCTGAGCTGAAGGCAGAGGCTTTAACCCACGGAGCCACCCAGGTGCCCCACTTTTTCTTTTTAAATTCAGTTGACATGGAGTGTCAGAGGTAGTTTCAGAGGCAGAGTTAGTCATTCATCAGTTGTATATAACATCATTAAGGAGGGTTCATTACATCACGTATTCTTGATGCCCATCACCCTGTACTCCATCCCCCCACCTCCTTCCCCTATACTTTTTTATTAACTGATACCTCTCAGTCTTTACATAAAGTAATTTAATACTGACAATTCAGTGTTCTTTAGCATTTCCCCACTGATGCTATTTAGATCATCTGCAAATGATGTATAATTTATACATATTTTAACAAAAGACTGTCGAACATAATGAAAAATAACACTCATGTATCCATGGCCCTAATGTTAAAAGAACTACCAACACCTTTGAGGTTTCCTTTATGCCCCTTCTCAACCCCAACCTCTTCACTTCCTGGTCCTATCTAGTTATCTCCACTATTAGTTTGATTGTTGTTTTCCTGACCTTTTACTGTGTATGTTTATATCCCTAAGCAATATGTTGATTTGTTCCACATTTTTTTAATTATCATAGTTAATTATAATATGTATAGTTAACCTATTAATTTCTGATGCAAAATATAGTTACTCAGCAACTCCGTACATTATTCAAAGATCATAAGTGTACTGTTTGGTTCCACATATATTTTTGAGTTTTACATAAAGTTAGTTAATCATGTCTTGAATATTTTTCATTCAACATTATGTTCATGAGGTTGATTTGTCATGTTTTTGTTTAAAGTTGTACTTCATTTTCATTCTGCTTCTGATAGATACTAAGTTTGAAACCTCCACAAACAGCTGCTATGAAAATTACGCATCTGGTTTCTTTAGGGAGTGAATTACTAAACCTTCAACTTTATTGGATAATAGCAAATTATTTTCCAAAGTGTTGTGCCGATTTATACTCCCACCCACAGTGTATAAATGTTTTCATTGCTGTCTCAACAGTACTTGATTTAAATTACATATATACATTTTTTTTACTAATTGGGAGATGTTGTTATCTCCAGACTTAATTATTCCCATGATCTCTAATAGAGTATATTTTTGTAGTTTTAATAATCATTTGTTTTCTTCTGTAAAATACCTGTTAACCCCCCACCCTGTTTTCCTATTAGTCTGTCTTAGTGATTTATAAGAGCTCTTTATATTTTCTGGATTTTAGTCCTGCAGCAATTATATTCACTGCAGGTATCTTCTTCAAAATTTATCTCACTCTTATTATGGTGTCTTAGAAGTTAAGTTTGAGTCAGTGTTTTTGAGGTTTAGACTCTTACGTATTAGAGAGTGAGCATGAACAGGGGCATAGGGAGGGAGAGAAGCAGACTTAACACTGAGCAGGGAGCCCGACATGCGGCTCCATCCCAGGATCCTGGGATCATGACCTGAGCCAAAGGCAGACACTTAACCGACTGAGCCACCCAGGTGCCCCAGAGGTTTGGTTTCTTTAGGAAATCCTCCCCTACCCTACTCCAGGGCCATTAAATAGTCTATATGTACTTCTAATCATCTGCTTGGAAATTGATTCTGTGTTTGGGATGGGTCCTGCTTATAAATTTAATTATACATAATGTATGGATGACTAATGGTTACAACACCATTTATTGAGAGGTCCATCATTTCCCCAGCTGACTTGCAGTACCACTTGTATCCACATTTAATATGTTCTGCTGGTCGATTGGACTATCCTTGGGCCAATACCATACTCAACTCTTGCAGCTCTCTCATTCTTAATATCTGGTGACAGTTTTCATCTCTTCAGAGTTACCTTGACAACTCTTGGCCTCTTCCATATAAATTTTAGTCAGCTTGCCAAATGAAACATAACTTGGAGATTTTATTTTACTTGAAATTGCACTGAAGCTATATATCATGTTGGAGAAAACTAACAACATTTATTGAATTGCCCAATCCATGTAATCACAAGTAGGCAGAGAGGCAGGCAGAGGGAGAGGGGGAAGCAGGCTGCCCGCTGAGCAGAGAGCCTGATGCAGGGCTCGATCCCAGGACCCTGAGATCATGACCTGAGCCAAAGGCAGAGGCTTTAACCCACTGAGCCACCCAGGCGCCCCTAAATAAAATATTTTTTAAAATATTTTTAAGTACTCTCTATACCCAACATAGGGCTTAAACTCACAATCTCAAGATCGAGAGTTGCATGCTCCACCAACTAAGCCAGCCAGGCATCCCTTTTCGAGACTTTCAAGTATGAAAGTATCTTTAGTCTATCCTGCTATTTAACAAAATTTCTCCATTTCTGGTTTTGAAATAATTTACTGTTTTATATTTCTAGCATTTTTTGTTGTGAAATACACTGTTACGATGTCTGACATGTGTTTTATAATACATCAACAGAGTGCCTGGGTAGCTCAGTCGGTTAAGCACCTGCCTTCAGCTCAGGTCATGATCCCAGGGTCCTGGGATTGAGCCCCACATCAGGCTCCCTACTCAGTGGGGAGCCTGCTTCTAACTCTCCCTCTGCCATTCCCCCTGCTTGTGCTCTCTGGTTTTCTCTCTCTCTCTCTCTCTGTCAAATAAAATAAATATTTAAAATAAAATGCATCAACAATCATCCTAAAGCATGACTTTTAATCAATACTATATACGGAATTAGTTTCTCTAATCAGGAATTCACATCCAAGGATGGTCAGGTGGCGTTCTAATGGCAAACTCAAGCTCCAAGTGATACAACATTGCTTTAGTTATCCTAATCTCTCATATATTCTGAGGCTATAATTAAACTAATGGGTTATAATGGACATAAAAAATGGAGTGAGTTTGATGAAATGAGTGATATTGGACATATATGATTTGACTGAAATATTTGAGTTATTCACACTCTTGCATGGATAGGACAATATAATGCTAGGAAACACTGCCTGGAATTTCCAAACTGGCCATCGATTTTAAGGACACTGGTGGCCTCACAATAATTATAATGTTAGATGAATCCTGCCTTTATGGAATTGTGTTTGCTTCAAGTGAACCGTTGGTGCCAGATCGGAACACCTAAGCAGAATGCTGGGAACACTGGGTTTACCAACAAGGCTATATGAATGTGCAGAGTCTGCCTGCTAAGTAAATGACTATCTCAAATGTGTTCTAGAGGGTGCCTGAGTGGCTCAGTCCGTTAAACGTCTGCCTTTGGCTCAGGTCATGATTCCAGGGTCTTGGGATTGAGCCCTGCATTGGGCTCCCTGCTCAGCAGAGAGCCTGCTTCTCCCTCTCCCTCTGCTGATATCTCTGCTCGTGCTCGCTCTCTCTCTCTCTCTCTCTCTCTCTCTCTCTCTCTCCTTTTCCCTCTCTCTCAAACAAATAAAATCTTTTTTAAAAAAGTAGGGCGCCTGGGTGGCTCAGTGGGTTAAAGCCTCTGCCTTCGGCTCAGGTCATGATCTCAGGGTCCTGGGATCAAGGCCCACATCAGGCTCTCTGCTTGGCAGAGAGCCTGCTTCCTCCTCTTTCTCTGCCTGCTTCTCTGTCTACTTGTGATCTCTCTCTCTCTGTCAAATAAATAAATAAAATCTTAAAAAAAAAAAAAGTAAAATGCTGAAACCTAAAACAACAACAACAAAGGACTAAGATAAAATGAAGCAACGTGGGCGCCTGGGTGGCTCAGTGGGTTAAAGCCTCTGCCTTCGGCTCAGGTCATGATCTCAGCATCCTGGGATTGAGGCCCGCATCGGGCTCTCTGCTCAGCGGGGAGCCTGCTTCCTCCTTTCCTGTCTCTCTGCCTGCCTCTCTGCCTACTTGTGATCTCTCTGTGTCAAATAAATAAATAAAATCTTTAAAAAAAAAAATGAAGCAACGTTGTAGCACTTGGAGCTTGAATTTGCCGTTAGAACACCACCTGACCATCTTTGGATGTGAGTTCCTGATTAGAGAAACTGACTAACTCTGTATACAGTATTGATTAAAAGTCATGCTTTAGCACATTGTTTCTGTGTAGCATTTTATTTTAAAGATTTTATTTATTTATTTGACAGAGCAGAAGGAATAGCTGGTGCAAAGCCATCAGGAGAGATTGTAACTGGCCTGTAGGAATAGCAAGGAATTCAGAGTAACTAGAGCACAGTAAATAAGTGGGAGAATAATAGAAAATAAGATTAAGAAGCAGCAGGGCCCCGAGTAGCATGTTCTCTGGGACATGATTCTAAGGGCCACTAAATGAGATGGGAAGTCATTGGTGGGTTTTGAGCAGAAAAGCGGCACATTTGTGTTTTAAAAGGATCACTCTGGCTACTGTGTTGAGCATAGCCCAGAGGGAGCAAGATTAGAACCAAGAAGACAAATTGGGAGGCTATTGGAATAATCCAGGAGAGAGAAAATGGTGCTTGGACCAGTGGTGGAGGCGGTAAGTAGTAGTCTCATTCTAGGTTTAGTGTGTGAGTTCTTCATTATGAATACAACATTGATGTTTCATTCCAAGCAGAAAAGACAAAAAAACAAAACTGCCTTGCTTTGCACTTCAGTGGCAGACCTCACAAATGGTGGCTTTTGAAATACCATTAAGTCTTTGCCCATTAACAATAATCGCAGTGAGCAATCCGGGGAGTCCCATACCCTGCAGGCAGTCACAGCTCATCCTTTCCCCCTTTACCGTTCTCTAAAGCCAAGCTCAGTGGCTTCCTTAACCAAGAAGACCAGCCCTAATTCAAAAGCATAGAATCATTTCTGTGAGAAAACAATTTATTGATTGAAAAATCAGTAGCGTACTCCCAGCATCCCTGCCAGTTTCTGCTTCCTTAATGTTCTTCCACCAAGATGGTGCCCCAGGAAGCCATCTCTATAATATTCTTTTGTCCATTTACCTGACATCATCAGGCTTGTTCCCAACTGTCCCCTTTCTAAACCTCCCCCATCACCCAAAGTAAGGCAGTGGAATAGTGGAAAGAGCATACATTTGAAATCACAAACCAAGTTCATCTATTTGTACCTGATACCAGTTCATTGCCTCTTGATTTTATCTTTTCAAAAAAATCAGCTTTGGGTTTGTTGTTGGTCTCCCATTGTTTCGAATTTTCTCTTTATTTGGTCCCTTTCAGCTTTATTGATCTATTTTTCAAAATTGTTTTTTAAAAGAATAGTTTTTTTTTTAAAAAAAGATTTTATTTACTTGAAAGAGCGCACAGACGGAGAAGGAGAAGCAAACTCCCCGCTGAGCAGATATCCTGATGTGGGGCTTGATCCTAGAACCCTGAGATCATGACCCGAGCCAAAGGCAGATGCTAAACCAACTAAGTCACCCAGGCGCCTTAGTCCCAGACGTGCAGGCCCCGTGTCACTGAGGGCTTCCCACAGGCCCTCTAGGAAGAGCCTGTCTTGCTGATGATGAAAGATGACAATTAGGGTTTCATTCATAACTGTAAAGTTTTTTTTTAAGTTGGGGGTTACTAATTTGTCTCACTAGAATGGCAAAGGAGATGTTAACAATTTTATTATGTAGGCTTTTCAACTATGTAAAAACCACAAATCAGGTACTGTATTTTAGTTAAAAATTGCTTTAATTCAACAGAACAGCTTTTGTGGCTGTTTAATGAAAACTGTAAATAGGTGGAGTTCAAGAAATCCTGGCTGAGCAGTTTTTAACTGTAGGCTCTAAAGTATGTTGAGTACAGAGACTATTCTGGAATATAACTTTACTGCAACAGACCTGTGGCATTTGAAGATGAAACTAAACTTAGATGTGTCCTGGAATGTGGGTTATGTAGTGATTCGGTAAAGAGAGCGTTCCGGGTCTGTGCTTCTGTGCTCAGGTTTTACGTGGTCGACTCACGCAGAGGCCCCTTGATCATGAGCCTTTGGACACCTGCTGTCCAGCCCGCGTGACAGGAGCGTGTTCACAGCAGTCCTGCTGAGGACACCCCAAGCCTCGGACCTGCTGTCTCCACACCAGGAAGCTCTCTTTTGAAATGTGTGCACTGACCCCAATTTGATCAAATTATGTATAAAATTCTTTTTAGAAGAGATGGCTCACTAACAGGGAGGAGATCGTTATATTCAAGTTGTAAGAATAGTCTTAGGCATTTAGACTTTTTTTTTAAAGATTTTATTTATTTGACAGAGAGAGAACACAAGCAGGCAGAGTGGCAGGCAGAGGCAAAGGGAGAAGCAGGTTCCCTGCTGAGCAAGGAGCTCGATGCGGGACTCGATCCCAGGACCCCGGGATCATGACCTGAGCTGAAGGCAGCTGCTCAACCAACTGAGCCGCCCAGGAGTCCCTAGATTTTTTTTTTTTAAATATATGTAATAGGGAAGATTCAGCCATCACTAGAGTGTTTTAAAATCCCAAGGACAGCAGAATGAAGTGTTAGTTGGCATTCTTTTAACAATGATCTATCTTCAGAATTTTTGCTTCAACATCTAGAAAGGGTTCGTTTTCTTATTTCAAACCAACTAAATATTCTGTATAAAACAAGTCACTCGGGCATCTGGGTGGCTCAGTGGGTTAAAGCCGCTGCCTTCGGCTCAGATCATGATCCCAGGGTCCTGGCATCGAGGCCCGCATCGGGCTCTCTGCTTGGCAGGGAGCCTGCTTCCTCCTCTCTCTCTCTCTGCCTGCCTCTCTGCCTACTTGTAATCTCTCTCTCTGTGTGTCAAATGAATAAATAAAATCTTTAAAAAAAAAGACAAGTCACTCATTTGCCTATGACCTTTTAGAAAAGTTGTTTTGTTAAAAAAAAAGAACCTATTATTAATCCGTATTTGCATTGACTATGTCCTAGTGTATTTATAAATGGTGAACTCAATTTCTAAAATTAAACCTTTTATTTGCAATTTTCAAAAAAATAATAATAGTTTTTATTATGTTATTTTGCTTGCTTTAAGCTTAATTTGTTCATGTTGTGGTTTACAGTATACATTTTAAAATAATCTGGGTTCATCTTCAAATAATATACCACTTCCTTTTCAGGAACAGAAAGGGATAGCCCCTATAAAAGTATATTATCAATTTCTCTCATTAATCCTTTGTGCTTTTAGGGTCATATATTGTGCTATTATATATGCTAGAAACAGACCAATGTCTTGTTACTATTATAGCTGTAAGCAGCAGTCATCTTTTAGAGCTATTACCTTCATTTATTCCATTTTTGATGTACTTCATTTCTTTGTGTGGATACACATTTCTGACTTAACCTGAAGGACTTTGATTACCATTCCTTGTAGTACAAGAATAGCAATGAATTCTCTCAGTTTTACTTTTGTAGGCATTTCATTATCACTTTTGCAAAGTATTTTCATTAAGTATAAAATTACAAGTTGACACATTTTTTTCTTTCTACACCTTAAAGATGTCACTTTAAAAAAATCACACAAAAAAATCTTTCTTCCACTTATAAGTGGTAAAGAGAGAATTCAGAATTGTAGACTGCACACTGATTGAGTTATACAGCATGTACTTACTCTCCTAAATATGTAAAATAAGAAAATAAAGCAGAATGCGCAGTAGTTTTTTGTTTTTTAAAGATTTTATTTATTTATTTGACCGATCACAAGTAGGCTGAGAGGCAGTCAGAGAGAGGAGGAAGCAGGCTCCCCGCTGAGCATGGAGCCCGATGCGGGCCTTGATACCAGGACCCTGAGATCATGACCTGAGCCAAAGGCAGAGGCCCCAACCCACTGAGCCACCCAGGCGCCCGCACAATAGTTTTAAAATAGTTCATTGTTCATACTCTATTACTCGTACAGATGGTAAGAGATTAGGAATCATACCCAGTATGACATAAGGTATAACTATTTTGGTAAAATATCACTTGAATAGATATAAGACCAGGCATTCAAATTATAAAATTAAACTGTGCCAATTTCATAGTTCAGAAAAATGCCAGTCCTATAGGATTTTATTTTTTGCACAAATAGAATTGTCTATTACAATTACTACTGTATAACCACTGTAACTCCTGCAGCAAAGCTATCTCTATTCTGTAGCTGAATTCTATAGCCTGAATCCTGTCGTGATGGTATCTTCCTCCTTTTTCTGGGATTTTTAGCAACTCATATCCTGTTTGGTTTTGTCTTCTATCTCTTCCACCTAGTAATGCCAGCCTGACAGCATCTATTCTGTGGCATCTTTTGAAATCCCAATAGTAAGATGGTAAGATGGTAAGAGCAGATTGTGCTGTTTTAGGATCTAGAATCGGATTTATCTTGAATTGATAATCTTTCCTGAGCCATAATGTTATGACAAAAGTCTGTAATCATCATTCTTTAATTAAAAAGAAAAAGCCCAGGCGCCTGGGTGGCTCAGTGGGTTAAAGCCTCTGCCTTTGGCTCAGGTCATGATCTCAGGGTCCTGGGATCGAGCCCCGCATCGGGCTCTCTACTCAGCAGGGAACCTGCTTCCTCCTCTCTCTCTGCCTGCCTCTCTGCCTACTTGTGATTTCTCTCTCTCTCTGTCAAATAAGTAAATAAATAATCTTTAAAAAAAATGAAAAAGCCCTGGCGTTTGTATCATTTAATACCTGTTGTGGATGCCTGTGTGTGTGTGTGTGTCCCCGTGTGTGTGTGTCCCCGTGTGTGTCCTAATCTTCAAAGAGTGGCAGGACACTGGGGAACTACACAAAATATAGAACACTTCACAAATTTACCTGTCATCCTTGCACGGGGGCCATGCTAATCTCTCTATCCTTCCAGTTTTAGTATATGTGCTGCCGAAATGTGCACCCTGTTGTGGATACTTTCAATATTAATTAGTAATTGCAAATCTGCTATCTCATTTATCAGAGATTTGAGTATGAAAGCATGATCTGAAAGTTTTGTTTTCATTTAATTTGTGTCTAATATCCTATTCTTTATGCCTTAAGACTTTCTAGGCTGCAGCCTAGTCACTTTCCAATAAGAGCATCCATTGCTCAAAACCAGAATCTAATCTCACCCTCTAATATTCAACTATCTTCTCTAGCTTTAACGTTTTTCTCCTTTACATGGCTATTGCTTTTTCTTTGAGGCATCTTGTTCCATGGAACACGTGGGCCCAGTGGGAGACTGCACTGCAGACATAAATGCTCTAGGTCCTTCACACGAAAAGGGGTGGGAACCTGATGGTATTTCTCTTCCTGCCTTTTCCTTGTGCTACTTCTGATTTGCAGTTGCTTGGCAATTTCAGGGATCTGCTGGGGATTGCTCTCTGGGTGGGCAGAGTGAGGAGGGGAGCAGATAAGGCGGGGAGAAGAAGCATTCAGCTTCTCCAAGGACTGGTGGATGCAAGAGTGACAGCAGTTGTACGGGACAGTTGGCATCGGGTCTATGAGGAAACAGGGAACAGCTAGGGTAGCCGTACCTCAGTGAGAGGTCTGCAGGACAACCAACATGCCCTCTCAGGGAACACTGTGCTCCCTAACCTGACCCTGCACAGCCAGCTCCCCAGGCGCTGGGTCTTGGGAGAAGAGGACAGATTCTCTGTTCACACCTTGTACCTTTCCATCTTTCTGGCACCTCGTCTTGCTGATAGTCTCCAAAACCAAGATTGACCTCCTCCTCCTATCGCACTGGGAGCCAAAGCTCAGAAGCCCGCATTGGCTGCTGCCAATCACAGCTTGGCTGGCCACCCCTTGCCTTCCAGACTCTTAGGAACTGATGCCCCCTGCAGCACCTGAGGTAGCAGGAGTTGAGGCGCTAAGTTGTCCTGTGGGCTAGAAGTCTTTGCATCCTTAAGAGACCTGGGGTGGTTGGTTGGTTGGTTAGCTTGCTGCCACCCACCCCCAATCTGGCCAGAATGAGTGCACTCCATATGAGGAACTCCCCACAGACTATCTGCTTCCTTCCTTTCTTTTTTCTTTCTCTTTTTCTTTCACAGGGTCTGGTAGCCTACCTCAAGATGACTCCCAGTGATCCCAACCACCTTGCAAATAAATGCGTCCATGTTACTAGTTCTACCCAACAAAGAAAGTACAGACATGATGAGTGCTATTTTCTGCCTGGCATGAAGAGCCACAGGCCATCACAATGCTCTCTCTCCTTCATATATTTAAGTAACTTTTGTTTTTGCATAATTTTAGATGTACTACCAAGTTCCACAGATACTACAGAGAGCAATCATGTACTCCACACTCAGTTTCCCCACATTACTCTAGTACATTTGTCACAATGAATGAACCGATATTGATACATTATTAATTAAACTCCACATTTTATGCAGACTATATGAGTTTTTCCCTACTGTCCTTTTTCTGTTCCAGGATCCCATCTATGATACCACATTATTTAATCATCATGTATCCTTAGTTTCCTCTGGTCTGTGAGTTTCTTAGACTTTCTTGGACAGTTTTGAGGAATGTTTTATCAGGTATTTTGGGGGAATGTACCTCAATTTTCAGTTCATTTCCTAATCTCATGGTTGGACTAGAGCAGTGGATTTAGGGAAGACCATAGGGCTGAAGTGCCATTCTTATCACATCACATCAAGGGTTCTTGTTATCAACAAGATGTGAACCTTGATCATCTTACTAGTGTTTGTAAGCTGCTCTACTCTATACAGTTAATCTCCTCCCTTACTTTTCCATACTGTAATCTTGGGAGCAAGTTACCGTCCGCCATGGAAACAGGTCATAGTGCCCTCTTGACCTCTCTAAAACAACTCTCTGATGGTGCTGTCACACGGTCAGAGGATATGGATCTCGGACTCAGTGGAGCCACAGCTTCAGTCTTGCACATCGCAAGAACATAAACTTTGTGGTATTAAGCCATCGAGATGTCAGGATTTACATATTAGAGCAGCATAGCCTGGTCAAATTTGACAAAGAACATCTTTACCCTGTATTTCGCTTTCTATTTTGTTCTTTTTCAATATCATTTTGGCAATATATTAGGGGGGTATATGGTATCTTGCAATACCATATAAAGTCTAAGATTTCCCATTTCAGCAAAAAGGCCATTGGGGTTTTGACAAGGATTGCATTGAATCTATATATTTCTTTGGGCAGTATTCAGGCTCCGATCCTGAACATCAGATATACTTCCATTTATTTAGGTCTTAGGTAATTTCTTTCTGCAGTATTTTATAGTTTTCACTGTAAAAATTTTGAATCTCCTTGGTTAAATTTATTCCTGAGTGTTTTATTATTTTTTTAAAGATTTATTTATTTACTTGAGGAAAAGAGCACACGCATGCAACTGGGAGGAGGGACAGAGGAAGAGAACCCCCAAGCAGACTCCCTGATGAGCAGGAAGCCTGACACAGGGCTCGATCTCATGACCCATGAGATCATGACCTGAGCTGAAACCAAGAGTTGGAAGCTTAACTGACTGAGCCATCCAGGTGCCCCTATTCTTTTTAAGGCTACTGTAACTGGAATTATTTCTTTAATTTCTTTGTAGAATTGTTCATTGCTAGTGTATAGAAATATAACTGATTTCTAAGCATTTGAGCCCTGATCTTGTATCCTGCAGTTTAGCCTCAGACTGTACCTTCTCAATCTGTTTAACAGGTTCATTTTCCCCTCTCATCCCTCTCAGGAGTCGGTGATTCCCAAATTTCTTTCCTGACTCACTTTTCAGTTGACATCTTTGGTTCTTCATCTCAAGGCTTCCAGGCAGAACAGGGCCCACCAGACCATTACACCCTCCATCACGCTGCATTCATAGGCAAGAGAGCAGCATGGAGATGGTGGCAGATCCAGGCTTTCCCATGTGCTAAATATTAAGCAAAATGTTTTGGTTTGAACAGACAGAAAACTCTTGATATGTTCTACCCATTGCTCCTAGTGACTTGATTCACACAAAGACTGAAAACTGCCAGGTCTGCATTTCTAACCTTGGTCTCATAAATCCCCGTTAGGCATCTCATTTAACAACTCATGCATGAGACTTTTTACGAGCTGTCACTACATGTGAGGCACTAAACCAGAAGCCTGGAATGCACAGATCCCATCTGGAGTCCCCACCATCAGAGAATTGACCGTCCAGAGAATGGGAGAGATGTACACTCTATGTTTTGTGGACTTCTTTGATGTGGATGGCTGTCTGCTCAAGGAACAAGAAAAGTTTTTCTTTAAGCAGCTAAACAAAAGCTAGCAAATTTCCAATGAACATCATATAGGTTTATTTGTTGTGCACTTATTAAAATGAAAAATATAGATGAATTCAGTAAAAAAAAATTTACTTGTTAAGTAGAGTACACTAAAAAAGCAAATTGCTCTCTTATCCTAGGCCACCGGGGCTCCTGGAACCCCTCAAATATCACCATTCTTGTTTCTCCTGTATCTTTGCAGAAACATCCATTTATATACACATGTGAAAGAGCAGAAATTTTTTTTGTTTATTTTTACAATATGAACATGCTATGTGTAGTGTTCTGTACGTGGGTTTTTTAATGCTTAAATATATCTAAAGGTATTTCATATCTACCTACAGAGACTAGTTTACATTTCCTTTTTTTTTTTTTAAGCATTTACTGCTTCTTGAATGTAAAGCCAAATGTGATAGATTATATTTATGGTAGATTTTGTAGAACCAGTAGTGTACTTTTTTATTCTTATAAAAGGTTTTATTTAGAATTTCCCAGGATTTATCAGAGATACCCTCATGTTCCCCACGAGAAATGGGGAATGACAAAATGTTATAGGTTGCCATGGACAGAATTATGTGAGAAAATAAAGAATTGTGAGAAAAATAAGCTTTTGTTGTCTCAGCCACCCAGTCTATAGTATTTTGTTACAATAGCCCAATCAGATTAATACATAGAAAACTATAGAAAAAGAGGGACAAAAACCGACTGTCTTACACCATGCACTTACATGTCCCTTCTTCACACCATGGCATATGGCTAGGGACTGAGAACAGAGAAGGCAGGGGGTATGCCACAGGGCTCAGGTGTGGCTCCCTCCTGTAGCAAGCCTCAGTAGCCATGCTAAGTGAGCAGGGTGTTGTACCCATGATCAAGAGCATACTGAATAGATGGGTATTGATGGTTTAGACTTAAGGACTATGAGAGCCTCTGTTTCCAGGAGGTCTCAGTACAGATCTTCCAGGACTTATGATGGGGTTGTTTTTCAATAAACCCATCAAAAATTGAAAATATTATAATAATATTGCAAAATCACCTTCCAAACTCCATAGCTTAGCCTAGTCTACCTGAAATATTCTCAGGGCATTTACATTAGCCTACAGCTGGGCAAAATCATCTAACATAAAGCCTATTTCATACTAAAGTTTGAATATCTCATTGCATCCTGTAGTAAAAGTGAAAAACAATGGTTATAAGTGTATTGGTTTATATATTTATACATTATACATACATACCAGCACGTGGCTGACTGGGAGCTGCACTTGCTGCTGTGGCCCAGCATCATGAGAGAGTATCATACCACATGTTGCCAGCCCAGGAAAAGATCGAAATTCAGAATTCAAAGAACAGGTTTTTGTTTTTTGGTTGTTTTTTTTTAAGATTTATTTATTTATTTTAGGAAAGAGAAAGAGAACAAGGGGAGGGGCACTGGGAGAGGGAGAGAGTCCCAAGCAGACTCCACACCAAGCACAGAGCCCCATGCAGGACTCAGTCTCATGACCCTGACATCACAACCTGAGCTGAAACCAAGATTTGATCGTTTAACCAACTGAGCCACCCAAGTGCCCTCGAAATGCAAGTTTCTATTGAATGTGTATCACTTTCACACCATCATAAAGTTGAAAAATTCTAAGTTGGACTGTTATATGTGCCTAAAAATGGCTTACAGCATAGAGCTAAGGATCTTGCACTGAGAGCCCGGGCACAGCTTATGGCCATCATGCTGGTCAGGAGTCCCAGGAAGCATGAGAGGAAGGTGCTGAAGCTCTACAATGATGTCTCTGGGGGAAGTAATAGGAATGCCTGATATATTCCTATTTAGACAGATTCTAGAGCCCTTCCTTGGAAGCAGCTTCCTTAAAGGTGGGCTGATTTGCAAGTAACAGTATAAATGACCTTAAGCAAAATTTATAAATGAGGAATAAGTTGCCTCCAGAATCCAAAAAAAGCCTAAAAGATGTTGGGTTTGTTTTATGTTGTGGGTTTTTGAGAGGGTCAATAGCTATTTCTTTCTTTCTCTTTCTTCCTTCTTTCTTTTTCTTTCCTTCTTCCTTCCTTCCTTCCTTCCTTCCTTTCTTTCTTTCTTTCTTTCTTTCTTTCTTTCTTTCTTTCTTTCTTTCTTTCTTTCTTTCTTTCTCTTTTAAGATTTTATTTGTTCATTAGAGAGAGACCATGAGCAGGAGGAGCACAGGGAAAGGGAGAGAGAATCTCAAGCAGACTCCAGCTGAGCACAGAGCCTGATGCGGGGCTGGATCCCATGACCCTGAGACTAGGACCTCAGCCAAAACCAACAGTTGGATGCCCACCATCTGCGCCACCAAGGTGCCCCTGTCAATAGCTATTCCTTCACAGTGTCAGGGATAGAGATGCCCTCACGTTACCAAGTAACTCTCAAGAAATTAACCAAGACTGTAGTCAGAGATCTCTGGAGGAATATGTCATAAATGTAAATCATTTATGATTTAGAGGAAGTTGAATATAGGGGGGCATGGGGGGCTCAGTTGTTAAGCATCTGCCTTCAGCTCAGGTCATGATCCCAGGGTCCTGGGATCGAGCCCCACATCAGACTCCCTGCTCAGTGGGAAACCGGCTTCTCCCTCTCCCATTCCCCCTGCTTGTGTTGCCTCTCTCACTGTGTCTTTCACTGTCAAAAAAATAAAATCTTAAAAAAAAAAAAGAATTAAAAAAAAGTCGAATGTAGTAAAAATCTTGCCTCAAAGATGGTATGCCAAGACAAAACTGTTGAAGTAGCTAGAATTGCTGGGTAAGGGTGAAGGAAAGTTATGGATGGATGTTGATTGGATGGAATTACCAATTACGACAACACTAGGTGGGATCACAGCATTCAGGTTGGAGGGATTCACTGTGAGGTGCTATCCCTTCTTTTCAAGTTAAAGATAGGCAAAATCTGCTTGTTAAACAGAAAAGCAGTAGGGATAACCTCTACTCTTCATAGATTTTCAATAATATATTAAAATTCTTGAATGCCCTGTTTTAACTAACGTTTAGTCATGTTATTTATGGGGTGTGGGTCATTCATTGGGGTCCATTTTGTGAAGCCAATTTGTGTCAGTGATTTAATTTTAATTTATTACTCACTGGGTCAGCTCATCCTTGCCTTCTCTTGGGCATTTTAGGAGAATGTGTGTGCTGTGACCATGGGGAATTTATGCAAGGTAACTGTTCTCATAGCTAAGATAAGGCATACATCTTTGATGTCTATTTTATTTTCAGTAGCATCATTAACATTATAGTGGGATCCCACTAAATCAGCGTCTAGGTTATGGAAGCACAAAATAGAATCTCACCCTTTTGTTTGTTTTATAGATTCTTTTTTTAGAAGATTTTATTCATTTATTTCAGACAAGAGAGTGAATGAGAGAGAGAGCATGTGGGATGGGGAGGGGCAGAGGGAGAAGGAGACTCCCTGCTCAGCAGGAAGTCTGTTCCAGGCTTGATCCCAGAACCCTGGGATCACAACCCAAGCCAAAGGCAGACACTTAACTGACTGAGCCAGCCAGGCACCTGTTCTATAGATTCTTTTAGTAAATTTTGACTTGCCAATTAGGTCAAATTGTGGACCTCTGTTCTACTGTTTCACTTCCTTTCTGTGATTTATCTTTCCTTCTTTCTGACTTGGATTCTAGAGCCTTTTCTTGGAGAAGGCCCCATTATAGGTAGGCTGATTTGCAAGTAAAGGCATAAATGCTCAAAGTGCATGATTGCTTTGAGCAACAGAATCAAAGAAAGAGGAGAAAACCCCCTGAAGATGTTAGTTAACATTTCCATAAGTCTGCTCAGAACACCAACGTTAAGACCAGGTTGTACAACCAGGGTGGACCCTCGCCCAAAATTTTGTTTGCTATAAGGACTGATGACACCACACACACCAGAAAGATGTGAAGAGGTTTATTACTCATATAGTCTGGACAGAGACAACATCTCTATCTTCCAAGGCTGTTCCCCATGAAAACATCCTTGAACATATAATGTGGAGCAGTCAGTACCTTATTCCCACACAGAAACAGGACAGACCCACTGAGAATCATCTCTCTGCAATTATGTCTTTTCTCCTACCTGGAGTATAAAAGGTACTTATGTATAGGACATTGTAAATATACAAAATTTCTAATAAATGTAATACAATATATGTAAATGTAAATATGTAAATGTAGAAAAAATCTACCGGAGCTGTAAAATTATAATATATACACTCTGATCTTAGAATTCCAGAAACAGTTAATCTCCACATTTCTGTTGCTATTGAAACAAAATTTAAAAAAAAAAACAAAATGAGAAAATGTGTTTAAGTCACAGAAGTATCAAAAAATTACCAGATTCACTGATAGTTGTGCAATATTCCGCCCACCGTCCATAAGTTACAGACAGAAAATGAAGCCAAGTCACAGTTCATCCTCCATAATCTCTCACTGCACAGATCGTAAGAGGTTTGGGGTCGTGCCCCACACAGAAGTAAGGCTTCAGGACTTCAGAAAACGTATCCATGAAAGAATGGATGTGAGACCTGTCGTTCAAACTGTAAAAGGAAATCTCCCCCAACTCATAGTCCAGATAAATGCCAACCCCGCTGGGCTTTTCCTTCAGCGCAAGAGCGACAGGAGCGGCCCCTTGTGCGACATAGCCACCGTCCCCCAGCTGAACTGTCCAGCGTCTGCTCCCTCCTGAGGGGGGCCGCTTGCCCCCCCTGGAAAGGGGGTCCATACAAAGCCCCACGGCCCACTCCCGCTTGTCGCCCACCTGCACCTCCCAGTAGTGTCGGCCACCATGGAACCCCTTGGAACCCAGGACCACCGGATCCATCAGAAATCCCTCTGGATTCTGAGGAACGCCTGGCTTTCTCCTCACGAATGTCACCGACTTCTTATCCTCAGAGACAAGCAGATTCGGGTGTGCTGTCTCAGGATCCAGAGTAACCTCTTCTCTAAATTTCTGTATAACTTTCTGCAGAGCCAAGTACTGTGCAGGAAGACTGCATCCTTCCGTCCTTAACTGGAAGGAATAGAGAGCAGGGGGCTTCAGGCTTGCACACTTGTCCCGGATCCTCCGGACACCCGTCAGCAGCTTCACCTCCGACATCACACTGCTCTCTGCCACCGTGTGTAGGAGGCGTCGGAGGCTGGAAACGTGCTCTGAAAAGGCAGTGATGTTCGCACAGAGGTTCTGCTGAATGTCTCTCTCTTCCTCAGCGAGCCTTGACAGAACGGCCTCTTGCTCACGGTCCACGCACTCGTTCAGGTGCTCAAACTCAGAGGTTAATTTCTGGCTCTGGTACTGCACCTTCTCTCTCAGTCCTAAGACTTTTTGCTCCTGGGTGGCTACTAGTTTCTGAACGTCTGTCACCTGCTTCTTCAGAGGCCGGATGTAACGGCTGAGCCTCTGCCTGTGATGAGAGGCGGCCTCCTCTATGGGCCTCACCAGGTGGCCCTGGTGGTCAGGGGGCTGTGTGCACTTGGGACACAATACCTTGAGGTCCTCCTCGCAGAAGAGGGTCAGGACCTGGTTGTGCTTCTCACACCAATGCCTTTCTTCCAGCCTCCTCTTCTTGCTCCTGGTGACGTGAAGGAGCTTGGCAATGTCAATCATCCTTCCCAGCTGGGTGTTGCTCCTCAAGTGCCTCTCTTGACATGCGTGACGGCACACAGGGCACGGGAACCTGTCCCTGAGATCAGCCCAGGACCGCTGGATGCAGCAGTGACAGAAGTTGTGCCCACATTCGGTGGTGACGGGGTTTCTGAGGTAATCCAGACAGACGGGACAGTTGGCTTCTGCCTGGAGTCCTGCCAGGGCTGCTGGGACTGCCATTGGGCTGTCGATGAAGGACTGCACTGAGGTGGGTTTTCTTCTGGAGCTGGGGCTCTGCAGGCTCTTTCTGCTAAGAAGCCTCAGACACAGCCTCAGATCTTGCTGTTCTGTCTATCTTGAAGTTTTCATTCCTACGAGGCAAATGGCCTCAGGACAAAGATAGGTGCCCAGGGAAGCTGTAGCCAATCACAGGTTAGTTGGGCAACCAGCTGCCCTTGGCAGCGTGGAGGATGTGAAGCCAAGTTATGCGATTCTCTTGGTCAAAATGCAGACACAACTTTAAAGTGCCTCTTCATCCCTAGAGAGGAGAAAATATTGTTTCATGTAAAAAAAATTTACCGTATGTTTTGTGGCCCTACTCACTGCCACATCTGAGGCAGCCACCAATCCTTCTCTCCACGCCCAGGATTCTACCTACACCCACATCAACCACAGGGGGCTGCATGGCACTGCAGAAGGTTAAAGGCTTTGCAAATCGAGCCTCCATCCTGGGTAGGATTTCCCCTTACTCATTATCTGGGGTAAAGTACCTGACATCCTCATCTCTAAGAGAATCAAGTAAATGAGGATGCAAATCCCAACTTTGGTCATTTCAATCTTGTCAAAGATCCAGTAAAAGAACCTGGTATTTTTTTGGTTTAAAACACAGATATTTCTTAAACTACAGCACTGAATTCATAGTATTTCAAAATTTACTTTTCACTTAAGCGTCTCAACTGCAGGATACATCCAACTATGTACATAAGTGGTTTGGACTAGATTAGATTTACTCTGAGGACCTGCCAAGTCAGAAAGCTGTGACTTTGACAAGATGCATAGAATGGGGCGCCTGGGTGGCTCAGTGGGTTAAAGCCGCTGCCTTCGGCTCAGGTCATGATCCCAGGGTCCTGGGATCGAGGCCCGCATCGGGCTCTCTGCTCGGCAGGGAGCCTGCTTCCTCCTCTCTCTCTGCCTGCCTCTCTGCCTACTTGTAATCTCTCTCTGTGTCAAATGAATAAATAAAATCTTTAAAAAAAAAAAAAAGATGCATAGAATGAAATTGGAGATTAGGAATTCAATGTGAGAAAATACTAATAAACAAACACATATATACATAACTACCCTCCAAAGTCATTGATGAGATACCAATGGGTGAAGATTGGTGGGGACAAGATCCTCAGAAGGATCTTGGAGGGCATGGAGTTTTCCCTTAGTAGAAGTTATTGATTCTGAAATATAGGCTGAAAGGCTGCAGCCAACTCCTAGGGTTGAGGGAACAAACATAGACTTAAGGACACCCCATAGAATATGTGTCCTGGTAAATACTCCACACTTTAAATTGGTATCAGTAAGTGTTACACATTAGAATAGTCATGAACAGGGTACCCCTTAAAAAAGTCCATTGATTTAATCACCTCAAACGCTGATGGGTTTAAGACAATCTCTAACTGCCAGAGACCCCAAAATGAATTTCAAAGTATTAAGATATAAAGTCTTGGTGATCTGTGCTGTCACTGAAACACCCATACACAAGTGGCAAGCATGTAAGTTGGTACAACCACTTGAGAAAATGGTTTTGCATTATAACCAACATGGAACTCACACCTATCTTAGGACCCAGTTATTCTACTCAGGCTGTATAACCATCAGAAATATGAACCAGAAGGGCTTCAAAATATGTGCACCAAAAGACATACATGGAGGTTCATGACAACATTTTTCACAAGCCCAAGCTGGAAATAATTCCAATGTCTGACATTAGAATGCATGAATGAATTGTGGTATATTCATACGATGGAACATTAATCAGCAATGGGAAGGTGCTAACTACTCTTCACCCCAAAACTTGGATGAATCGCAGAGACCTGTTATGTGCAGAAAAGCCAGGCACAAAATAATATAGACTGTGTGGAGGAAAAACGACTTCATGGTGTTATACCTCAGCACAATGTGAGTATTTGGGGAGGAGAGACAGGCTAGTGATTGGGAAAAACATCAGAAATATTTCTGTGGTGCTGGCAATTATTTTTTCAAACATATAAATAGCTCTTATACCAAGTAATTCAAACAAACACATGAATAATCTGGATATAAAAATGGGCAAAGGAGATAAATGGCCAGTCATAAAATTGAAGCAAATCATTTTAATAATGCAGAGACATGAGAATGAAAAACAAGAGAGATTGTTCTTTGCATCTCATGAGATTGGCAGAGATTTGAAAGACTGCAAACAGAGGGTAATGGAGCCAGAAGGAGACCATGAGATCTTTTACAAGTCAGAGATCATTTACAGAGGAGAAAAATGTTCCTAGCAGCAGGCCTGGCACATAGAAGGTGACCAATGGTAACTAATAATACCCCAGACTTTCAATACTCAGGACCCTCGGAACCTGTCTCTGACTGCTGAGTCCATCAGCACCCATTTGGGCCTTCACCCATCTGCTCTCCATGCCCTCAGATCTAATCAGGACCTTCTCCTACAGGAGGGCCCTCCCATCTGGAGGGCCCCATCCTTCCCTCAGCTCCAGCTTCTCCAACCACCAAGCTCTCTCCACAGGTGTCACCTGCCTTCCCTTTTCTAGCAAGCTGAACTCCCCCAGCCCCACCTTTGTACACGGAGATCCCTTAGTTGTCTCCTGTGTGGCCACCAGCTCTCCATTCATTTGTCGCTTCCTCCTGATCCAACCTTCCTGACTCTGTGATGGGTCACCTCTCCTAACACAGCGTCACAGAACAGTAAGGATAATATCATGAATTTACCTCTTAACTCCATGACTGTTGTAAATTCACACAGGTTCTGGAGATCTGCATTCCCTACAGAACCATAACCTCCACGTTATGCCTACCATGGCTGTATCACCAAGTATGTCCTCAATCGTTCACTAAAACTGTTGAAAGATTAAACTTGGCCAGGTTTCTGGGTCTCCCTTAAAAACTTAGTGACTTTGGGCAACCTGTTTACACTCTCTGAGCATCTGTAAGCAGGCAGATGATTAGATTAAGGAAGATCAAGCTTACACAGGACCTGAACACCAGAGATCCTGGCCTCTTAAGGCCTCTAATCCCTCCACTCCCCACCTACACATAAACCACCCCTCCCTGAGACATCCCAGAAGGGGATTCTACATGTGACTTCAGATCAGCACCTCTGGGAGCTTTGTCACACACAGTCGTCTCCCTGTTTTCTGCACCTAGGACAGGACAGGATAAGAGCTGACTATCTGTATTTTTAGATGACTTAGGACAAGGCTCACTGAGGTACTGGTTACCATAAGAAACGACATGTCTTGTAAAAGAAACCAAACCAAGCGATGCCTGGGTGGCTCAGTCAGTTAAAAGAAACCAAACCCAAGATGAGAATCCCTTGTAGGGTGTGATTTCCAGCTCTGCAAGGAGCAGGAACTCAGGGGAGCAGGAGCTCAGGAGACCACAGCTCGTACCACTCTCCAGCCCCTTCTCCCCATACCCACATTGTCCCAACTCCCCGCTTACCTGGGGCAGGCGACTCTGGACGGGTCTGCGAGGCTTGGCCAGGACAGGTACTCACGAAGGGCGCCTGAAGCCACTGTGCCTAACAGACTGACCACTGCATATATACACTGCTTGGGGGTGGAGCTATTAGGGCCCCGCCCATCAGGCTGGTGGCTCCTCCTCCGCAGAGGGAAGGCAGGGCCAGGCTACGCGGGAGGCAGTTCCTGAGACGCTGATTGGTGGGGAGGGCATCTCCCGTGATTCAGTCAGACCAGGCCGAGAGGGCGGTGTTAACACGCCTCTTCCGTAAGCGGCGCCAAGGTGAGAAAGCCAGGTCCCTCTGTCCGTGATTGCTTCCGTCGTTGCAGTCACCAACCAAGTCCTCATCTTGCCGCTGCGCATGCCCTGTTCTGAGGCCTGCTCCGCCACCCAGCACTTCCCACCACCCAGTGCTTCCCAGTCGGTACCCAGCCCCTCCACGTCTTTCACAGCTGCCCGGGGGAGTAAGTCCGGAAGCTCCTGGGTCTTTGCTGGGAGGCGGGTGACCGGCCCTCACCTAAAGTAGATGGAATGTAGGGGCTTCCTCCGCACAGTGACTGTGGTTCCGCTTCGTGGACAGTGAGGCAGAGGCAGGGGAAGAACCTGCTCTGGGAATACCGGGGCTGGAGGAGGCCCACCCTGTGACCTGAAATAAATGACGTGTGTCCTTGCTCAAAATAAACACGTTTCTGCATCTCACATAACCCTGACAGCAGCTATGGTTCCCAATTTAGAGATGGGAACACTGAGAACCAGACAGGTTAAGAGATGGAGAGGGGTTAGAGCCTCAGAATCCTAGAGCAGGGCTCCCACGTATCCTGCCCCCCCACTCCTCACCCCCAGGGGCAATGATGAGCCCTTCCAGTGGAACCCCCTGGAGGGCATTTCTTTCCCAAGAGGCATAAGCCTGAGGTTACAGCCTGCACCCTACCCCTGCCTCCTGCTTCCAGAGACCTGTATCTTTTTGTTTTTTTGTTTGCTTGTTTAAGATTTTATTTATTTATTTGAGAGAGAGAGAGAGAAAGAGCACAAGCAGGGAAAGGGTCAGAGGGAGAAGGAGAAGCAGGCTCCTGCTGAGCAGGGAACCCAATGCCTGCCTGGACCCCAGGACCCTGGAACCATGACCTGAGCAGAAGGCAGATGCTCAACCAACTGAGCCACCCACGTGAGCCCTTGACCTGTGTCCTTTCTTAACACTCACTCCATCACCACCCATACAGGCATTCCACATTTGACTGTGTCTCATGTCAGTGTTCCAAGGGCTAGCATGGAAAATGAATTTGCAACGACATGGATGGAACTAGAGGGCGTTATGCTAAGCAAAATAAGTCAATCAGAGAAAGACAATTATCATATGATCTCTCTGATATGAGGAATTTGAGAGGCAGAGTGGGGGGTCATGAGGGGTAGGGAGGGAAAAAATGTAACAAGATGGGATCAGGAGGGAGACAAAGCATAAGACTCTTAATCTCATGAAACAAACTGGGAATGCCGGGGCTGAAGGAGGCCCAGGAGGGGTAGGAGGATAGAGTGGCTGGGTGATGGACATTGGGGAGCGTATGTGCTATGGTGAGTGCTATGAATTGTATATGACTGATGATTCACAGACCTGTACCCCTGAAACAAATAATACATTATATGTTAATAAAAAATAAAATATAAAATAAAATAATTTTGTAGGGAAAATAGATCGTTTCTGTAACACAGAATTCTGTACATTAGAAATCAGCAGGAATTTATTGCTTGTGGTTTAACAGTACTATGCTGCTAAACCAGGAAAAATGATTAAATCAGTCACTTAAAATGAAACATACTGCTCTTGGTGAATACTGATATATCACAGACAATCAACTATATTTTATGTTTTGTACTGTAAAAACAAATAACAGGCCTAGGGGTGTCTGGCTGACTCTGTTGGTGGAGCGTGCAACTCTTGATCTCAGGGTTGTGGGTTCAAACCCCACTTTGGGTATAGAGATTGCTTAAAAATAAAATCTCTAAAAAGAAATAATCATTAACAGGCCTGTATTTCAGTAATTAAAAAAAAGAAAAGGCTCTCCCCACAATATACTTGGGTGATTCCTAAATGATACGTATAGATAAACCAAACATAGCTGTAAAAATCAGTAGCCACCAAGCAGCCATAGTGACACAAAGTAATACTTCATATTTCACGAGGATGTATGCATATTTAAAATAGTTTATTGGGCGCCTGGGTGGCTCAGTGGGTTAGAGCCTCTGCTTTTGGCTCAGGTCATGATCTCAGGGTCCTGGGATCGAGGCCTGCATCGGGCTCCCTGCTCAGCAGGGAGCCTGCTTCCCCCTCTCTCTCTCTCTGCCTGCCTCCCTGCCTCCTTGTGATCTCTCTCCCTCTGTGAAATAAATAAATAAAATCTTAAAAAATAAATAAATAAAATAAAATAGTTTATCAAGTATACTGGTGTGAGTGCCTGGGTGGGAGAGATTGGGAGTCAAGGATGAAGATAAAGGGGAAAACTAAAAGTTAGGAAATCAGCCTTCCATGAATTACGATATATAATGAGCTGGCGAGGTCCCCCACACAACCAGCCAAACGAAAATAAAATAAGCAAGAAAATTAAATGAGTATCAGTAACTTTCCTCTGAATAGCAAAAACCATGGAAATGATATCCTCCTATACATATGGAGTGGGAAGTCAGTTTGTTAACCTAATGCCTTTTAAAATTTTTTTTAAATTTACCATAGATTGAAGTATGCATATTTAAAAAATCAAATGATATAGAAATGTATAAGATCTAACTATTGTGTCATTTTCCCCAGTGTTAGCTCCTCTTATTTTTTCCTGTATGTTTCTGCGTCATTATTTTTTTTACTTTTATTATTTTTTTTTAGTAAACTCTAAACCCAAAGTGGGACTTGAATTCATAATCTCAAGGTCAAGAGTCACATGTTTCTCTGACTGAGCCAGCCAGGCCCCCTATTTTTGTTTTTATACATTTAAATATGTAACTATATTTCTATATTATATATATATGTATATGTATAAAAATGAGCTGGGATGACTTTATATATATTATTTCATGGGTTTGCTTTTTTTTAAACTTGGATTTATCCTTTTTATATTTATTTTTTTATGGAGACATACTTGGTACGTAACATTAACTCATTTTAGGTGTACAACGTAATGAATGATTTGATATATTTACATATTGCAAAGTGATTACCACAGTAAGTTTTAGTCAACATCCATCAGTACACAAAGTTACAAAGGTTGTGTGTGTGTGAGATGCGAACTTTTAAGATTTACTGCTTTAGTACCTTTCAAACATACAATACAATTAACTATAGTCGTCTTACTATATATTACATCCCCAGGACTTGTTTATCCTATAACTGGAAGTTTGTACCTTTTGATCACATTTATCCATTTTGCCCACACCTCCCACCTCTGGTGACTGCCAAACTATTGTCTGCATCTAGAGGGGTTGTTTTGTTTAGATTCCACAAATAAGTGAGATCATACAGTATTTGTCTTTGTCTGACATATTTCTTTTTTTTTTAAAGATTTTATTTATTTGACAGAGAGAGCACAAGCAGGGGCAGGAGGGGCAGAGGGAAAGGGAGAAGCAGGCTCCCTGGAGCCCAATGTAGAGCTCGATCCCAGGACTCTGAGATCATGGCCTGAGCCAAATGCAGATGCTTAACCTACTGAGCCACCCAGGTGCTCCTTGTCTGACATATGTCATTAAGCATAATGTCCTCAAAATCTGTCCATGTTGTTGCAATGACAGGATTTCCTTCCCCCTTTTTTTTGGCTGAATATTTCATTGTGTGTGTTTATTATGTATATATATGTGTGTGTGTGTATATACACACACAAATACATTTTCTTTTTCTGTTTACCTGTTGATGGACACTTAGATTGTTTCCATGTGTCAGCTATTATAAATCATGCTACAGTGAAAGTGGGAGTGCAGACATCTCCTCAAGATTGTGATTTCAGGGGCGCCTGGGTGGCTCAGTGGGTTAAGCCTCTGCCTTTGGCTCAGGTCATGATCTCAGGGTCCTGGGATCAAGGCCCGCATCAGGGTCTCTGCTCAGCGGGGAGCCTGCTTCCTCCTCTCTCTCTGCCTGCCTCTCTGCCTACTTGTGATCTCTCTCTCTCTCTCTCTGTCAAATAAGTAAATAAAATCTTTAAAAAAAATATTGTGATTTCATTTCCTTCAGATAAATACAGAGAAGTTTAATTACTATATCACATGGTAGATCTATTTTTAATTTGGGGAAGAACCTCCGTACTGTTTTCCATGGCGGCTGCAGCAGTTTACCTTCCCACCAACAGTGCACATGGTTCTATTGACTCCACATCCTCACCAACAGTCGTTATCTCTTGTCTTTTTGATAACCATGCCAAGAGGTGTGAGGTGATACTTCATTGTGGTTTGTTTGGGGTTTTTTTGAAGATTTATTTATCTATTTGAGAGAGGGGTGGGGAAGGGGGAAGAGGGAGAGGAAGACTTAAGCAGACTCTGAGCTGGGTGTGGAGCCTGTCTCAGGGCTCAATCTCACCACCCTGAGATCTCCACCTGAAGGGAAACCAGGAGTCGAACACTAACCGACTGAGCTACCCGGGTGCCCCCATCTCACAGTGGTTTCAATTTGCACTTCCCTGATGATTACTGATGTTGAGCATTTTTTCATGTACCTGTTGTCCACTTGTATATCTTCTTTGAAACGTGTCTATTCAGTTCCTCTGCCCCTTTTTAAATCAGATTGAGTTGTGTGACTTCATTAGATTTTGTAGATATTAACCCCTTATCAGATACATGATTTGCAAATGTTTTCTCCCATTCAGTAGGTTGCCTTTCATTTTGTTGATGGTTTCCTTTGCTAATACAGAAGCTTTTTTTAGTTTGATGTAGTCCCACTTCGTTATTTTTGCTTTTGTTTTATCCTTTTTAAAGTATTAAATATTATGCATGCTTATTTATGGCACTCATGCATAACTGGCGTAGCGAAAAACTATTTCACTTCAATTTTCTAAATTGCTACCAACTTTGCACACCAACAGAATATTCAATTTTAGGTTTTCTGGAAACCAGGTTGTTATTTGTCATTAAAAGAGAAGTCTCCAGTGCCTGGGTGACTCAGTCAGTTAAGCATCTGCCTTCAGATCAGGTCATGGTCCAAGGGTCCTGGGATCGAGCCCCACGACGGGCTCCCCGATTAGCCGGGAGCTTCTCCCTCTCCTTCTGCCCCTCATCCCCACTTGTGCTCTTTCTCGCTCACTCTCAAATAAATAAATAAAATATTTTAAAAAATTTTAAAAACCAGAAATTTCAACATGAACACAGAAGAAATAAGGTATATGGCATGTTGTTTTCAAGAAGATCTAGCAATGCACAGATATTAAATATGCCACAGTGCTAATTCCTAATATCCTACCTGTCCTTTACAATTATCTTTGAAAAGGAAGTATTTCCCATGTTAAAGGAAAGATTGGGATCTTTTTTCACTCCTCCTAAAATATTTTTCATTTTGTCTTTTTTTTTTAAAGTTTTTATTTATTTATTTGTCAGAGGGAGGGGGGAGAGAGAGAGCACAAGCAGAGGGAGCAGGAGGCAGAGGGAGAAGCAGGCTCCCTGCTGAGCAGGGAGCCCGATGATGTGGGGCTCGATCCCAGGACCCTGAGATCATGACCTGAGCCGAAAGCAGACGCTTAACTGACTCAGCCATCCGGGTATCATGATACTTTTCATTTTCGGATGATTTCCACCCACAGAAATGTTACAAGAGGAGTCCAGTGACCATAGTATACTCTTCATTTAGATGGGCCTGCTTTTATTTTGCCCCATTTCTTTATCACTCTGTTTATACAGAGCTTTATTTTTCTTTTATGAACCGTTGGAGAGGATAAATTCTTCAATAGATTTTGCCCTAAGAATAAGGGTGTGCTCCTGCCTAACCACAATGCAGTTACCATATGAGAAATTTAGCACTGATACAATCTGTTGCGTTATAATTGAATATAGAGTCCCTATTCACACTTCCTGAGTTGTCCCAGTAATGCTCTATACAGATTTTTTTCCTGATCCAGGACCCAATATAGGATCACAAATTGCATTTAGTTGCCCTTTTTATTCTCCTTTAATCGGGAAGAGTTCTTCAGCCTTTCTTTGTCTTTCGTAATACTGACATTTTTGAAGAATTCAAACTACTTATTTTGCAAACCATCCCACAGTTGGAACTGTGTGATGAATTCTTCAGGTTTAGGTTAAGCATTTTAGGCAGGAATACTGAATGTGTGATGTCAGGTCCTCCTCAGGGCATCATATGGAGCTTACATATTACTCCCAAGAATTATATTTTTACATGGGTTCATGAATGCAGGTTTTTTCCCCACACAGTAAATACATTATCCTTTGGATAAATAAGATGCAGTGGTTGGCAGAAAAGTGATGATTTTACTGTTTCTTTTTTTTTTTTTAATTTTATTTTTATTATTTGCCCAAGAGGTACAGGTCTGTGAATCATCAGGCTTACATCTTTCACAGCATTCACCAAAGCACAAACCCTCCCCAATGTCCATAACCCATCCACCCTATCCCTACCCTCCCACCCCCCAGTATCTTTTTTTTTTTTTAAGATTTTATTTATTTATTTGACAGAGAGAGACACAGGGAGAAAGGGAACAAAAGCAGGCGGAGTGAGAGAGGGAGAAGCAGGCTTCCCGCTGAGCAGGGAGCCGATGCAGGGCTCTGATCCCAGGACCCTGGGATCATGACCAGAGCTGAAGGCAGATGCTTAACAACTGAGCCACCCAGGTGTCCTGATTTTACTGTTTCTTTGTTGTAATGACATCTGAGAGCTGAGTTAACCCTTACAGTAAAGAGGAGGGAATGTTGGACTAATAAGCCACACCAAGAAGACAAAATCAATTAGTAAGGTGTGCAATGTACCATGATTTTGGTGTATTAGATTTGTATATTCCATAATTAACTAATTACTTAACAAATACCACAAACTGGCTCAGTTGGTAGACCCCTTGATCTGGGGGTCATGTGTTTGAGCCCCACATTGGCCATAGAGATTATTTATAATAAATAAATTTTAAAAATACCTCAAATACTTATTGAGAAATTATTAGTAACCAGACACCATCACAGGAACTGGAAATACAGGACCGAAGAACAGCAATTCCCCACTAACTTGGCTCCAACCACTCACACTCTGCCCTGCCTCAGGGTCTTTGAAAATATTTGCCCTGAAATGTGAAAACAATGTCGCTGGATTTACCACCAACCTCTGCCACATCAGAAAACTATTCATCTCCACATCTCAGTAGTGGACCCTCCATCTGACTAATAGCAAATGCAGAAGTCCTTGGAAGCATGTTTGAATTCTCTAATTCCTTAACCCCAACCAGTCAAGACAACAGCAAGTCTTGTGGGCATTAGCTTGAAACTGTGTCACTGCCTGCCCCTACCCTTGCTAAGGGCCCCTGCTTTTATGCCCTCCTACTCACTGCCACCCCCCTTTAAAACCACAGAATTTTAATGGGCGATGTCCCTGTTCATGAGTCCTGACAAGACAAAAAGTGGTGTAGAGTCGCAGTTGATTCTTGTCAATCTCAATGCCAAGAACAGAGTGAATAAGCAAAGTAAATAAACACAGACTAGTATTCAAGTGACTTTGCTGCCAGATCACTTATGAAATCACTGAAAAAGTATTAACCAAGTAATAAATCCTGGCGGCCCTTTGCTTTGAGTTGCAGTTTGAAGAGGAAACAAAGATATCAATTCTACAAATCACCTATTCTAGGACAATGTGGAACAATCATCTAAGTCAATTTCATCTGGACTGTTTTTCCCTGGGGTATGGCATTAGCCAACCCAACAGGGAGCCCATGACAAGTAAGTTTAGCTTTAGAGAATACACACACACACACACACACACACACACACACACACACACGTCATAAGAGGAATACTAGTGGGAACATGAAAGTTAAAGGTGCTTTGGTAAGAGTTCAGAAGGATTTGAAGAGGGGTACCTGGCTGACTCTATCCGTAAAGGGTGTGACTCTTGATCTTGGGGTTGTGAGTTTGAGCACCATGTTAGGTGTGGGGATTACTTAAAAGTTAAAATTTAAAAGGAGCACCTGGGTTAAGCATCCAACTTTTTTTTTTTAAGATTTTATTTATTTATTTGTTAAAGAGATAGAGAGAACACAAGCAGGGGGAGCAGCAGGCAGAGGGAGCAGCAGGCTCCCTGCCGAGCAGGGATCATGACTCTGGGATCATGACCTGAGCCAAATGCAGACACTTAACCAACTGAGCCACCCAGGTGTCCCAAGCATCCAACTCTTGATCTCAGATCAGATCTTGATCTCAGAGTCATGAGTTCAAGCCCCGTGTTGGGCTCCGTGCTGGGTATGGAGTATATTTTTTTTTAAATGATAATAAAATAAAAATTAAGTTAAATTTTTAAAAAAGGATTTGAGGAACATGTTATTTGGAACTGGAAGAAAGTTAATTCTTGTAATACAACAGGGGGAAAGATGGCTGAATGTCCTACAGTTGTATGGAAAGCAGAACTTGAAAGTGATGAACTTGAATACTTAGCTGAAATTGCCAAGCAGTACTTTAAAGGTACAACCTGGCTTCTTCTTGCCACTTACAGAAAAATGGAGAGGAAAAAGATAAATTGAGGGTCCCAGGCAATTCTGAAAACCAGTAAGCAAATTCCTTTCAGTTTCAAGACTTGAGAGTAATCCTCTGTGGCTGGAGACCCTGCCCTCTGGGTCCATATCATTTGAACTTTATGGAATTACAGTTAGTATACTGTGCTAATTGTAGGGGCACCTCCGTGGCTCCGTCTGTTAAACATCTGCCTTTGACTCAGGTCATGATGATCTCAGGGTCCTGGGACCCAGCCCCACATGGGGCTTCCTGCTCAGCAGGGAGTCTGCTTGTCCTGCTCCCTCTGCCCCTTCCCTCCCCCCTCCCCATGCTCTCAAATAAATAAAACCTTTCATACACACACACACACACACACACACACACACACACACACACACACACTGTGGTAACTGTATGTTGTGTTATTTAATTAACCATGGTGAATGAATTTTGTGCTTATCAAAATGAGGCAAAGGAGAACCACCCCTGTGTTTTCGCTCTAACTTTACCTCAACCTTACCCCTGACCTTCATCACGGCACTTAAGTAGCTCCTGGGCTCCTTACCCACAGAAGCCTTGCCCAATTAAGAGATATTTTACCCCCTCATTCCAAACTGTTTGGACATTACTCCAACGATTCTTCTAATGACTCACCAGGATTTCATTATAATAATGCTTTATAATTATCCCACTGAAGAGTGTATTAATGCTTATTTTACTTAAAAAGAAATATCTCTGATGTGGGTGAAGTTATTGAGTAACTGCTGCCAAGTTAAGCCAAAACTATTATCAATTTCTATGTCAATCTATTTACAAGTTCTAATTGGAGTGTTTTAATTCTAGCAAATTCTAGCACTATTAATGTGAATTTCACCGATGTCTAATTGGAATCAAGAATTTGGCAAATGATAGCTTTTTTACCTCCTATTAATGTATTCTTTCTAGCCACCTTGCAGATAAGTGGGGCTTTGCAATTAAGTTTAGAATATGGAATAACTGAAAATGTGTGTCACTTCCTGCTGTTGGTTTTTCAGCCTCAGTGTGCCATTTTAATGCTCTCTTCCTAGTTGCATTGACCCAGTGCTGAGAGACCACATGTGTGATGGAGTTAGATTGCCGGGTGCAGTACTGGAGCAGTGCCCTGCACTTTACATGAAAGAGTGGTAGGTTTTGTCTTGTGCAGCAGCTAATATGTGGTCCTGATCAATGTAGGGGTTCCTCCAACCTCAATGAAAGGGGTTCTCAAAACCCCTTTAATTATAGACACAAATTATAGATACACAAAATGAAATTTTTCCACAAAGATTTTATTTATTTATTTTGGAGACAGAGAGCATAGGGGGAGGGGCCCGCCCCAAGGGACAAGCAGAACAAGCAGATGCCATGCTTGTCTGGCACAGAGCCAGAAGGGGTCTCAATCCCAGGACCCAAGATCACTCCCAAGCCTAAATCAAGAGTCCCATGCCCAACGGACTGAGCCACCCAGACACCCCACAAAATAAACTCTTTATTACCAAGATTTGTAAACAATACACATATAGGATTCCAAATGTAAGTATTTCCTAAAATGACAGTTTAACATAATGTAATATGACACAAGTATATGGTGTTTTGAGGTTATATATGAACCTGGTTTTCAAAAATGCAAGACAAAGCAAAACAGAATTCTGTAAATACCTTGTATAAACAAAGACAAAATGAAAAACTGACTGTGGTACTTTTGGTACCTTAGAATTATAAATTTGCTTAGGTTGTAATCCTGGCCACTAGTTAAGAAGACAGGGTCTGTACACACTGGTTTCTGCAAAAGTACCCTAAAACCTTTTGGAATTAAATGGGTTTCTCAAATAATAATAATAATAATAATAATAATAATAATAATAATAATAATAAAATAAAGTAATAAAATATAAAAAAATAAAATGGCTTTTCCAAATCCATCAATACCAAAAGTAAAAGACCACTTTCTTCAACATATTGTAAAGCATAGAATTTATAACTGATTTAATCAACTGGTGAATTTCTAGAAATGGAGAGTACATAGGAAAGTTATAAATGTTGCAAGTACATTTATGAAAATTTGAAAAGATAATGTAAAAAAAAATTTTTTTTAAGTAGACTCTACCCTCAACGTGAGCCTCGAACTCACAACCCCAAGATCAAGTCACATGCTCTCTGGACTGAGTCAACGAAGCATCCCAAAACCTGTCACTTTTATATATTTTACTTTGGAATTACAAAAGCACTTTGCATTTGTTTCCTGCGCCATTTCTGTGAAGTAGTCCTGCTAAGTAATACGTCATAGTTACTGAAAGAGAGGCATAATCTCTCAGAGAGATGACTGTCTTTTAGGTGTTAACACAACACACTGCACTATCTTTGCAATTTTTTGTGAATATAGAATCACTTTTAAAAGGTAAAAACCACACACAACCATAGCCTAAGTTACCATAATTCTTGAGATCATATCATCCCAACAACTAGTAATTACATAATTAACATTCCAACTGGCATGCATGAATAACAGAAAAATATCAACCTGCAACAGTCCCGGGTAGTTCTTTATTCTTGAGTTACTCTACTGTAAGGTCTGAAGTAGGTCCAATATAGAAATAAGTGAAAGAAAGAAAGAAAGAGAGAGAGAGAGAGAGAGAGAGAGAGAGAGAGAGAGAGAGGAAGGAAGGAAGGAAGGAAGGAAGGAAGGAAGGAAGAAAGAAAAAGAAAGAAAGGAAGGAAGGAAGGAAGGAAGGAAGGGAGAGGGTGCCTGGGTGGCTCAGTGGGTTGAAGCCTCTGCCTTCGGCTCAGGTCATGATCTCAGGGTCCTGGGATCGAGGTCCACATCGGGCTCCCTGCTCAGCAGGGAGCCTGCTTCCTCCCCTCTCTCTGCCTGCCTCTCTGCCTACTTGTGATTTCTCTCTCTGTGTGTCAAATAAATAAATAAAATCTTTAAAAAAAAAAAAAAAGAAAGAAAGGGAGAGAAAGAAGCCCTAAATTTTCCCCTAAACATATCAGTGTTAAGTATAGATATGAAAGCTATTATTCAAATTAAACCTTCCCCAACTGGTAGTCCAGAAAAATGTCAATCCACCTGGACTTTATTGGACCAGACAAAACTGGATTTGCTAGCATCCATCTTTTGGGTACAGGGGAGTCATTGCATTTCTGGGAAAAGATTCCTACAGACAGCTACAGCCCATTGACCATTGCCTCTTACCCCCACCTGCCAATACTGCCTGCCAAAAACAACCCTCTGGAGACTCAAGACAGCTGGTAAAAAAGTAAAGTTGCTGAGATTGTAAGAAAAGTTTGTTTTCACCTCTCCTAATGTTGGGCTTTTTCTATCTTCTGAGATAATTAGACTGGGGTGAGCAGTTTCTATATCTAGGGTCAAGCTGACCTTAAATAGATTGATTATTTTCTGTAGGTTAAAATATTGTTCGGGAGAACCAATGTATTTTTTCTCAAATTTATATGAAAAGAAGACTGGGTTGTTTAGGTTTTTGTGCCTGTTATAGGTGCCTTCTTTCTTTTTTTAAGAGATTATTTATTTATTTGAGAGAGAGGGAGAGAGCACAAGGGAGGGGAGGGGGAGTGAAAGGGAGTACCAGGCTTCCTGTTGAGCAAGGAGCCTGACACAGGGCTCAATCCAATGACCCTGGAATCATGACCTGAGCTGAAGGCAGACGTTTAACCGACTGAGCCACCCAGGTGCCCCAATAATAGATACTTTCAAGACCTGGGAGCAGCTCCTGTTCTGACACACCTTTCCACTATTTCAAACAGGAGCCTTTTAAAGTGCTCACATGCTGTGAGAATTTTACTTTGTTCTCATTCAGTTTCTCTTGAGTGGCTTTCTCTTCAATCTGTAATTTGAATTCTTCTCTTTAAGAAAATGCTTAAGTTGTTTAAAATCAGAGTGTAATTTCCCCTTTGATTTTTTATCTTCATTTGAAATTCAAATGATTTTGAGACTTGCATGTCTTTTTTTGTTTTTAATTTAAAAATACTTTATTTCTAAAAATTCTAATCATTATCTGAGCTTTCAGTATGTTGTAGTCTTTTTGCTGGTGGAAGGTCTTGTTTTCGACGTTGATGGCTGCTGACTGATCAGGATGGTGGTTGCCGAAGGCTAGGGTGGCTGTGGCCATTTCTTGAAATAAACAACAATGAAGTCTGCTGCATCAATTGACTCTTCTATTCACAAATGATTTGTCTGTAGCATGTGATGCTGTTTGATAGCATTTTACTCACCTAGAACTTTCTTTCAAAATCAGAGTCAACCCTCTCATACCCTGCCATTGCTTTAACAACTAAATTTATGGAATATTCTAAATCTTCTGTTGTCGTTTCAACAGTCTTCACAGCACCTTCACCAGAAGTAGTTTCCATCCCCAATAACTTTCTTTGCTCATCCACAGAAGCAACTCATCACCCGTTAAATTTTTATCATGAGATTCCAGCCATTCAGTCACATCTATTTCTAATTTTCTTGCTATTTCCACCATACCTGCAGTTACTTCCTTCACTGAAGTCTTGAACTCCTCAATCTCATCCTTGAGGGTGGGAATCAACTTCTTCCAAATGCCCATCCATGTTGATATTGTTACCTCTTCCCATGAATCACAAATGTTCTTAAAGACATCTAGAATGACAAATCCTTTCAGGAGACTTGCATTTCTAACCTCCTCTCATCATCTTCAACCTGCTTTTGCAGGGGTTTGATGTAGCTTTTGAACTTCTTCCTGTGGCCAGCCACAGCTCGCTCGATGGGTCTCAGGGGGTGGCCCTGGTGGCCAGAGGAGACCTTGCACCAGGACACAGCAGCTCCACATCCTCCTCACAGAACAGGGTCAGAGCCTGACCATGCTGCTCACACAGGGCTTTCCCTCCCTACTATCTTCTCTTGCTCCTCCTGGAGGGAAGCTGCTGGACCAAGTCAGTCACGTGACCTAACTGCACATTCCTCTTGATGTTCCTGTCAGGACAGTGGTGGAAGCAGACGGGACAGGGGAGGATGTCCTGCAGGCCTTCCCAGCACTGGTGGATGCAGGAGCCACAGAAGTTGTGCCCACAGTCCATAGTCACTGGGTCTCTCAGGTAATCTAGGCAGATGGGGCAGCTGGCCTCGGCTTGGAGCTCAGCCAGGAAGGCTGCAAAGGACATTTTATAGTCAGGGTTTCCATGTGAAGAGATTCCCTTAGAAATGTTTGGTTCTCCCAGAAGTAGGAAAAGTGAGAAGCTGAGGGCTCCTCAGCCCTCACCTTCCTTCCTGACATGTAGCATCTAGCAAGCCATACCCCCTGTGTTTAACTACTACTTCATCCCCTTAAGTCCCAGGGGGAGCTACGATAAGAAGTCACAGGACATACCAAGTAGAGATGACGCCAGCACTTCCTCCTCTGCCTCTGGTGCCCAGCCCAACTAAAGCAGAGCAATGGAATTCTACTGGCCAGGAAAGACACATAATCCACATCATTAAGTCATTCCTATGGGCAAGAAGACACTCTCATCTGAAGCTGAAGGTCAGTGGAGATAAATGCCATCCTTCCAGTACAATCCCTTCTTACCTGTAATTAAATGTTGATGAGGTGGAATTTCCCCCGTAGATATATTCTAGTTAAGAAATGCAGTAGGATGGGTTGCCTGGGTGGCTCAGTCAAGTATCTGCCCTCAGCACAGGTCATGATCCCAGGATCCTGGGAGCAAGTCTCCCATCAGGCTCCCGGCTCAGCGGGGAGTCTGTTTCTCCCTCTCCCTCTGCTGCTCTCCCCTGCTTGTATGTGCTCTCTCTCTCTCAAATAAATAAATAAAATCTTAAAAAAAAAAAAAAAGCAATCAGTAGGATGGCCATTGCAATACACTGAGCTCCACAGAGACAGCCCTGGGGTAGGTGAGAGCCAGGTGGGCACTGGTGACTCTGTGCCTCGCTGAGGAAAATAATCAAACATGGGCAGAGCAGGTCCTAAGAAGCCGAGAAACAACATGTCATCATATGCATTCACTTGTGCAAACCTGCAGAGAGGAGCATAAGAACAAGCACCCAGATGCTTCTGCCAACCTCTCAGAGTTTTCTAAGATGCCCTTCAACAGATGAATGGATAAAGAAGATGTGGTCCATATATACAATGGAATATTATGCAGCCATCAGAAAGGATGAATACCCAACTTTTGTATCAACATGGATGGGACTAGAGGAGAATATACTGAGTGAAATAAGTCAAGCAGAGAAAGTCAATTATCATATGGTTTCACTTACTTGTGGGACATAAGGAATAAAATGGAGGACTCTAGGGGAAGAAAAGGAAAAGTGAATTGGGGTAAATTGGAGGGGGAGATGAATGATGAGAGACTGTGGACTCTGAGAAACAAACTAAGGGTTATGGAGCGGGGGGATGGGTGAACCTGGTGGTGGGTATTAAGGAGGGCACGACTGGGTGTGGTGGATAAACAATGAATCTTGGGTCACTGAAAAAATAAAATTAAATTAAATTAAATTAAAAATAAAAGACTAAGAATTACTATGTGAGGGTTAACAACTGTAAACAACAATATACCTTTTATTACATTGTCAATTTTATTATGGAGACAAAAATTAAAGCAGACTATATATCATCCTTTCTGAAAAACACTAAGTGTTGACCATACGCATCTGTATGATATACTTAATATGATTGTTTAAAAATAACCAAATATATCTATTACATTGTTTAAGTTCTTGAATAAATTGTTTTTTTTTTTTTAAAAAAAAAAAGGGGGGCGCCTAGGTGGCTCAGCGGGTTAAAGCCTCTGCCTTCCACTCAGGTCATGATCTCAGGGTCCTGCAATTGAGCCCTGAATCAGGCTCCCTGCTCAGCGGGGAGCCTGCTTCCCCCTCTCTCTCTGCCTGCCTCTCTGCCTACTTGTGATCTCTCTCTATCTGTCAAATAAATAAATAAAAATTCTTTTAAAAAATTAAATTAAAAAAAAAAGAAGTGCTTGGAGAGGTGCAAGACCATGTCTGCCCAAGAGAAAGGAAAATTTGAAAACATGGCAAAGGCAGACACGGCCCGTTATGAAAGAGAAATGAAAACTTTTTAAAAAATATTTTATTTATTTATTTGACAGAGATAGCGAGAGAGGGAACACAAGCAGGGGGAGTGGGAGAGGGAGAAGCAGGCCTATCGCTGAGCAGGGAGCGGGATGCCGGCTAGATCCCACCATGACCTGAGCGGAAAGCAGACACCTAACGACTGAACCACCCAGGCACCCGGAGAAGTGAAAACTTATATGCCCCCTGCAGGGGAAACAAAAAAGAAGTCCAAGGGTCCCAGTGCACCCAAAAGGCCTCCTCCCGCCTTTTCCTTGTTTTGTTCTGAGTATCAGCCAAAAATCTATGGGAAGATCCTGGCCTATCCATTGGCGCCATTGCAGAGAGACAGGGAGAGACATGGAACAGCACTGCTGCCAAGGACAAGCAGCCTCACAAAAAGAAGGCCACTCAGCTGAGTGAAAAAATGAAAAATATATTGCTGCACACTACGCTCAAGGGAAGCCCGAGGCAGCAAAAAGGGAGTCATACAAGCTGAAAAAAAAAAAAAAAACAAGACAAAGAAGGAAGACCAGGGAGACTAGGAAGACGAAGACAATGAGGAAAATGAAGATGATGAGGATGAGTAAGTTGGTTCTTGAGCAGTTTTTTTCTTGTCTATCAAGCATTTCAGCCCCTGTATACAACTCACTCCTTTTAAAAGAAAAAAACTGAAATTCAAGACTGTGTAAGATTTGTTTGCCCTACAATGTCTTTTGGTATAGCGAACACACTACCGAATGTGTCTTTAGACAGCCCTGTCCTGGTGGTATTTTCAACGACCATTAACCTTGCCTGGTGCAGTGTGGGGGTGGAAAATTCTGTATGCTTCTAAGTAAATACAATTTTTTAATTTAAAAAAAAGCAGTAGGAAATACAGAAGTACGTACTGAGATTATTTGCATTTTGCTTCAAGCAAATACATGGTACAATCAGACAAACAGTAACAATAATAAAAGTAATAGCCACAACCAAAAACAACTCAAATGGCCAACAAATGGGTGACTGGATCAAAAAATTGTGGTGTATTCTCAAAATGGCATCGTATTCAGCAATAGAAATGAAAGAACTATTAATTGTCGTTGGGGATGGGGTAGGGTGGTTGTATAATGTAGACGAAGATTAAAAGGAGGATTGAGAAAATATCTAAGGTTGATATGATAGTGATATAGTCACTATCTTGAATGTGATGGATTCATGGATGCATACCTGACAAGTTACCAAACTGTACACTATGAAAAACCATAGTTACTTTTATGTCAATTATCCCTCAAATGGCTGTTCTCGTTGCAAGATAAAACTTTTTCCTGTTATGCACACATATTTGCTCTTCGGTTAAACTGTAAGTTAACGAACTTCCTAGCTGTTCCTTTAGCAACCTCATAAGGTGGCCTGTCGTCTATGTGGCTAGGCAACACTGCTTATGAGAGAGATGACCTCTAGTTGGTAAGTTGCATTTGGACTGGGAGGAACTAAAAATACACTCTAAATACCTGAAGGGAACACTATAGCTTTGGCCTTTGTTGAGTATGTTGATCTTGTAATTAGGTATGTCCTTTGAGGGACCATGGAAACTATACATGTAGGAAACTGTATCAACCAGAATGACTCTCCCACTCCCCAATTGTGGGTCTGGTCCCACTAATACTGATTTGTCACCTGGCCATGGGCGAGAGGAATGAGGACTCCCACTGAAGAAAGGTATTTAACACTGACCTGCTGGCCAGCTTTGGTTCATGTGCCATATACTTCTGATCTGTTAATAAACATGGCCTACAGTAGTCTTGTGAATCAGAATGCTTTGTCACGGGGCACCTGGGTGTCTCAGTCGGTTAAGTCGCTGCCTTCGGTTCAGGTCATGATCCCAGGGTCCTACCATTGAGTCCCACATGGAGCTCCCTGCTCCGTGGAGAGCCTACTTCTCCCTCTCCCTCTGCCTCCTTCCCTCTTCCCACCTTGCTTGTGCTCTCTCTTGCTCTCTCTCAAATAAATAAATACAAAGTCTTTAAAAAATATATTTTTTAATTATCCTGTGCAACAAGAAAACCATGCAAATGTGAACACCGAATATGTGATTAAAATAAAGAATTTTGTATGTGTGTCATGACGGTGTAACTTTTTTAAAAAGACAGTCCCTATCCTTTAAAGATAAAGCTCAAATATATACATGTGAAGTGACATATGGGGAATATTGTCTAGAATTTGCTTCAATATAATTAGGAGGAAAAGGAGGAAAGAGGGTGGGATATAGATGACAGAAGATCACCAAAGTGTTGGCGATTATTGAAGCTAAACAACGGGTCTGTAGGGGTTCATTTATTAATCCATCTATTTTTGAATATGTTTGAAATTTTTTGTTCTAACTCTTCCACTGAGAATGTGGACAGAATACACAAAACAATGGAGCTAGAAGGCCCTGGAGAGCAAACAAGTCTGTCAGGACCTGAGAGGCCAAGATCCTAGAGCGAAGGTAGCCCCTACTGGCCTCTTTTTGTATCTCTCAAGGAATGAGGGCACTGTCTGCATGGGGGGTAGGTTTCTATTTTTATATATAATGTGTGTGCATAGTATGTAAAACATTCTCATCTGTGCATCTCCTCCCTATTCACTCACTACCCTCAGTTATTCCCTCTCCTCTTGTATCAATTTACGTGTGTTCCATCATCCTATCAGCATACAAATGAGGGGTCATTGCTCCCATCCCCAAAGGAAATCCTCTCCAGATGTCACTCCTCCTAGTCCCATCTCGTTCCTCTGGTCTTTCTACAATAACACTCCTTGCGTGGGGTGCCTGGGTGGCTCAGTCAGTTAAGTGTCCAACTCTTGACCTCGGCTCAGGTCTTGATCTCACAGTCATGAAATGAGCTTTAAAAACAAAACCAAAACCAAAAAAAACCTTGTGAAAGTTTCCTCTATTTTCCATTTCTCTCTCGAATCCACTAGAAAGCAAGTTTACCTAGTCCCAATTCCACGAACACCTCTTTTTAAAAATTAACCAATGATATCTACTCGGCTCAAATCAATAGTCATTTTCTGTCCCGAACATACTTGATCTGTCAGCAGCATTTGACAGAGCTGGTGACTCTCTTCCTGAAACTCTTTCTTGTCCTGGTTTTCAGACCACCAACTCTCTTTCCTTTCTGGCCATTTCTTCCAGTCTCTTTTGCTAGAAACACCTAATCACTGCCTCTCAAGTACACCATAACTAGGGTCCCCGGATTTAGCAAATAAAAATGCAGGACAAACCGTTAAAATTGAAATACTGCATGGGATATACATCTCCTAAAAAGTCGTTTGTTATTTTGCCTCAAGCTTGGATCTCTTCCCTAACTTTAGATCCATGCATCCAACCGTTCCTTGACATCTCCACTCAGGCCTCAAACAGGCATTGCCACCTTGAATCTGTTCAATAGAGCTCCTGCTATTCCTATGAGACCCACCTCCTGCTGCAGCCTTCCTTTCTGTTAATGCTTCCTCCATTTTAGCAGTTACTCAGGCTAGACACACTCATGCCATCCGTGATCCTTCTTAAATGTCCCAGGATCACCAAGTCCTGTAGCCTTTCTCGCCAAAATGGACCCAGAAATCAATACTTCTCATCACTCCCACAACCACCCACGTGCTCCGAGCCACCGTCATCATCCCTTGCCTGAATTACTGAAGTAACTTCTAATGGTTCCTCTGCTTCTTCCATCTTTCTTTCTTTCTTTCTTTCTTTCTTTCTTTCTTTCTTTCTTTCTTTCTTTCTTCCTTTCTTTCTTTCCTTTTCTTTTCTTTTTCTTTCTTTCTTTCTTTTTCTTTTTTCTTTCTTTCTTTCCTTTTCTTTTCTTTCTTCCTTTCTTTCTTTTTAAGATTTATTTATTTATTTACTTGAGAGAGAGAGAGCACGGGCAGGAGAGGAGTTAGAGGGTGAAGCAGACTCACCACTGAGCGGAAGCCTGACCCAGAGCTTGGTCCTAGGACCCTGGGATCATGACCTGAACTGAAGGCAAACACTTAACTGACTGCACCATCCAGGTATCCTTTCCATTTCTCAATTTTTCATCTATTTCAACACAGTAGCTGCTGTTCCCGGTAAACTATGAATGGATCATGTCATCCCTCTGCTCCAAACTGCTCCAAACCCTCCAGTGATTTTCCACTTGATTCAGAAAAGTTGACCTATGGGACCCAACATGTATCCTCCCTCCCCCTTTTTGTCTTCACCTCCTAAATTCTCTATCACTAGTCCTTTATGCTTCAGCTTTCTGGCCTCCTTGCCATTTCCTAAACACTTTCCATGCATTCTTCTCAAATACTTATTTAATTCATTGAATACTTAATCCACTGATGAAATATTTTATTAATTCACTACTATATGCTAGCTACTTAGGGGATAAAATGATTCAGGAAGTAGTACTATTCTTGCCTCTGTTGTATTGAAGGGGAAACAAGATTCTAGGAGGTTATAACCTGTCCAGGGTCTCACAACAGGATTGAAATACTGTAAAATAATAAAAAAGATGTTTTCGTAATAATGTATTTGTATCTATAGCTATCTCTAGGTACAGTATTTAGCAACAAGAGCCCAAAGTGGGGTAGTCACCACTCAGGAGCAGCTCACATTTACCCCCCCTTCCTCCCATCTCCCCCCTTCCTCCTTGTCCAGTCCAGCAGGGGACACAGAGATGTGGGGTCCTGGCCACACCCACAGGTGGAACAACCCTCCCTGCTTTTCCAAAACTGCATCCCCTCTGGATCAGACTGAAGTATCCACCCTGCAAGCCAAATGTCTTTTTAAAGGTCAATCTAATCTTTCTCCAAACCCTCAATATGCACATGATGCCTCCCAGGTCCCCCTGATTAGGTCACTTCAATCATCAGAGGCTGTCAGAGCCCCGAGTTCCTTCCTTCCTAGAAGGAATGCAGTGGAATGAGGCATTTCTATCTGAGTCTTCGGATAAAGTCTGGATCCCCATGACCCCAGCCCCCACCCAGGGTGAGTCTGAGTCCGGTCTGGCCCATGAAGGAGGAATCCCACAACCCGCGGAGGCTGGGGAGACCCCCACTCCCTGTTACTCACGTGACCGAGGAACCCTCCCCTGCACCCTGAGACTGTGGCCAAGTGCCCTTGCCAGGACACCCCACTCCCCCGGCTCGCGGCTGGCGCAGTCGTCCCCGCTGGCATCCGTGCAGGCCCAGAAACTTCCCCGAGACTCTGCTTACTTGTGGCGGCCGTCCTTGCCGGACCGGTTCTGCCCCGGTTTACAGCTTGTGAAGAGCGGCTCTTACACCTTCATGACCTGCCCGGGATTGAGGACCCCGCCCTTCCCTGCAGCGCTAACGGGTTTTCTCTTCTTCGTGGGAAGAACCAACCTCCCAGTCACTGTAAAGGTTGGAGTGAGTCCAATTCCCCTTCAAAACCCTGTAGGGAGTGTCCTTTCCTGGGGCCTTCGTAGAGGGTCGGGGGAGGGCGAAGCTCCGGCCGGTACTGGAAAGGGAGGGGCAGAATCCGATTCGTTTGGGGGATGTATACCCATTTTGTACTAGGGGAAGAAGGGTGTATGGTCTTCAAAAACATTCAGATGTGTTCAGATGGGGTAATCTCACACAAAAACTATTCTTTTTAGTTGACACCTGACTGGTGACCGCTGAGCAGTTGACCTTCAGCCCTGTGCTTTGCCTCTATCTTCTTAATAGACCCGGTCGTCTCATCAGCCCGCCCATTTGGCCCTCCACTCAACAGACTGCCAATGCTCGATCTGCCTGATCGTTAGAATCCTGGAACACAGAGACGGCAGCCAGCGTGGACACAGACATCCGACCGTTCAGGGAGAAGAAAAGCAACGCAGATTTTGCCCTGCTTCTGTGCGGATGACCATCCGTTCAGGCGACATGGATAAGGCTTTTTTCATCCGGAACCCAAATCCCGTCCTTCAGGACTGTGCACTGAGTGGAGTCTACCACCATCTGCTGGAAAACTTGAACAATCACACCGACGTACGTTCTAAAACTTCACATATCTCAAAAGTAATGTGGGGATATTCCGTCCTCTAGTGGCCAAGGCAGCAGGTGCCCAAGATCTTAGAGCGGTAACGTTTCCAGCCCTTGGTCTTTCCTGGAAGTGGTCTGTGCACATTTAGGTGTGTGTGCATTCCTTCTTTTAAACTGGGGAGAGCACAAGTGTTCTGTAACTTCCCCTTCGCCTCTTTTGTTCACTTCACATATGGGCTTAGAAACGTTCCCCGGGGGGTGCCTGGGTGGCTCAGTGGGTTAAAGCCTCTGCCTTTGGCTCAGGTCATGGTCTCAGGGTCCTGGGATGGAGCCCCATATGGGGCTCTCTGCTCTCAGCAGGGAGCCTGCTTCCTCCTCTCTCTCTGCCTGCCTCTCTGCCTACTTGTGATCTCTCTCTCTGTCAAACTAAATAAAATCTTTTTAAAAAAAGAAACATAACCCCAGGGCGCCTGGGTGGCTCAAGTCGTCTGATCCCAGAATTCAGGGATCGAGCTGGGTGTTGGGCTCCCAGCTCCAGCTCAGAGGGAAGCCTGCTTCTCCCTCTCCCACTCCCCATGCTTGTGTTCCCTCTCTCACCGTCTCTCTTTCTCTGTCAAATAAATAAAATCTGAATGAATGAATAAAATGTTCCCATATTGGGGCATCTGGGTGGCTCACTTGGTTAAGCCTCTGGGAACTCTTGATTTTGCCTCAGATCAGGGTCCTGGGATGCAGCCCCAACTCTGGTTCCCTGCTGCGGGGGGGGAGGGTAGTCCTCTGTCCCCTCTCCTGCTTCCCCGGACGTGTGCTTGCACTCTCTCTCTCTCAAGTAAATAAATAAATCTAAAAAAAATTTTTTTTCCTCATACCAGCACTGGTATTTCACTCTTTTGAGTCAACTTTGAGCAAAATCCTAAATGGAAAATGTATTCCTGGTAGAAAAAGCAAGTTTCTGGAGAAAGGATATCCTTCCTGCTAGATCAGTGTTTCCACCAGTATTTTTGTACCTTTTCATTTTCAAATAAAAACCACCATGTACTGGGTATGCTACTAGGTGAGGGACCCTGTGCTCTATGCCTTACTCAGACATACCACGGAAGCTTCACAAGAATTCTGTATTGTGGAAAGAACTGTCTCCCATAAACAAAAAGGGGAGAGGGAGACTCAGGATGGCGACTCGAGGCCGCAGGGATGCAGCTCACTTCTCTGCGCTGCCACCACAGTCTCTCTCTTTCAAAAAGGCTTGTGGGTCTGTAAGGTTTTTTTCTACCCCTTGACCTGGCAATTCCTGATTTGAGAATACGCCCCCCAAAGAAAGTCAAAGAAGAGGAGAATCACCATGCATAGATTACCACGCAAGCAGTATTTATCAAATGGAAAGATTAGAAACACGCCACCTACAGGAGAAACAGAATGAGCTTGAGCCTTGGTGTTGAGACAGGGAAACCACAAGGATCCCATGAAAAATTGCTCTTTTTGCTCCTTTTCCGGCTTCTATTTTTGCTAGGACCCTACACCCCAGGCCTTACACACGTCTTAGAGAACAGATAATGTACATTTTTCTTGTAAAGGTGAAGGAGTTAGTGGTTTTTATTTATTTATTTTATAAGGAAGGATTTTATTTATTTTTTATTTTTTTAAAAGATTTTTATTTATTTATTTCACAGCAGGAGAGAGATCACAAGGAGGCAGAGAGGCAGGCAGAGAGAGAGGGGGAAGCAGGCTCCCTGCTGAGCAGAGAGCCCGATGCGGGCCTCGATCCCAGGACCCTGAGATCATGACCTGAGCCGAAAGCAGAGGCTTTAACCCACTGAGCCACCCAGGCGCCCGAGTTAGTGGTTTTTAGAGTCTTCTAGCACAGTAGATAACATCTAAGGGGTAGCCGGCAGGGTCCTTAGGAATGTTTTTCCAGACCACTGACTCATCAAGACCCCAGGCTTCAGGGCATAAGTGATTTACCGAAGGCACCTAAGCACTCGTTTTTGTTCCTGGATTACTGAGAAGACACGTGCACCAGACCACCGCCCTCAATAAAAACCCCCAGGCCCCAAGCAAAAAATGAGATTCTTTCTTTCTTTATTTTTTTTTTTTAAAGATTTTATTTATTTATTTCACAGAGGGAGAGAGATCACAAGGAGGCAGAGGCAGGCAGAGAGAGAAGGGGAAGCAGGCTCCCTGCTGAGCAGAGAGCCCGATGCGGGCCTCGATCCCAGGACCCTGAGATCATGACCTGAGCCGAAAGCAGAGGCATTAACCCACTGAGCCACTCAGGCGCCCGAGATTCTTTCTTTAACACTCTGTTGGTATCTACACTCTCTGTCTTTTTCTTTTTCTTTTAAGATTTTATTTTTCTTTATTTGTTTTTCTTGAAGAGGGAGAGAGGGGCGGGGGGGGGCAGAAGGAGAGAAAGAGAGAATCTTTTTTTTTTTTTTTTAAGATTTTATTTATCTATTTGAGAGAGTGTGTGTGGCAGAGAAGCCGGCTCCCTGCTGAACAAGAAGCCCCATCTGGGACTCGATCCCAGGACCCCAGGATCATGACCTGAGCTGAAGGCAGGTGCTTAACCAGCTGAGCCACCCTCTCTATGTCTTTAATAAAGTCTGCTCTCACTTTGTCTCTGCTTGCCCTTGACTTCTATCCTGCATAGAAGGATAGCTAAGGAAGCTAAGGACCCTCTTGGCTGGTCCTACAAGACAACCCTCCAGGTCCTCGAACCCAGCCCGCCTGCATTAGTGGGATCTTGGCTCTGTTAGTTACTGATTAGGTATCTCAGGAAAAGTTGCTTAATTCCTCTGAACCTGTTTCCTCTTTTGCCAAATAAGTTTAAGATGAAAGTCGCAGTGATACTGTTCACAACAAAAGAGTGTGTATATTACTCTAGTAATATGTACAATATAGTCTATAAATGACATTAGCATTAGATCGGTGTCCCACAACAAGCAAATGGGTAAGGAGAGTAGTAGATTATAAACAAACTCAAGAGCATACGGAGAACGTATCAACTATTGACCCTAAAAGTCATACTTTTTTTTAAGTACGTTATGCTTTATAAACTGATGGAAGTGCCTAGAACTTAGGCATATTTTTACTCAATCCACAGACAAGACATGGTGTAAACACTTTTGCAATATTCTGATTTTGAGGAGAGTGTGAGCAAAGATAAGAAGGAGATTGTTTTGTGTAATTTAAAAAGAGTTCTTCATTAGTTTCTTGTAGAAAGTAATTTATATACAATACGAGAGGGTATAATTATGTTTTAAGTGGCTGTCTCCAAGCTTGTTCCAACTCACTATTTCACTTAATTTCACCAATCCATCTCTTTAGGTGCAGACGCTCTTATTTTTCTACACTCTTTTTTTTTATTTCAAACCTCCAGAAAAATTGGAAGAATAGTACAGTTAAAACCAATATACCAATACCTTAGATTGTCCAATGAACATGTTTGCCATATGGTTTTATTTCTCTCTATATAACTATTTTATGTTAATTTGTTTTGCTAAAGCATTTATTTTATCTTTTTAAGATTTATGTATGTATGCATTTATTTGAGAGAGAGAGAGAGCGTGCACAAGCAGGGGGGAGGGGCAGAGGGAGAGGGAGAAAGAGACTCCCGCTGAGCAAGGAGCCTGATGTGGGACTCAATCCCACGTCTGAGATCCCAGGACCTGAGCCGAAGGCAGACGCTTAACCAGCTGAGCCACTCAGGTGTCCCATGCTTCAGTCTTTTTTTTTTTTTTTAAGATTTTATTTATTTATTTGACACAGAGAGAGAGATCAGATCACAAGTAGGCAGAGAGGCAGGCAGAGAGAGAGGAGGAAGCAGTCTCCCTGCTGAGCAGGGAGCCCAATGCGGGCCTCGATCCCAGGACCCTGAGATCATGACCTGAGCCGAAGGCAGAGGCTTTAAGCCACTGAGCCTCCCAGGCACCCAGCTTCTGTCTTTTTTAATCAAGAAAAACTTCCTTGACTTTTTAAAAGATAAATTTATTGAGGTATAATCAACAAACAATAAACTTCAAAGCAATATACACAATTTCATGGGGACTGACATGGGAAAGCTGTCAAAGCATCAGCATCATGAAGATATTGAAAGTCCTCATCACTCCCCAAATTATCTTTAATCTAGAACAGTGCTCCTGTCTGTCCTGTCCTCCCTCCTTTTTTTTTTTTTAATGACTTTTTCTTTTTTAAGAGCATGCACAGTGGAGAGGGGCTGAGGGAGAGGGAGAGAATCTTAGGCACACTCCATGCCCAGCACTGAGCTGGACATGGCACTTGATCTCCTGACCCCAGGACCATGACCTGAGCTGAACTCAAGAGTTGGACACTTAACTGACTGAGCCATCCAAGCACTCCCTTTCCTCATGACTTTTATGAAGACTCAGGCCAATTGTCCTGTTGAGTGTTCCACACTCTAGATTAGCCTAATTGTTGCCTCGTGATTAGATTCAGGGTTAAATATTTCAGCAGAATATTACATAGCTGTATGGCGTTCTTCCCACTGCGTCTTGCTAGTGGACACTGACCACAAAAGGTCAGTTTTTTTCAGTTGGTTCAGGTGGTGTCTACAAATGTCTCCATGATGAAGGTCCCTTTCCCTTCATAATTAAAAGTAGTTTGTGGAGTGGATATCCCAGTCCCTAACAACGTTTCCTCAAAGGCTTTAACCAGTGACGATTCTTGCTTGAATCAATGATCGCATCGTGCACAGCAAATGGTTATCCTCTAATTTCTGTGCCTCTACATTAACTTGGGGAATTCTTCTCTAAAGAAGAGTTTAACCTCCCTGACTCTCCCTCTACCTCTTGGAAGTCACCCTTTGGACTCATAAATTCTTTTCCTATCTAATGTGTTATAATCCATTACTTTTCTTTCTGAGGCTCAAAGTCTTCCACATTTGGCCAGTTGAGCCCCTTTACACTGACTTCTGTGTCCTTGTAACAAGTCCCCAGTCGTCTTTGAGCACATTCTTGCTCTGACACAAGAGACTTCAGTCTCATCTTCCCCTCGCCTGAGAGCCATCTAGAATTAGCCATTTCTCCATGACACCCTGGCTCCTTTGATTGGTGAAGGACATTTAAAAATCAAGATCTAGAGGAGTAAACTTTTTTTTTTTAAGTAGGCTCTACATCCAATGTGAGGCTCGAACTCATGACCCCAAAATCAAGAGTTGCATGTTCCACCAACTAAGCCAGCCAGGAGCCCTGGGAGTAAACCCTTTTAAATGTTTGAAGTAAAAGCTTTGAGGGTGTGCATTTTAAGATTTATGAAGACAAAAAAAAAAAAAATTTGAACTATGAAGGATCTGAGATTTCACCTTATTTTTGAGCTAACAAGTTAGCCTGCCCCTCTTTCGTGGATGCCCATAGAAGACACCATCACCTTGGATCATACACAAAGCACACTAAGTTTTACATTAGCATTGGTGCCCCGTAGCCCCTTACTCCCCCATCCCCTGGGGTAGACCTAGATGAATGACGTGCACACAGTGAATTTGCATGTCAGTCAAGGAACCTCAAGTTCAACCTCAAGGAAACTCCCAGTCTTCTTTAATAGGCTGCAAGCAAACCTGCCCAAACTTCATCCCACAGGAAAGCATCATCTTTATTATATTATACAGTAATCATACCTCCCTCTTTGGAGGGCAACTCTATATCTGTCTTTCTAAGCACTTCCTCCTGCACACACCCTTGAAAAAATAGTCCAGAACCAAAATTCAGTCAGTACATCTGCTCACAAGATGTGCAGAAACACAAGAGACCCTCAGAGAATTGTCTCCTAACGTTAACAGACCATGAAGAAGCAGTAAACCTGGATGGGCTTGGAAACCTGGATCTTTGATGAAAGTACTGAGAAAAGTCCTGGGGGTGCCTGGGTGGCTCTGTCAGTTAAGCATCTGACTCTTGATTTTGGCTCAGGTCATGATCTCAGGGTCATGAAATGGACCCCTGAGTCAGTCTCACACTGGGTGTGGAGCCTGCTTAAGATTCTCTCTCTCCCTCAGAAAGCCTGGGTAGCTCAGTTGGTTGAGTGTCTGACCCTTGATTTTGGATCAGGTAATGATCTCGAGATTGTGGGATAGGGCACTGTGGGCTCCGCACTCCACAGGGAGTCTGCTTGGGATTCTCTCCTGCCCTCTCCTCCTGCCCCTCCCCCCTCTAAAAAACTCCCAGTGGAGTGGGGGATGAAGGTGTGAAGAAGGAGAAATGTGGATCTTCAAGCAGTAGTGTGCAGCCGTGATTCTCAAAGTGTGCTCTCTGGAACAACAGCATCAGGACCACAAAGGAATTTATTAAAAATACAAATTCTTGGGCGCCTGGGTGGCTCAGTGGGTTAAAGCCTCTGCTTTCGGCTCAGGTCATGATCTCAGGGTCCTGGGATCGAGGCCCGCATCGGGCTCTCTGCTCAGCAGGGAGCCTGCTTCCTCTTCTCCCTGTCTCTCTGCCCGCCTCCCTGCCTACTTGTAATCTCTCTCTGTGTGTCAAATAAATAAATAAAATCTTTAAAAAAAAAAATACAAATTCTTGACCCCCACCTCAAACCGAAAGAATTAGAAAATCAGGGGTTATGGGTGGTGGAGCACAGGAATTGTGATGTCTAAATGTGATGTCTCTCCCAGTAACATGGGGGCCCCCAAATGTGAGGCGATGATTGGGTGGAAGGCAGTGGCGAGAGGTGAAAGAATTCACCTGAGGCAGAACAAAGAAGTTTATTGACTACACCGTAAGGGAGTCGTGGGCAGGACTGTGGAGGACAGGCTGTTGGCAATGAGGCAGTGTGGGGGGCTGTTTTTAAAGGGGGATCATGAAGAGGTAGGGGGACAAATGGAATCTTCCCTTTTTTGGAAACTGCCTAGTTGTAAGTAGCCCATTGGTCAGCTAGGGCCCGCAGCTGTTTTGAGTTGGGTTGTCTGATGGGCCTCTCTGTATTCAGCCCGGGGCTGGCTGTGGACTCTTTCTGTGTTCCATCGCCCAAGCCTGTTTGCCTAAAATCGGCCTCTACAGAAGTCAATCCGGTTATTACATGCCTATCAGGTGATTGTGGTGTATCCTAAAGTTTGAGAACCTTTCATCTGGAAATTGCATCTGAAGGAAGCTAGACTGTGTCACCCCAAAATATGCCTCTTTGACATAAAAGTGATTTGAGCTGAAGGCAATTAAGAAGCCACAAACCCAGAAAGGCTCTCTCTCTGCCTAAACATGGTATATGAATTCTTGTACTGCAGACAGATGCTAATCAGCTCAAAGAGGACATTAGAGGAATCTGCAAACAAACTCTACTCCATTAATTCCCTGCCATATATTTAACTTCCACATTTTGCAACCCTAGAAAACCTCAAACTACTCTCTTTTGTCCTCCCATTTCTCTACAAATGTATTGTTCTCTGTTGAAGATACTACATCAGCTGGAATTTAAGCCACCATGTTTACTTTTCCTTTGGGTTTCTCTGGCCAGCAGGATGCAGCATGCCTCAATAAATTGTTTTTCTCTTGCTAATCTTTTTTTTAATTTTTTAAAACATTTCACTTATTGAGGTACCTGGGTGGCTCAGACGGTTAAGTGCTTGTCTTTAACTTGGGTCATAATTTCCAGGTCCTGGAATCTCTGGCCCCAAGTTATCAGGCTCCCTGCTTAGCGAGGAGTCTGCTTCTCCTTCTCCCTCTGTCTACCCCCACCGCACCCCTGCTTGTGCTCTCTCTCTCTCTTTCAAATGAATAAAAAACTTTTAAAAGTTTATTTATTTATTTATTTGAGAGAGAGCATGAGCAGGGTGGGGGAGACAGAGGGACAAGCAGATTCCCCACTGACTGAGGGCTCAATCCCAGGACCCTGAGATCAGGACCTGAGCAGAAGTCAGATGTTTAACTGACTGAGCCACCGAGGCACCCCTCTTTTTGTTTAAAACTCCCAGCTGAGAGCGCCTGGGTGGCTCAGTGGGTTAAAGCCTCTGCCTTCAGCTCAGGTCATGATCTCAGGGTCCTGGGATCGAGGCCCGCATCGGGCTCCTTGCTCAGCAGGGAGCCTGCTTCCTCCTCTCTCTCTGCCTGCCTCTCTGCCTTCTTGTGATCTCTCTCTCTCTCTCTGTCAAATAAATAAATTAAATCTTTAAATAAAAAATAAAAATAAATAGAAATAAAACTCCCAGCTGAGTGTTGTACATAAACAATTAATCTTGGAACACTGCATCAAAAACTAATGATGTATTTTAAGGTGATTAACATAACACAACTAAAAACAAAACAAAACTCCCACCTGAAAGCCCTGTTGGGTTGAGAGTAAGTTTTGCCTCCCCTTATACATTCAAAGCAAACAATGCTTTCCCCACCCTATTGAATGAAGCCCCATACGATGATAAAGGAAATGATTACATCACAAGAGAGAGGCGAATCCTGTGTTAAAAGGAAACTAAGTCCCTCCCCACCCCCAGCGCCCTAGTTGCACACGGAGAGGGAAAACCCTTTGAAAATTGAGTGTTCTAGAATGGAGTGATTTTTCAGTTAAGAGCAAGGAAATAAATTGCACATCAAAGAACTCAGAGGCCTTATTCTCCATTGACTCTGTCAAATGTCAGCCACTCAAGACTTCAACTACTTGATCTCTTTAAAAGAGTCCCAAGTCAGTGCTTTTACTTCAGACTTCTTCCCTAAATGTCAAATCTGTAAATCCAATTGTAAACTAGACATTTCCCTTTCTTAATGGCACCAAACGCTCATTATGTTAAAAAACTGAAGCTCCCTTGCCTTTCAATCCCACTGTCACCTGGTGCTTCTTATTTCAGTGACTGTGGACAAGGGCTCCTTCTCTTCCCTGCCCAGATCCCATCATTTCTGCATCTCTGTCCATCCACGTTTAATCTCATCCCATACCCTGCTTCAGGACACTACAATTTCTAGCAAGAGCCTCCTAACCATCCAATCTGGTAGCTGCATTTCACCCCACCTCCTCCACCCAGCTCCATAATCCGATCTCTAAAATGCAGAGAGATCTTTTCAAAATCATGTGTCCCGAGGCTTAAAATCTGCCAGCCAGTTCCCATTGCTCTCAGATCAAAACCCCAAATTCTTTTTTTTTTTTTTAAGATTTCTTTCTTTCTTAGAGAGAGTGCATGTGTGGGAGGTGGGGGCAGAGAGAGAGAGAATCTCAAGCAGACCCCATGCAGAATGTGGAGCCTGACCCAGGGCTTAATCTTATGACCCTGAGATAATGACCTGAGCCGAAACCAAGAGTCGGATACTTAACCAGCCATGTCAATCAGGCACGCCCAAAACCCAAATTCTTTTTTTTTTTTTTTTTTTTTTTAAAGATTTATTTATTTATTTTCACAGAGGGAGAGAGATCACAAGGAGGCAGAGAGGCAGACAGAGAGAGGGGGAAGCAGGCTCCCTGCTGAGCAGAGAGCCCGATGCGGGCCTCGATCCCAGGACCCTGAGATCATGACCTGAGCCGAAAGCAGAGGCTTTAACCTACTGAGCCACCCAGGCGCCCCAAAACCCAAATTCTTAACATGGCTTAATGCTAACTGTCCCCTGCTTCCCTCACTTGCTTCCTGGAAAGTAATTCTCTGTGCCACCATTCCAGGAAGAAACGCCACTGATAATTTCTCAGTTTACCAAAGCACACGGGCTTTTGTAGGTAAATCTCTGACCTCTGAATTTACTTCTATTCTTAATCTACTGGGTTAAGAGAGGAAGTTGCTAGTGAAACCAGACTAACGTGAGTCTACTCCTTAGTGAGTTACTGACAGAGACTACATCATTAGAGTTGTCACACAAATGAATCTTTATTTGCAGCAAATAAGGAGATCATGAATAATTTCCAAAGCCTGACTACTCAACGGGGGCGAGCAGGTTCTTTTTTTTTTTTTTTTAATTATTTGCCCCAGGGATACAGGTCTGTGAATCATCAGGCTTACACCTTTCACAGCACTTACCAGAGCACAAATCCTCCCCACTGTCTATAACCCAGCCACCCTATCCCTGCCCTCCCACCCCCCAGTAGCAGGTTCTTTTTATTTAGGGTTTAGGATGAATATTTAGAAAGGGAAGTTTTGTAAGGCCAGGCATAAGGTGCCCTTATGCACTGGTGTACTTAGAAAATATGTCTATTCGTGCATCATATGCTATGTTAATGAAGCTTGCAGTCTTCATAGGATGAAGAGATTAATGTTATAATGAAGCAGAGGTAAATGTTGGATATTTCTGGGCTCATCTATGCAGGCCATTGACTTGGTGGTTGAACTCAAGTTGATTTAGGCTGGCCTAGGTTGGCTAGTTCTTGGTCTGCTAGCAGATAATCTGGCCTATTCTGTGGTGAGACCACTTGGGTTAAGGAACTTGGGGCCTTGCTTGTTCATGGGCTGTAATCATGTCTGTCAACCTTGAGTCCATGCTTCTGCAGAGACAGTTAGCATATTTGTTAGTGGTGCCTAAAAGGAAGCAATAAATAATTAGGGAGAAATAGTTCTCTGAAAAACAAGTTTTAAATTTTCTTCCAGTTTTAACCTCATTAACCCTATGGGGCATGGTTTCAACAGGGGCCCAGAAGTAGGTGGACTTAGTTAAGCCATTTATCTGATGCTCCTGTTTTATTTTTATTTTGGTTGTCCTGCATGATTTGCCCTCAGTCTGGTTTTTTTTTCCTTCCATCTTCCATATTTTCTGTTGGCCAGTTCACTCATTCTCCCAGCAGCCCTGAGTGTCAGAAGCCACCGAGCACACAGTTAGAAGTCCCTTGGGTACAGCTGCCCCTGATAATGGTTTGCTGCAGAAGATTCAGAGTCTAGGCAGTGAATAGTGAAGCTGCTCTTTTTTTTTTTTTTAAAGATTTATTTATTTATTTGACACAGAGAGAGAGATCACAAGTAGGCAGAGAGGCAGGCAGAGAGAGAAGAGGAAGCAGGCTCCCCGCTGAGCAAGGAACCCGATGCGGGCCTCGATCCCAGGACCCTGAGATCATGACCTGAGCTGAAGGCAGAGGCTTTAACCCACTGAGCCATCCAGGCGTCCCAACCTATAGGTCTTTAAATAAAACATTTTAACATGGTTTCTTGGGGTGTCTGGGTGGCTCAGTCAGTGGAGCGTCTGCTTTGGCTCAGGTCATGATCCCAGGGTCCTGGGATGGAGCCCCGCATCACGCATCCCGCTCCCTGCTGGGTGGGAAGCCTGCTTCTCCCTCTTCCTCTGCCTGCTGCTCTGCCTACTTGTGCTGCTCTCGCTCCATCAAATAAATAAAATCTTTAAAAGAAAAAACCATGGTTTCTATCATCTGACACATGATAAATATCAAGTATCAGATAATGCAGAGAAAAAAAGAATGGAAATGGGTGCAACAGCCTTCAAAACCTGTGTTGACTCTGCACGAGCTGAGTACGCACGTTCCCTAAGACTCAGCAATTCCACTCCTGTTACTGACTTTGCAGAACTGTGTACACACGTACAAGAATGCTCATAGCAGCACTATTCCTAATAGAGAAAATGTGGAAACGACCTCTTGTTTTCAACAATAGAACAGATTAATAAAATTGTACTATGTTTCTAAAAAGAACTATGATCCACCAGTAAGAAGATTTTGAAAAATAGGGAGGAAAAAGGATTTATTTCCCACACGTAATCTTGAGCTAAAGAGCCTAGAAATAAAATAAAAGACAACGTATGATTCCCTTATATAAAGATAAAACATGCAAAACCAGTCTGTGGTTTTAGTGGCGGGTAGGGGTTATTTTTGGAGAGTGGCAGTAATGAAGGAGAGTGGCCAGGAGGGGGCAAAAGGGAGGAAAAAATGTTTCTATTTTTGGACCTGGGCCATGGTTACAAGGCTTTGTTCTCTTTGTAATCATTCATCAAGCCAGGCACAATGATGTATGTGTTTTTATGTCTGTGTGGTCTACGTTAATAGAAGTTGTTTATTATTATTATTTTTTTAAAGCTATTTTGTCTCCATGGGTGTGCCAGGGAATCTGTATTTGCAACAAGATTTTGCTGATGGTAATAAAAACCGTTGTTGCACCAGTAACTGGAAATCACAGTGAAAAGGACTGGCTTCAGTGCACAGGAAGACAAAACTGAGTTCTGGGTCCTGGTCACTCACCTGCCAGCAGCATGACCACTGACATGTCACAGAGTAGGGCCTCACCAAGCTTTCTTGCCGGCCAAACCTGTCTCTATGCTACAAAACCTCCCTTGTCCTTTGCTCTATGCAAGAGGACAGCAGAGTGGGGTCATCGTGAGAGTGGAAGCTGGACCAAGACTCTAGGTTGGAATCCTGGCTCTGCCAGCTCTCGGTTACAAGCTTGTCAGCATGGGTGCGCTAACTGCCGTGTGCCTCAGTTTCCTCTCTCATGAAATGAGATGAGCACCCTCACTGGGGAGTTGAGAGAAGTGGGAAGCGCGCGCTGGAACACAGAAGCTATGCACGTGTTTTCTGTGATGGTCTGAAGTGTTAATAGCACCGGAAGCCACTAAAAGTCAGTCTATGCTGCAAATCTCAGGTCTGGACTGTGTGGTGCCCGTGAGGGTGGATTCAGCCGCTTCTCCGCTGTACCCCTACTGGGTGCCAGGCCCACGTTCACACAGCTGTGACGAGGCCCAGAATCTCAAGTCCAGTTTGCCTTACGGGTGACTGTAGTGGTTTTCAGCTGCTCGCCAGCGAAAGGGCGTTCTCTTGGATCTAGGGGCTTATAAAAATAGACATTCCTGGTCTTTATGTAAGAAGACAATATGGAGAAGTGACAGGCCTGACACTGTTTAGTGTCTTTTAAAATAAACTTGTTTCCTGGATGCTAACATATACACAGAAAGATGCCAAATCTATTTGTGAACAGCTTCATATATTATTGCAAAGAGAACACTGCTCTGAAATCACCAATTAGATTTAAAAAAAAGACCTTAGGAGCAATCTCCCCTCACCAGCCCTCAGTCTTGGGGTCAGGATACTTCTCCTAAGAGCAATGAAAAGAGATGAGTTTTTTAAGCAGAGGGAAAATGAGGTTGGTTTTTTTTTTGTTTTGTTTTGTTTTGTTTTTTAATCATTGCAGGGGCACCTGGGTGGCTCAGTAGGTTAAGCATCAGAGTCTTGGTTTGGCTCAGGTCAAGAACTCGTAGTAGTGAGATGGAGCCCAAGCCTGGTGTTGGGCTTGCGCTCAGCCTGGAGTCTGCTTCCCCCACTCTCTGCCCCCTCCCTCAGGTGCTTGTATGCACAAGCACTCTCTCACTCATAAATAAATGAATCTTTAAAAAATATTTTTAATTAAAAAAAAAAAGGAAAAGAAAAGTGCATTCCAGAGAACAGAATGATGGTGGGAGAGGGGTAGGGGAACAAAGAATGAGCCAGTTAGGAAAACAGAGCAGTGATCCAGGCGAGAGGGGCAACCCCCCGGACTTGGAGATGGAGAGAGAATTGAGGAGAAGTAGTTTGGACCAGTGTGGATGGAAGAACCACTCACTAAAGTAGGGAACAGTGTAAATTTAACACACTTGGGAGAAACTGAATTCAATGAGAGGCAGAGCTAAGTATTGGTGATTTGGGAAGAGGCATCTAGAAATACCAAAAGGAAATTGGACATCCTGGCTCAGGCCTTGGGAGAATTATCTGAATTAGAGCTGCAGAGTTAAGAATCTTCAGGACATACGTGCTAACTGTGGCCTCACAGGTGAGGAACATAGAGTAGAAAGTAGAGCACTTTTAAATTTTAGCAGGCATCAAAATTAATGGGAGTGCTTATTAATACACAGATTGCTTGGCCCTACCCCCAAGGCTTCTGATTTAGTAGTCTCAAGGGGAGGAGCAAGAAGACGTATTCCTTCCTTCCTTCTTTCCTTCCTTCCTTCCTATCTTTCTTTTAAAGATTTTATTTATTTATTTGAGAGAGAGAGAGAGAGAGCATGTGCAAGCATGAGCAGGGAGAGGAGGGGAGGGAGAAGCAGAATCCCCACTGAGCAGGGAGCCTGACATGGGGCTTGATTCCAGGATCATGACCTGAGCCAAATGCAGACACTCCGGTGCCCGCTTGCTTGCTTGCTTGCTTGCTTTCTAGAAGCTGCATTTTTAATAAGCATCCCAGTGGTGTTAATGATGTTGGTCAGGAGACCGTACATTCAGAACGCTGGTGTCCAGTAATAGGGGTCACATATAACATTTTGAATTCCCTAAGTGCCTCATTTGTCATTTCTTCCAGTTTCTTGTCTTTTACCAAAGCAACAAATCAGTGTTCCATGTGAAACACAGCAGGTGAGTCGTCCCCTCCCAGTGTTCACACAATTAGACGTACATTTCTAGTTCATTTTTCAAGGTAAGATCCCTCACTTTATTGTTCTCTAAATCCCTGCTGGCAGTTCATTCCCTGGGACCCTGGGAGGGCAGAATCCAGAATTCCAGGCTAGGAGGGGGTGGCTGCCCATCCTCAGAGAACTCACATAGCCACTTGTTCAACTTGGATGCAGCTTCTGGAATAAAGGCTCTGAGGGTTCTAGTTATCAGTCTTGCTCCCTGAAATCAACCCCTTCACCTCCATCATCAGACTTTCAGGAGCGCCTCCGGCCTCAGCTGGTAAAACATGCAACTCTTGAATTAAAGCCCCACGTTGGGTGTGAAGCCTACATTAAAAAAAAATAATAATGTTTAACATCATCAAGCTTTCAATCCTGCCTTTCTACTCAAATGGTTCTTCATGATGGGCCCCTTTCCAAATCCATTGACCACTTTATTACTTGTGGACTCTGGAATTGAACTCTGCCCACCAGTCTAAGTGTTCTCTCCATGGCTGCTTCACATTTGCTTTCTTCTTCCTGCCTTCAGTGCCTGTGGACCCTGGGGCTCCCCCTCAACACCCTTTTCACGTTCTGGCAGTGGCTTTCCAACTGTTTTCCATCCCCACAGGCACAGCATATATTCTTCTCCTTCCCTGCTGTGTGAGCTTCAAGAGAGTGATGACTGGACAGGGAAATGCCTCCCCAAGCCCCCCTCACCCCCCATTGTGGGCACTGGTCTGGCACTCTCAGCTAGCACTGGCTGTTCCCTGTTGAACAAAATAGCTTCATAGAGGGCGCCTGGGTGACTCAGTGGGTTAAAGCCTCTGCCTTCAGCTCAGATCATGATCTCAGGGTCCTGGGATTGAGGCCTGCATCGGGCTCTCTGCTCAGCGGGGAGCCTGCTTTCTCCTGTCTCTGCCTGCCTCTCTGCCTACTTGTGATCTTCTCTCTGTCAAATAAATAAATAAATAAATCTTAAAAAAAAAAAAGCTTCATAGAACAGCAACATCAGTGACTCTGCTGGATCAAGACAAAAACAAGACGACTCTTAATGGATCTGAATACAGACAAAACATCCCCATTGTGAACACACATGACCAAAAATGACCAAATACCCACGTCTCCTGGCGAATGTGAGTGACTGCTGATACTTCACCCACCATGGAGTCAGCCCCAGTCTAGCCTTCTCCTTCCACATGATCTAAGACTCCAATCATAGAATTACTCCTCTTCCTCACAACATCCTATCAGCCATGTCCTATTTCCTTAAATCTTCCAAATCACCTAACACAACCCTAATCCTAAAATAAATCCTTTCTAACACCACCTCACTGAAGTGCTCCATGGCTTCTTCATGGTCTGCGTTCTTCCTCACTGAGGGTAATGAACCCAACCACTCAAATGCAAGTCTGGTCCTGGTCACTTCGTACAGAGTGTGTTGACAGGGATAGAGAAGAGGTAGACCTTGTGGGAAGAAAGGGCAGAGGCAGGCTTCTCTCATGCTAGTGAGAGGGACTTCGGGAGGTGGGCATGTGGTTAAAAAGGATTCTGATGGGGACGCCTGGGTGGCTCAGTTGGTTAAGTGTCTGCCTTCGGCTCAGGTCATGATCCCAGGGTCCTGGGATGAAGGCCGCACATCTGGCTCCTTGCTCAGTGGGGAGGCAGCTTCTCCCTCTCCCACTCCTCCTGCCTGTGCTCCCTCTCCCACTGTCTTTCTTCTCTCTCTGTCAAATAAATAAAACCTTAAAAAAAAAAAAGATTCTGATGTGTTCAGAATCACTGCTCTCAAGCCATAGTTCCAGCTCTGATTTCTGTGCTGAGTGACAGGGTTAGGACTAGGGGAGGGATCAGACATCATCACCTTAGTTGCAAATTAGGTAAAAATTTAAAGGGACATCAAAAAGCTCAGTAATGAACACAGATACTATTTTAAGGCAATATTTTTTTTTAAGATTTTATTTATTTATTTGACAGAGAAAGATTACAAGTATGCAGAGAGGCAGGCAGAGAAAGGAGGAAGCAGGCTCCCCAGTGAGCAAGGAGCCCGATGCGGGCCTCGATCCCAAGACCCTGAGATCATGACCTGAGCTGAAGGCAGAGGCTTTAACCTACTGAGCCACCCAGGTGCCCATTAAGGCAATATTCTTAAAAAATCAAAATTAGTGCGGGATGCCTGGGTGGCTCAGTCGGTTATGTGTCTGCCTTCGGCTTGGGTCGGGATCCCAAGGTCCTGGGATCAAGTCCCACATCAGGCTCCCTGCTCAGAAGGGAGTCTGCTTCTCCCTTCTTGCCTGCCACTCCCCTGCTTTGTGCTCTCTCTCTCTCCCTGACAAATAAATAAGATCTTTAAAAAAAAATTAAATTTAGTGCAAAAAATACATGATGAGCACAAATGTCAAAATGTTATATAAAGATAGGATCAGTATTGTTGATTTTTCCTTCATAAAGGCTTTCTTACCAAATTCATGCATAACTAATTCATGTAGAAATAATACCTATTAAAATTTTGTCATATTTGATCCAATACCTTTATAGTAAGAAAAAGTTAAGTATTACAGATAATTTTGAAGTACCCCTGTAATGCCGGATGCGTTGTACGCCCACCTTAGAAGACCACCAGAGACGTAAGACAAAGCCAAGCGGCAAGGGTCGTTTATTACGAGTTCGAACCCGGACCTCCGCGCACTCGTTGCCGGTGACGCTAAGAGGTCCCGATCTGGGTAGGTGCAGGGTTTTTATAAGCAGGTAAGCTGATTGGTCGACATTTCACACCTGGCGTTGGTTGATTGGTGTGGGGAGCCCGCGCGCGGGATAAGCAAGCATTCGTACAGAAGCAGAAGTAGCTAGTTGATAACACTTTCAAGCATAAACAAGTTTCGGGTGGGGTGAGGTTTGTCCAGGCCTTTCACCCCCAAACCATTCTTCATTCTCATTCCCTGATGCAGCAGAAGTTAGTGTATACATTTTAAGCTACTCTAGAAATAATTATTATGAAAAATTTCAAAGATATAGAGCAGAGAAAATAGTATTAAAAAATATTTCCACAGTGCCTGAGCAGCTCAGTGGATGAAGCATCTGACTCTTGATTTCGGCTCAGATCACGATCTCACCGTTGTGAGATGGAGCCCGAAGTGGCCCTGCACTGGGAGTGGACTGCTTGGGATTCTCTCTCTCCCTCTCCTCTGCAGCCCCCACACACTGCTCACATGTGCTCACTAAAAACAAAAACAAACTTAAAAAATTAAAAATTAAATGAAATCAGTACACAATTGAGAAAAATGCTAAAAATAATTTCATCAATTTATATTCCACCTCTCCCAAGGTTTTGTTCATTCATCTTTTTTCCTTTTTGGTCACTGTCTTTTCACTCCCTATGGACCGCACACCCAAAAATGTGAACACTTTCTTACAACCTTTATAATACCTCCCCTGTGTCATTTAATACCTAATACATACTCAAAATTCCCTGTGTTGTGGCACCCAGGTGGCTCAGTCGGTTGATCTGCTGCCTTCGGCTCAGGTCATGATCCTGGAGTCCTGGGATGGATCCGCATTGGGCTTCCTGCTCAGTGGGGAGTCTGCTTCTCCCCCTGACCTCTCCCCTCTCATGCTCTCTCTCTCTCTCTCTCTCAAATAAATAAATAAAAAACCTTAAAAAAAATTCACCAGGTGTCTTATAAATGCCTTTTTAAAGTTGGTTTTTTCAAATACATATTCAAAGAAGTTACATGTTTCACATTTAGAAATTTTTTCAAATTCAAGGTTTTTATTTTGTTTTTGTTTTCCTCTGAAATCTCATTGACTTGTTGAAGAGATTAGATCATTGTCCTGTAAAATTTCATGTTTATATGTTGTTTTTTCATAGAGTCATTAACTTCTTCCTCCTCTACTCCTTATATTTGCCATAAACTGAAAGGTAGCTACAAAGGCTTGTTGAATTCAGAATCAAATTTTTTTGAGGCAGGAATGCTTTGTAGGTGACAGTGTAGTTCATAAAGTATCAGAATCATAAAAGGGTGTTCATCGTGTCTGGTTGCTCCCATTTAGTGATACTATGATTGGTCAGTGGGTTAGGATGGTGATGGGCTAGGTGATACTTTAGCACTAAAATGCTAAAAGTCTTAAGCACCGAAAGGAAGAAATGAAATTGTCATTATTTGCAAGCAGTATGACTGTCTTTTATGAAACTGGAAGAGTCTAAAGAGAAATTACAAAGACTTAAGGGGATTTAAATAAAATTACTGTATTAAAAATCAATATATATGTTTTAAGTATTTCCGTATGTGAGCAACAAACAGAAAAGTACAATGTTTAATGCAAATCTTTTACAATTGCATCAAATGTAAAATAACTAGGAATGAATCTAACTACAAAATGCAAAAGTTTTATAAACAAAATCATAAAACCATGAAATGCAAAAGTTTTGCTTGCAAACGAAATCATAAAACATTTGGTGAAATAGATTAAAGAAGACCTTTATAAACGTATAAGTATACACATTCATGGTTTGGAAGACTCAGTATGGTAAAGGTGTCATTTTCTCTCCAATTTGGATCACAGATTCAGTGAAATTCCCTAATAAAATCCACAAGGACATTACTGTACCAATAGAAAATGATTTTATTTATTTTTTTGTTTAATGATGTTCAAGGGAGTAAACTAGAGGGACAAATCACTGTGGGAAGTATTAACATAGAGGAGTGGATAGCCCATAGACTCTTCAGAAAACATCTATTATATATAAACTATTTCCCACATGGTCTTTTCCTTAATGTTGGCAACACATTTTAAAACAACGATGTGTATGTGCTGATATAGAACAAAAATAAGTGAAAAATAGGCAGTTGTAGAATACATAGATTCTTCTCATTTGAAGATATACAAGCGGAATGTTCTATGCATGCAATATATAAATTATATAAATGTTTACTTTTATATATGTAGGCTATTTGGGAAGGTTCATCAAAAAGCCATTAAATGGGATTCCTCTAGGAAGGCAAATAGGGGAGAGGAATTCGCCGTGTAACATTTCTACCAGGGGAAGTTTTTCTGTAAAATACAGTGTTATCATTTTGCCTTGAAAAACTTTTATGGAGGATAGTTCTGGAGTGTAGGCATTTGTGCTCCTGATTAAAGAAAACCTGTATGTTCTCCTCAGGGTAGATGGCTGTCCTCATGTAAAGGTCCAAACCTTCATTCTGCGGCTCATGTCTCTCCCGTCTTCCCTGGAGCTACCTGCTGGTGGGTTGAGTGCTATTATCCTTTTGTTCAGGCCATGGACACTGAGCCCACTGAACGTTTGATGGCTTGATGGATCCTTCTCCCCATCACTCATGCTCTCTCTCCCTCTCTCAAATGAATAAATAAAAAATTTTTAAAAATTTTAATCTCCTTATAACTTGAAGCCCACTGACAAATACTTGAGACAAGCAGAGTATGACATTCTTCTAAGATCTCCCAAATGTCTTAATCTCGATGCCTTGCTAGAGGAAAAGTCAACCTTAGCTTGACAATAGTTAGGCCTCCAGGATCCTGTAAGTCTTCTTTAACATATGAAAATCATTTTGGAAACTTCCTTTGTCTCTTCCCCTCCCAACTTAGAAGTATATAATCAATCACTCCTAATAATCCCAGTGCAGCTCTTTCTGCCTATGAGTCCCGTTTTAATAAACCACCCTGTTTGTACCAAAGACATCTCAAGAATTCTTTCTTGACCATTGACTTCTTCTTCTTTTTTTTTTTTTAAGATTTTATTTATTTGTCAGAGAGATAAAGAGAGCACAAGCAGGTGGACAGATGGAGAAGCAGGCCCCCCGCCAAGCAGGAAGCCCAATGCGGGACTCCATCCCAGGACCCTGGGATCATGACCTGAGCTGAAGGCAGACACTTAACCAACTGAGCCACCTAGGCACCCCAACCATTGGCTTCTGAACCTCACACCAAATCATATCATTTTGGTGCCTAGCGTAGTGCCTGAGTCTTCTCATCTGGACTTTGAGACTTGGTGCAAACTTCCTGAGTACGTCTTCTCTTCCTTTGCTTTCATTACAGGGGCTTTTCAAGGAGTATGGCCTTACTGGAACACTTTCATGTCAGTTGCTCAGTCGGGCTGCCTTCCTCCAGCCCGTGGCTGCCCCAGGGAAAAGAATTAAAAGCCTGCCTTTTGGCTAGAAGCTCTTACCCTGGCTGGACCGGTATTAAGATCCAGAAAATTGATGCCCTCTCTCTATTCCTATTCTTATGCAAAGTTGTCTTTCTTGGGCACAGGACAGTCACCTAAGTCACTAGGATGGCTGATAATCTTGAGACTCCCATGCGAGGTCTCCTCATTGGTCTAGTGTGATCCCCTCCACATCCCTGGACTAGCCACTTCTTTTTTTTTTTTTTTTTTTTTTTTTTGACANATTTATTTGACAGAGAGAGAGATCACAAGTAGTCAGAGAGGAAGGGTGAGGGGGAAGCAGGCTCCCCGCTGAGCAGAGAGCCTGATGCGGGGCTTGATCCCAGGACCCTGAGATCATGACCTGAGCTGAAGGCAGAGGCTTAACCCACTGAGCCACCCAGGTGCCCCTGGACTAGCCACTTCTGGCCGCAGACCTCTACCTGGAGCCAGCCGAAACCAGTACCCAATTGAATTAAAACCCAACCAGGGACCATTTCCTAGAGAAGTTAGCTGTAAGGACTATGTGTTGGAATGTTGCTTAGATCGTGATCGATTTCTGTCTTCACTGTCTTCTGTCAATATCCCCTACTAAATACTTAAATTATAAAATTGGGTAATTCCCTCTTGTAAAACTTTTCTAGTGTTTTCCATGGGTTAAAAATGGCAGATTCTTCATAGCAAGGCACATTATCTTGGTCTATATGCTGGCACCCATTTGTGGTCTAGAATGCAACAGGGAAGCAGAGGGACACCAGGATCCCTCCTATAGGGCAGGGCAGTGATCATAGCAATTTTGTTCAAGGGACACCTTACGTCACTTTGACACCAGGAAGTTCTGACCTATCCTAAGTGGGATGCCATCTAGGAGTTGGGGAGATTTTTTTGGTAATGGGCTTTCTCTACTTTTCTAGGAGCACAGGCTCTTCTTCAGTTCCCAAGGACTCTCCCATGGGATGCCTTTTAACTCACTGGAAACAATTTAGATTGCAAGATTTAAGGGGAGGAGGGGAAGCTGATCTTCCTTTGTAACACTGCATGGCCTCAGGCCACCTTAGGAGACTAAGAAAAACAGCCCCTTAATGGGACATTAAACTTCAATATGATCTATCAGTTAGATCTCTTCTGCAGGAAACAGGGCAAATGGACAGAGGTACCCTAGGTCCAGACCTGCATGGCCCTATTTAGGACCCCGACCTAAGGACCTCCTGTAGAATGTGTTTGGCTGCTAACTAGTCTGGTAAGCCCCTCCTGATATATTGGATGATTGTCTAAACAGGTTTCCTCTGGATAAACCCAGGTTGCTGAGGAAACACAGGCCATCCCTGATGAGGGACACTGACTCTCTCATTGCTCCTCCTAATAGACCCAGGTTACTCTAGCCATATGTGGGGACTTCTCCCAAATTCACTTCCCAGTTAATGGCTATGATAATTGAAACCACTGTCTCTGGTTAATCTATCTCTGGTTAGTCTGTTTAAGGAATATTCCCAAACAGCTACTGAAACTCCTTTTGCTTCGGGGAAGTTCCCTGTCTTCTCTGGCCCAACATGGACTGCTTATTTTCATTTGTTGGTGGAGAGAAAACCTATCGTTTCATCTATCTGAGCTGATGAGCTTTAGGACCAGGAATCCTCTTTCTCTGCCCTCTGGGTTTTTAACTGCCACCACACCTGGTGCCACCTCACCTCTTCTGCCTTCCCCTCCCCCAAGTCCTATTTCTGCACCACCTTGATCACTAATGCAGGCGGTATATGGGATCTACCACCAGGCAAACGGATTGGGATCTTTCAGGATTATGAGTTGGGAGAGTTTCCATTTTTTAATTTGAATGGTAAATTATATTTTTTACACTCAGTGATATGTTTACAGGAAAACCTATGCCTTATTTCTGTTTTGGATCTCCTCGAAAGTCTGTTGCAATCCAGCTAGCCAGCAATGGGTCTTATGTTCTTGGAAGGTAATAAATAAATAATAACTTCTAATAAAAAGTGCAACTCCATTTTTTATGTTGGAATGCTACTAAGCTTTAAACCTCACCCCTTCCCTTCCTCTTTTTCCTCACATCTGGGCAAGCTGGTTAGGTAACCCTTGCTCCCTCCTTTGGCACAGGTGGGAGGTTCAAACAAGACAAAACTTGTCCTCCTAGAGCCCATAGTACAGCCCCACCCTCTAACCACCACACTTCTTTCCCTGTTTTGTGAAATCATCTGAGTGATGGACATTGGGGAGGACATGTGTTGGAATGAGCACTGGGTATTATGTAAGACTGATGAATCAAAGACCTGTACGCCCTGAAACAAATAATACATAATATGTTAACTTAAAAAATAAAAAATAAAAAAACCAAACAAACAAAAAAAGTAACAATGATTTCAGCAGTCATAGATAAGGCCCGTTGTTTGTAGTAAGCCTAGTAGAAAAACGGAAGACTTATCTTCATGTGTATCTTAACTAGAAATGAAGGTTAGACATAAAGGACAAATACTGTTTCTCTGCTCCTTGTCACTGCTGAGGAGAAATCCAACGAGCCACAATTGCTGGGTTGAGGGCACGGAAAAGCAGAGGGAAGCCTAGCCCTGACGTCTAAGGATGGGGGATGTGGATGGAGGTTGGGGCTTCAAATTACAACAACTCTATGGGAGAGGCAAATTATCTATCTTAACAAGCGGAAACCAGTTCCAAAAGTTACACTCATGTAATCACTCCAACACTTTATTTGCTGTTTCCACTCTATCTGCTTCGTGCAGAAACACATTATTCTCCAGTGATTGGCTTCTCTGCCAAAGGCCCCTTCCAGTCCAGCAGTGAAGCTGTTCCCCATCTGGAGCTCTGCCACCCAGGAGGGAAGTTACCTTTCAGGAGAATCTCAGAGACCTAGAGCTGAAGACTGTGATAAGATGGAGATCACATGTAGCCATTTTCTCATTGAAAAGGGTGGATCTGACAGCAGAGAGGGAGAGGACTGGATTGTGGGCAGAGGCTTGAGGGTGTAGACATGGCTTAAAGTGTCATTTCCTGATCATCTCTGAAGAGAAAGAAATCAAATGGGAAAGATCAAAAATCTTCTTCTTTTTTTTTAAAGATTTTATTTATTTATTTGTCAGAAAGAGAGAGAGCACGAGCAGGCAAAGTGGCAAGTAGAGGCAGAGGAAGAAGCAGGCTCCGTGCCAACCAAAGAGCTTGATGTGGGACTCCATCCCAGGACCCTGGGATCATGACCTGAGTCGCAGGCAGCTGCATAACCAACTGAGCCACCCAGGCGTCCCAAAAGATCAAAAATCTTATCTCCAAGTTTAAACCTCCTACAGCAAATTTACAAGAAAGAGGAGGACTCCTATTTGCCACAAATAATATTTTCCAACTTTAAAGGGTGCATACAAATTGAGCCTTTTCTCAGAAAAGGGTTGGGGTACCAACAACCATGATTCAACAACTCCCAAAAGAGAAATAAAATTGAAAAAATGTGGAATAGTTGCCAACTTCTCTAGTAAAGAAGGAAATGCAAAATGAAGTGACATTTTGTTGATTTTGCTGAATTAAGTTAGCTAAGTTTTACTTCTAATGAACATTCTGAAGCTGGTGATGCCTTAGGGTATAGGCACTGATGAGGGGTGTGAGCGTACCCCGTTGGGAATTATATGAAAGCATGAATCAAAACTATTATATTTCTTCTTTTATTTTAGAGTTCTCTCCTAATGACATAATCTTTTTTTAAAGATTTTATTTATTTATTTGACAGAGAGAGAGAGATCACAAGTAGGCAGAGAGGCAGGCAGAGAGAGAGAAGGAAGCAGGCTCCCCGCTGAGCAGAGAGCCTGATGCGGGCCTCCATCCCAGGACCCTGGGATCATGACCTGAGCCGAAGGCAGAGGCTTCAACCCACTGAGCCACCCAGGCACCCATAATCTTTTTTTTTTTTAAGATTTTATTTATTTGAGAGAGAGAGAAAAAGAGAGAGAGAGAGAGAGAGAGAGAAAGCACTGGGGGGGGGTGAAGCAGAGGGACAGGGAGAAGCAGACTCCCCGCAGCTTCACCTGAGCTGAAGACTGATACTTAACTGACTGAGCCCCCCAAGTGCTCGAAGACATAATCTTTTTTATTTTTTTTTAAAGATTATTTTTTAGTTATTTATTTGACAGAGATTACAAGTAGGCAGAGAGGCAGGCAGAGAGAGAGGAGGAAGCAGGCTCCCCGCCAAGCAGGGAGCCCAATGCGGGGCTCGATCTCAGGACCCTAAGATCATGACCTGAGCCAAAGGCAGAGGCTTTAACCCACTGAGTCACCCGGTAATCTTTTTTAAAATAATCTTTTTTAAATAAATCTTTTTTTTTTTTTAAAGATTTTGTTTATTCATTTGACACAGAGAGAGAGAGATTACAAGTAGGCAGAGAGGCAGGCAGAGAGAGAGGAGAGAGGAGGAAGCAGGCTCCCTGCTGAGCAGAGAGCCTGATGTGGGCCTCGATCCCAGGACCCTGGGATCATGACCTGAGCCGAAGGCAGCGGCTTTAACCCACTGAGCCACCCAGGCGCCCAAATAAATCTTTTTTAAATAAAAAGCTTTATCTGCCACCTTGCTCACCATATCATTACATACAATAGCAAAAAATTATAAATATCTTATCAACTCAACATTTACTGTATGTCCACTCTTGGAATATGATACAAGCTGTTAAAATGATGTATTAAAAGAGGTCTTAATTACATGTGTTAAAAAGAAAACCACAGGCCCAAAATATCATCACTTAGATTAAGGCTCCAAGTCAGTAAATCAAGACTTAATACCTAACCTGACCACAGTTACAACCCATGCACCCCCACCCTACCCCCAAATGTAGCCTTACCCAGTCAACATGGGGATTTCCTGGCCAGCACTAGGAAATTTACTGATAGACCCCTTCCGTTCCCTTAGGAAGGTGACCTTGCCCAAAACAATGGATTCTTTGCCAATAATTTCCTTTTCTCCATTCCCTCCTTACTTTTAAGAACCTGTCCTATTCTTTAGATCTTTGGCGATCTCTTCTACTTGTTGGATGGGATGTTGCCCAATTCATGAATCAATTAATAAAGCCAATTAGAGGGGCACCTGGGTGGCTCAGTGGGTTAAGCCTCTGGCTTCGGCTCAGGTCATGATCTCAGGGTCCTGGGATCAAGCCCTGCATAGGGCTCTCTGCTCAGCAGGGAGCCTGCTTCCCTCTCTCTCTGCCTGCCTCTCTGCCTACTTGTGATCTCTCTCTCTCTCTCTCTCTGTCAAATAAATAAATAAAATCTTTAAAAAAACATAAAGTCGATTAGATCTTTAAAATATACACATGGAATTGCTTATAATAGTATGATAAGAGATAAAACATGACAGTTTAAATTTTTTCACAGCATATGGAAACAAATATGGTGTTTTGTTTTGTTTTTTTAATGCTCTGGGGCAGTCAGTTAAGTCTGCAGACTCTTGATTTTCGCTCAGGTCATGATCTCAGGGTTGTGAGATCAAGCCCTGTGTTGGGCTCTGCGCTCAGCAGGAGTCTGCATGAGGCTCTTCTCTCCCTCTCCCGCTGCCCCTCCCCCCACCACTCATGCTCTCCTTCTCTCTCTCAAATAAATAAATCTTTTTTAAAAAATGCTCTGACAAAAGACTAGAAGCAGCTGCATTAATACACTGAGGGGTTCTTTCTAAGGGATGCAGTAAAAATGTCTTTTTTTCCTTATTGTTAGGTTCTTTGCACATTTCTCTATTAAACATATATTTATATAAAGAAAAGTTTAAAATGCTATATGTATTTAAAAGTATTTCATTAAAAAAGAAAAGAGCTGTATTAGTGCTTTCCACAGCACCTGACACCCATAAGTGCTTACTCAGGGGTGAACCTTTCCCAGTACGTTTATTACAGCAAGAGGACACAGATGAAAACGAGGGACAAGCGCACCTGGGTGGCTCAGTGGGTTAAAGCCTCTGCCTTTGGCTCAGGTCACGATCTCGGGGTCCTGGGATTGAGGCCGGAATCGGGCTCCCTGCTCAGCAGGAGCCTGCTTCCTCCTCTCTCTCTGCCTGCCTCTCTGCCTACTTGTGATCTCTCTCTCTCTCTCTGTCAAATAAATACAAATAAAATATTAAAAAGAAAGAAAGAAAGAAAACGAGGAGCAGGAGAAGGTCAGTGTCAGGAAAGACCAGGCAGGGAGGCTTCAGGGAGCCGTGAATTGTGCAAACAGTACTTATCTCTCCCAGCAATGAAGTTTAACCAGGGAGGTTCCCCTGAGTCTCCAGGTTTAGAGTTTTTATTGGGGTTGTTCACGTGGATGTGGCTAACTGCCCTCCTGGCTCACCCTTGGTCTCCAGCCCCTCCAGAGGTCAAGGTGATGGCCCCAGGCTCACACCATAGATGACATTGTTATCCTGGGCTATGTGGCTTGGCGCAAGGCCCCCACATATGCAAAGATACGACTTTCAGGCAGAACACGGGAAGGGTTTAGAGGTCCCCTCCAGCAGCGAGAGGCAGAAGACTTTCTCTGGGCAAGCTTAGTTCTTTACTGCGAATCCACCAGCCTAGGAACCCCTGAGCTCTCCTATAAAAGTTGACCCAAGCCTGCTACTCTGTTCCTGGCTCTCTAGCCAAAATACAAACCTGCCCATATCACCACCCCTGCCCTTCTGAGGTTACACTTCCCATGGAAAGTCTTCTCTGACATTCCTGAATAGTCACTTCTCCATGTTTATACTTGGTGGTGGTGACGCTTAACTCAGGTGGCATTTCTCGTTTCTTTGTATGTTGTCACAATGTACCTCATAGTAGGTCCTCACTAAATAGGTGTTGAATGTCTGTGTAGATTAAAGTGCTACATTCCTGGGATGTGTTTTTAAGGCATGTAATGTTGGGTTAACCTAATGTCTTTGACCTTCAGTGTGCTCATCAGCAAGTGGCAGGTTATGGTGAGGACTAACCTGGATGCTAGGTAAGAAGGAGGCCTTGCTAGCTCTACTCATCTCCCTCCAGCCTCACTCCACACTCGATGTACAGAACAGTGAGAGCCATGTTTCTCAAACTGGTCTTCAAAAAAGAATCTTCTGGGAAGCTTTGTCAAAAACAGACCCCTCCTTGTAGTTGGGAATAGATGCAACCACCTTGGAAACTTTTTGGTACATCCTGGTAAGTTGAAGGTGAACATACCCCATGACTCAGCAAGTCCACTCCTAGGTGTTCAGCCAATGGGAATGGGTACTAATGTCCACCAAAATACATGTACAAGAATGATTACAGTAATATTGTTAAATTTTTCGGTAATATTTTTTAGATTTATTTATTCTATTTTTATTTTAGAGAGGGGTGGGGGAAGGCAGAGGGAGAGGGAGAAAAAAATCCAAGCTAAGGGACATCTGGGTGGCTCAGTTGGTTAAGTAGCTGCCTTCGGCTGAGGTCATGATCTCAGGGTCCTGGAATCGAGTCCCACATGGGGCTCCTTGCTTGGCAGGGAGCCTGCTTCTCCCTCTCCTTCTGCCTACCACTCTGCCTGCTTGTGCTCTCTCTCTCTCTCTCTGACAAATAAATAAATAAAATCTTAAAAAAAAAAAAATCCAAGCTAAGCGCAGAGCCTGACATGGGACTTGACCCCAGGACCCTGAAATCATGACCTGAGCTGAAACCAAGAGTCATAACTGACTGAGCCACCCAGGCGCCCCTGTAGTAATATTATTCTTAATTGACAAGCAAAGAAACAACCCAAATCTCTGTTCAGATAATGGGTTACCATTCAGCAAGAAAAGTGAACTGCTAAACACAAAATCTGTAAGAATTTTCCACGCATAATAAGCTGTAGAAGCGAGAACATAGTGCATCAGTTTTCTTTGTATAAAGGTAAAAAATTTTAAAATAAATCAATAAAGGTAAAAAAATATGCAAAATTAATCTGTAGTGTGAGAAGTTAGAACAGTTGGTTTTCTTTGGAGGAGGAGTGTAGGAGTAATGATTGAGAATAGCCACAAGGGGGCTTCTGGGGCCCAAAGATTCTATTTTTTATTAGGGGAAATGTTCTCTCTGTGATACATTATCAAACGCGTGCCTGGGTGATTCTGTCAGTTAATTGGGTGCCTTGCTGCCTTTGGCTCAGGTCATGATCCTAGTGTCCTGGGATTGAGCCCCACCTCAGGCTCCCTCATCATCGGGGAATCTGCTTCTCCCTCTTCCTCTGCCCCTCCCCCCACTCATGTCCACGCTCTCTCTCTCTCTTACAAATAAATAAATAAAATCTTTAAAAAGTTATTATTGCATTTTTAAAAATATTTGTTTAAGGGCGCCTGGGTGGCTCAGTGGGTTAAAGCCGCTGCCTTCGGCTCAGGTCATGATCCCAGGGTCCTGGGATCGAGGCCCACATCGGGCTCTCTGCTCAGCAGGGAGCCTGCTTCCTCCTCTCTCCTCTCTCCTCTCTCTGCCTGCCTCTCTGCCTACTTGTAATCTCTCTCTGTGTCAAATGAATAAATAAAATCTTAAAAAAAAAAAAAAAATATTTGTTTAATTTAGTGAAACGGAAAAATAA
>LNAC01000235.1:1281564-1371324 GCA_002007465.1 Ailurus styani
AGGTCATGATCTCAGGTCCTGGGATAGAGGCCCGCATCAGGCTCTCTGCTCAGCAGGGAGCCTGCTTTCTCCTCTCTCTCTGCCTGCCTCTCTGCCTACTTGTGATCTCTCTCTGTGTCAAATAAATAAAATTAAAAAAAAAAAGAGGGCCGGGCAAGGGGAGCGTGGCTTAGGTGGGGCAGGAGTCCAGGTGAAGGTCAGGTGCTCAGAGTCTTTCAGGCGGGCAAGGATGGGCCCGAGCCAGGCAAGCCAGAGAAGGGATCCGGGAGGGTGGATCAGAATCCAAGGACAGAGTGCATGCAGCACACAGGCCACAGGGTGCGCTGACAGAGTGGCTGTGGGGAGTTACAGGAGGAGACAAGCAGAGATGCCGCTAGGTTGTTGCTCAGCTCTGAAGAGACAGGAGCTGCCATTGACTGAGAGGGAGAAGACTGGGGAGGGGAGCGGGGTCCTGAGAAAGGCAGATCCAGGAAGGGTGGGGAGACCAGTTCCCAGTGCACCCGGTCCACAGCTGAGGAAAGGGCCTTCCAAACTGCTCGTCCCCACCTCCATCTGTCTCCTGAGGAGCAGGCTGAGGTTCGGGCGCTGGAGGAGCTTTCCCAAGGCACCAGAAGGTAAAGGGGAGCCAGGATTTACTTCCTGGCAGAGATTTACTGAGGGTCTATGGTGAGTCAGTAAGTAAGCCAAGGGCCTGCGAATACAATGATTACATTTCTCTTCCAAAATTCTTTTATTTTTTTAAATTTTATTTATTTATATATATTTTTTAAGATTTTATTTATTTATTTGAGAGAGAGAGAGAGACAGTGAGAGAGGGAACACCAGCAGGGGGAGTGGGAGAGGGAGAAGCAGGCTTCCCACTGAGCAGGGAGCCAGATGCGGGGCTGATCCAGGACCCTGGGATCATGACCTGAGCTGAAGGCAGATGCTTAACGACTGAGGCACCCAGGCGCCCCTCTTTTTTTTTTTAATTTAAACCATAGACAAGGGCGCCTGGGTGGCTCAGTGGGTTAAAGCCTCTGCTTTCGGCTCAGGTCATGATCTCAGGGTCCTGGGATCAAGGCCCGCATCAGGCTCCCTGCTCGCCGGGGAGCCTGCTTCCTCCTCTCTCTCTGCCTGCCTCTCTGCCTACTTGTAATCTCTCTCTCTGTGTGTCAAATAAATAAATAAAATATTTAAAAAAATAAAATAAAATAAAAAATAAAATAAAAAAATAAACCATAGACAAATGCCAAAAGAATAGTATAACACCTTTTAACAATTTAAAAATAATTTGTCACATCTGCAAATATATTTCACCCCAAATGCTTAAGTATAAACCTCCTAAGAATGAGAATATTCTTCTACTAAATGGGGTACCATTATCATAAATATGAAAATTAACAAAAATTCCACTATTGTTATATATGCTCAGTTTTTAAGTTTCTCCAGTCATCTCCCAAATGTCATTATACTTTTTTCCCCAACCCTTGATCCAGTTAAGGTTAGTGCATTGCTCTGTAGTCTCTTGGAATCCGGAACAATTCTCCTGCCCCTTTTATCTTTTCAAGAGACAATCACTTTTTGAAAAGTCCAACCTAATTACTTTTTAGGGTTGTGAAAGAATTTCAATCTAAAATGAAACTGGAGGATACAAAATGGAAAATTGTATGCAGGTGTCCTCAGGAAAACAAAGCTTAAGGACCGAGAGAGTGGCTTCCCATAAATTCCTGATTTACAGAAAATTGACAATACTGGAATTTTCTTAAATGATAGAGAGTAGGCCAAGGGTTGCCTCATGTCAACCTTGGGATGTTTTGCTTAGGGTTTCCAGAGGCATGAATAAGAAATGACCCAGGTTGGGTTGGTCTCACAAAATAAGCTGAACTGAACTTTGTTTTATGACTGGGCTGGTTTTCTCTGCTTGAGGAATTTTCAAAGCTGACCTCTGATTTTGATTTTCAGTCTCTACCTAAACTCTCTCCTCTTCACAGTCCCTGCCCATAAATACTGCCCACCCCAAATCCTTAACAGACTTGCCTTAGCTTGTTATAGTTTGCATGTCCCAAATTGCAATTCCTTGCTATTCCCAAATAAACTCATCTTTTTGACAATTTTGAATTTCCTTCAGTTTACCTCTTTCTTTAGGTCAGAAAGGCTGATGACTGATGATTTTTTCATGGTGTTCTTTAGTCCCTCTCTCCCCTATATTTCCTGTAAACTGAAAACCAAGACTAGAGGTTTGATTCAGGGATCACTTCTCGGCCTTTTGGCTAAGATCAAGTGTAGAGGTTTGATTCAGGTAAAAGCATATTTATAAAGAATCTAGCATGGATGACACTGAGAACTTGTTAAAGTTCTGTATAGCTTTTTTTTTCTTTTTTAAGATTTTATTTATTTGTTTGTCAGAGAGAGAGAGAGAGCACAAGCAGGCAGAGTGGCAGGCAGAGACAGAGAGAGAAGCAGGCTCCTTGCTGAGCAAGGAGCCCGGTGCGGGACCTGATCCCAGGACCCTGGGATCATGACCCGAGCCGAAGGTAGCTGCCCAACCAACTGAGCCACTCAGGCATCCCATGTTCTGTATACCTTTAGTACGTATGTGTGAACTGTGCTATCTTTGCACACGTTTCCACTAGGGTTTTGATCATTTGCTTCTCAGAGTAGCCTGAGGTCAGTCTCCATTCCAATACTAACCCGCATAAGGGAGTTTACACTTACCTACTCATCTTTGAACTTATTGCCAATAAATACAAGGGCAAGAGCTGAGTAATAAAAAAGCAGCTCCCACCAATCATGGACAGTATTTTTTTCTCTACATTATTCAAAATTACCTATTTCATAAAGTAGAATACAAATTATGTTTCATATTAACATTTTGAATCAAAATTATTTAAGCTGAAAGTTGCACTTTTTGAAAATTGAGTTAATCGTGCTAGATATTCAAAGCAAATTTCTCTCATAACTGACCACGGGAAAACTTCAAGCCCCCAGGGCATGCAGATAGAGCAACCTTACTTTTGTTGAGTGGACAAATGGCAAGTCATTTTGAAAACCATTTTTCTGGGGCCTGATTGGTGTTAGCAACAAGTGGACGTTTGGTATTACAGGTGCTTAGCATAGCACCACATGATGAGTGACAGAGGCAATTGTGAGTTTTTTAATAAATCTGCATATGTTGTAATATGCTGGATCCTCTGAAGCATGGGGATTCTGGCAGGAGTCCTTTTGGCCTTGACCTAAAGGTAGAATGCTATCTGTAGCCCTTTGTCAATTACATGTATTAGAAATATCTACCCTCAACTCCTTTTTCATTCTCTTTATATATTCATCTTATTAAAAGGAAGTCTAGGGCACCTGGGTGGCTCGGTGGGTTAAAGCCTCTGCTTTCGGCTCAGGTCATGATCTCAGTGTCCTGGGATCGAGGCCACATCGGGCTCTCTGCTCAGCAGGGAGCCTGCTTCCTCCTCTCCCTGTCTCTCTGCCTGCCTCTCTGCCTACTTGTAATCTGTCTCTCTGTGTCAAATAAATAAATAAAATCTTTAAAAAAAAAAAAAAGGAAGTCTAGAGGGTTTGTGCTTTGGTGAATGCTGTGAAAGGTGTAAGCCTGATGATTCACAGACCTGTACCCCTGGGGCAAAGAATAAAAAATTAAATAAATAAATAAATAAATAAATGGAAGTCTAAAATGTAATATAGTCAAATGTATAAATCTTTTCTTTTATGGCAGGTACACTTCTCATTTTAAGAAATTAATTTTAATCCAGAAATCATGAAGATATTCCTCTACTTTAGCTTCTAAATGTGCTATAGTATCTCCAATCAGGAGACTTTTAAATAGCCTGGAGCTGATGTTGTCTGTAGTATGAATCTAATTTTGCCCCTCCTCTCCCAATAAGTGGTTGGTATTTATTTATTTATTTATTTATTTATTTTTAAGATTTTATTTATTTATTTCACAGAGGGAGAGAGATCACAAGGAGGCAGAGAGGCAGGCAGAGAGAGAGAGGGGGAAGCAGGCTCCTTGCCGAGCAGGGAGCCCGATGCGGGCCTCGATCCCAGGACCCTGAGATCATGACCTGAGCCGAAAGCAGAGGCATTAACCCACTGAGCCACCCAGGCGCCCAGTGGTTGGTATTTAATTAGGGAAAACTGACATTTATAAAACCCAGTCTTAATATTTTACATGGCATTTTCTCTCATTTACTGTGTCCTTTTAAAATTTCTCTCTACAGTGCTTTTTGACCTGTGTAGAAGACATGCATATTTTTGTTAGACTTCTTCCTAAGTATTTGATACTTTTTGGTAATATTGAAAATGGCATGCTTTCAATTTCACTTTCTGACTGATTCTAGTACATAAAAATACACTTAAGCCTTGCATATTTACCTTTTATCTGTCAACCTGGCAAAATTTTCCTATTTAATTCATCTGTAATTGAGTTTGGCTCTTCTTTTCCTTTTGAAGATTTTATTTATTTATTTATTTGAGAGAAAGAGAATGCAAAAGTGGTGGGGGCGAGGGCAGAGGGAGAGGGAGAGGGAGAAGCAGACTCCCTGCTGGGCGGGGAGCCCCACATGGGGATCGATCCCAGCACCCTGAGATCATGACCTGAGCCGAAGACAACCGACTAAGTCACCCAGGCGCCCCAGAGTTTGGCTTTTCTATGTAAAAAGTCATATCCTCTGATAATAAACACTGTTTTTTCTTTCCAGTCTTGTACCTTTTTATTGCATCATGACACTGGTTAGGAATGCTATCACAATGTAAGTAGATGACAGGGAAGAATGTTTGTCCCATTTCCATTCTCAGACAGAAAACTACCAAAAATTTAACCATTGTAGTTTTTAGTGGGTTTTTTTGTTTTTTTTTTTTTAAGTAGGCTCCACAACCAAAGTGGGGCTCGAACTCACAACCCCACGATCAAGAGTCACATGCTGGACCGACTGAGCCAGCCAGGTGGCCCCACTTTTGGGGGTTTTTGATAGATAACTTTTAACAGATTAAGGAAGCTCCTTTTTTCTAATTTGCCTTTTTTTTTTTAAGATTTTATTTATTTGGGGTGCCTGGGTGGCTCAATTGTTAAGCATCTGCCTTCGGCTCAGGTCATGATCTCAGGGTCCCGGGATCAAGCCCCGCATCAGGCTCTCTGCTCGCGGGATGCCTGCTTCTCCCTCTCCTACTCCCCCTGCTTGCATTGTCTCTCTCTGTCAAACAAATAAATAAAATCTTTTAAAAAAAGATTTTATTTATTTGTTTGACAGAGAGAGACACAACAAGAGAGGGAACACAAGCAGAGGGACCGGGAGAGGGAGAAGCAGGCTTCCTGCTGAGCAGGGAGCCTGAGGTGGGGTTCGATTCTGGGACCCCCATGATCACGACCTGAGCTGAAGGCAGACGCTTAACGACTGAGCCACCCAGGTGCCCCCAACCCCCCCACCCCGGCTTTTTTTAATCATGACTGACTGTATTAATTTAGTCTGCTTGGGGTGCCATAACAAAAAAAACCCACAGACTGTGTGGCTTAAACAGAAAGTGGTTTTGTCAAGTTCTGGAACCTAGAGGTCCAAGATCAGTCTTAGCAGGTTTGATTTCTCCTTTGACCTCTGTCCCTGGCTTGCAGATGACCTCTCTGCATCTTCATAGGGCCTTTCCTCTATATGAGCATCACTGGTGTATCTCTTATAAGGACACCAGTCATACTAGATTGGGAATACCTCTTTATGACCTCATTTAAGTTTAGTTACCTCATTAAAGGCCCTACCTCCTCCCAGTGGGAGTCTGTGAATTCGGCAGGGGTGGGGGGGTGGGGGGCAGTGCACAATTGAGTCCATAATACCAGATGAATTTTATTTTATTTATTTATTGTTAAGATTCTATTTATTTTTCAGAGAAAGAGAGTGACAGAGAGTACAAGCAGGGGGAAGTGGCAGAGGCATAGCTGAGCAGGGAGCCCAACATGGGACTCGATCGCAGGACCCTGGGATCATGACCTGAGCTGAAGGGAGACACTTAACCAACCGAGGCACCCAGGCATTTCTGAATGAATTTTTTTTAATTTTTTTTTTTAAATTTAGTTATTTCACAGAGGGAGAGAGATCACAAGGAGGCAGAGAGGCAGGCAGAGAGAGAGGGGGTGGGGAAGCAGGCTCCCTGCTGAGCAGGGAGCCTGATGCGGGCCTTGATCCCAGGACTCTGAGATCATGACCTGAGCCGAAAGCAGAGGCTTTAACCCACTGAGCCACCCAGGCGCCCTGAATGAATTTTTTTAATGTATTTCTTGCACTGATGAAGATAATCATTTAACTTGTTACCATTTATCTATTAGTTTGATAAATTGGCTACTCAGCTAGGTTTGTTATTTGTCTCATTTTTAAAAATATATAGTATATTGTTTGTAAATATATGCATATGTGGTAAGCCTAACAAGAAAATCAAGGAAATTGTTTCAAATCATGAGAGTAGATGACTCAAGGGTGAGGAAAAGCAGAGTGATGTAGTGTGGAGGTGTCCACAGGGAACCCTGAACATTGTCTAACATTTTATTTCTTAATCTCGGGGTTTTAAAAATGGATATTCATTTCATTATTGTTCTTTAACTTGTACCTATGTGTTTTAATCCACCCTTCTTTTCTGTTTTTCGTAATAAAACAAATATTGATAATATTTGCAGCACACTAAAACATAAGAAAGCTTCTACTAATGAAGTAGAAACACTCTTAGGTGTGGGCCCCAGGCAAAGAGAATGGCAGTGAGCTTAACCCTGTGAAGACATGGAGGCAGAGATCTCTATACACTGGGAGGCAAACGGGAACAGCCTGCCGACTGCCCTATTTCAAATAAAAAATTTAAATTTGGGCGCCTGGGTGGCTCAGTGGGTTAAAGCCTCTGCTTTCAGCTCAGGTCATGATCTCAGGGTCCTGGGATCGAGGCCCGCATTGGGCTCCCTGCTCAGTGGGGAGCCTGCTTCCCCGCCATCTCTCTGCCTGCCTCTCTGCCTCCTTGTGATCTCTCTCCCTCTGTGAAATAAATAAATAAAATCTTAAAAAAATAAATTTAAATTCTATTGGGATCCCAAAAACTAAAAACCAAGAAAAACTGTGATTTAATACATATAATAGAAGACTCATATTTTATGTCTATTATTCCCAGATAAATGTATAAAGCATCTCGTTTGATCCTCACATTACTTGACATGATAGATACCAACCTCTGTATTTCAGGTGACAGTTCAATTTAGGTTCCACCATGGATAACAAGCAAAACCCAAATTCTTCAAAATGGGCAGTAAATCTGCCTGATCTCTTTGTCTTAGAGGGAGACATCATCTTTTTTTTTTTTTTTTTTTTTTTTTTTTTTTTTTTTTTTTTTAANGATTTCTATTTTTAAGCAATTTCTACAGCCACTGTGGGACTTAAACCACAACCTGGTATCAGGAACTGCACTCCCTTACCAACTGAGCAAGCCAGGTGCTCCTATCTTTATTACACTGGACAGTGTGGATTAAGACACCGTCTATGTCCTCCAAGGCTATACCCCATAAAAACCTCTTTGAAAACAGCCTGGAGCAGTCCAATGCCTTGCTCCCAACCCATGAGAGTTGTGAGACTACTGAGGATTGTCTCCCTAAAACCACCTCTTCTCTTCCACCTGGAAAGCTTTAGGTACTACTTATGAAATAGATAGATGCACAGATACACTATATATATACATATACATATATATGTATATATATAATATGTGAAATATTATATATATAAAATATATAAAGGTTCACAAATTTATAGAAGCTGTGAAATTACAATGTACATATTCTAAAGTTAGAATTCTGGGGACACTTCACAGTTAATCCCCACATCTCTGTTAGTTCCCACAATACCCAGTTGCTGTTAAAACAAAACAAAACTCAAGGTGCTTGGGTGGCTCAGTGGGTTAAAGTCTCTGCCTTCAGCTCAGGTCCTTACATCTATGTTTGTTCCCTCAACCCTAAGAGTTGGCTGCAGCCTTTCAGCCTATATTTCAGAATCAATAACTGCTACTAAGGGAAAACTCCATGCCCTCTTCTGGGGATCTTGTCCCCACCAATCTTCACCAGTTGGTATCTTATCAATGACTTTGGAGGTTAGTTATGTATATATGTGTGTGTTTCTTAGTATTTTCTCACATCGAATTCCTGATCTCCAATTTCAGTCTATGCATATTGTCAAAGTCACAGCTTTCTGACTTGGCAGGTCCTCAGAGTAAATCTAATCTAGTCCAAACCATTTATGTACATAGTTGGATGTATCCTGCAGTTGAAACGCTTAAGTGAAAAGTAAATTTCGACATACTATGAATTCAGTGCTGTGGCATCACACTGCTCTCTGCCACCATGTGTAGGAGGCATCGGAGGCTGGAAACGTGCTCTGAAAAGGCAGTGATGTTCTCACAGAGGTTCTGCTGAATGTCTCTCTCTTCCTCAGCGAGCCTTGACAGAACGGCCTCTTGCTCATGGTCCACGCACTCGTTCAGGTGCTCAAACTCAGAGGTTAATTTCTGGCTCTGGTACTGCACCTTCTCTCTCAGTTCTAAGACTTTTTGCTCCTGGGTGGCTACTAGTTTCTGAACGTCTGCCACCTGCTTCTTCAGAGGCCGGATGTAACGGCTAAGCCTCTGCCTGTGATGAGAGGCGGCCTCCTCTATGGGCCTCACCAGGTGGCCCTGGTGGTCAGGGGGCTGTGTGCACTTGGGACACAACACCTCGAGGTCCTCCTCGCAGAAGAGGGTCAGGACCTGGTTGTGCTTCTCATACCAATGCCTTTCTTCTGGCCTCCTCTTCTTGCTCCTGGTGACGTGGAGGAGCCCCTCTGCCTGCTTGTGCTCTCTCTCCGACAAATAAATAAATAAATAAAAGAAGAAGAAGAAAGAGGAGGAGGAGGAGAAGCAGTTACTTATTTCTCAAGGAGACCAAGAGGTGGAGAAAGTGACCACTACGTTGGATCGCTCACTTACTGCAATGCCACGGAACACCTGAGGCAGTATCATGATTTTTCTTTCAACTCTGATGTTGCAAATCAACATATATTTTGGAGATCTGCATTCCCCACAGAACTGTAACCTCCACGTCATCCCCACAATAACTGTATCTCTAGGTATCTCCTAAGTCCTAGGCTAAAGCTGTTGAATGACTAAACTTGGCCAACTTTCTGGGTCTCCCTTAAGAACTGAGTGACTTCAGGTAGCCTACTTACACTCTCTGAGCACCCTGGCCCCGTAGCTCTAATCCCTCCACTCCCCACCTACACACAAACCACCCCTCACTGAGGTCCTGGAAGGGGATTCTACATCAGGCTTCAGATCTCTGGAGGCTTTGTCACACAGATATTAGAAACCCTTTAGGACAGGTTGGGATCAAGATATCTGTATAGTTAGTAGCATTTAGATGACTTAGGACAAGGGCATTGAATAAAATAAACCATAATACATGCATGTGTCTTAAAATAACCTGAATCCAAGTTTGCTTTCCCATAAAGCTAAATCTTAGGCACTATACAGAGCAGGCACCAGGAAGCCATCAGTCTTACCATGCTCCAACCTCCTGTACCCACATGGTACCATCTCCGGGCTTACCTGGAGCAGGAGGCTATGAGCAGGTCTGTGAGGCCAGTCTCTAGAAGGGGTCTCAGAAGCCAGTTTTGCAGAATGCTGGGTCAATGATGTCAGTATTGCATTTATATATCCCACTAGCAAGGTGGACCTATTAGGATCCCACCCACTGAGAAATGGTGACTCTTCCCTCTGGGAGGGAGGGCAAGATCTGGCTGAGGTCACAACCTGGATAGCGGTGGGGAAATTATTTCCTGTGCTTAAATTGAGTCAGCATGGACACGATTAATATGCATAATCTAATTTGCATATTTGTAATCTTCCCTTGACCTTCTCAACATCTTTTTTTTTTTTTTGAGGGAGAAAGAGGCAGGGGAGGGACAGAGGAAGAGGGAGAAAGCCCAGCTGGGAGCCTGACACAGGGCTCAGTCTCACAACCCCAAGATCATGACCTGAGCTGCAATTAAGAGTCAGATGCTTAACCGACTGAGCCACCCACGTGCCCTTCAACATCTTTTAATCCCATCTTTATTTATGAGGAAAATGAAATCTAAAAGGCTATGTGAAGCCTATTCATTTTTCACCCAGGGATGTTTAACTCTGGGCCTCCAGTTTCACCCTCTCTTCACATTATGTAACTTCTAGCACTGTACGGTCCTGCCCTCTCCACACTCAGGACACGGCATCCTCTGGCCACAGGACCCTCGCATGAGCAGGTGTCATTCGTGGAAGATCCCATGCCCCATATACATTGTTTACTCCCTTGTTTATTGGTACCCTTTTAAAAAAATCTATTTTTTTAAATCAGCCCAATTTTATTTTATTTTTAAAGATTTTATTTATTTGACAGAGAGAGAGAGAAAGGTGACAAGTAGGGAGGGAGGCAGGCAGAGGGAGAGGGGGAAGCAGGCTCCCTGCTGAGCAGAGAGCCCAATGCAGGGCTCGATCCCAGGACCCTGAGATCATGACCTGAGCCGACCGCAGAGGCTTTAACCCACTGAGCCACCCAGGCACATCCCTCTCCCCCCTGGAAAAAGATCTATTTTAGAGAGAGAGGGAAAAAGAGCATATGAGTTGGGGGAGGAGCAGAGGGAGAGAATCTTCAAGCGGACTCCGACTGAGCTCAGAACCTGACATTGGGTTCGATCCCATGACCCATGAGATCATGACCTGAGCTAAAACCAAGAGTCAGATGCCTAACCGACTGAGCCACCCAGGTCCCCCACTGGCACCACTCTAAAGATCCCAGCCTAATTGTCACTTTCTTTGAGACACATTCTTTGACCTCAGAAATTTTGCATTACAATTTCTTTTTTGGCAGATTACTTTTTAGGTAAATTGGAACTCATATTCATTGCCAAAAATTCACCCACATTGTTTTAAAATTAAAGTATTTAATCATATGCTATGAACATATAAAATAGTGAGTCCTAAGAAGAAAACTAGTACAGAATCACAGCTGATTCTTATCAATCTCATTGCCAGAGTCATTAAGCAAAGAGACGTAAATAAAGACCGAATAGTATTTAAGTAACTGCTGCCAGATGACTAATGAAATTACTGAAGACAGTTTCAATGGCTGATCAGCTCAGGTGCCAAATTGTCTCTGGTGAAAACTGTGAAGAGGTGACAAGGATATAATTTCTTCAAATTGTAGGAGATCCAATCAACATGGAACAACTGTCTTAAGTAATTCCATCAGGATTCTGTTTTCTCCTCCAGTATATTTCAATATTCTAACCCCTATTACAGACAAAAGAACTTACCAGCCCAACAGGGAGCACATGACCAATAAGATAAATTAGCCTTAGAGAATACATATACTGTCCTATGGAGGATGTTGGTAGAAACATGAACATTAGAGATCTTTAGTGTGAGTTCACATGAAATGAGGAACATGTTACATGGAAATGGAAAAAGGTGGTTCTTGTTAAGTGACAAGAAAACATAGCTGAATTCTCTCTGTGCTGAAGTTGTATGGGAAGCAAAATGTGGCAGTGATGAACTTGGATATTAAACTGAGGAAATCAGGCCTCTATGGCTGGAGACCCCACCCTCTGGGGCCAAATACTTTGTACTTTATGGAACCACTCACAGTTAATTGGGGTCTTGTGTCATTTAATGATAGTAACTAAATTTTGTGCATATTGGAACCAGGCAAAGCATGAACAGTGTGTTCTCGGTGTCACCATATCTCGACCTCGCTCCAGGCCTTCTCCATGTTACCCCCTCATTTAAGTAGCTTCTGGGCCCCTTATTCACAGAAACCTTTCCCAATTAAGAAATCTCTTCCTTTCATCCCAGTGTGTTTAATAGACATTACTCTCCATGATTCTTTTTCTCATCAAATCATCAAAATTTCATAATAATGATTTACAGTTGATCCCTGACCAACACAGGTTTGAACTGCACAGGTCCACTTATATGTGGATTTTTTCAATAAATACCACACAGTACTGTAAATGTATTCTCTTTTGAGGATCAAGTGTATCATTCTACCAAATGAATGCTTCAAGGTTTATTTAGCTTAAAAAAAAATATCTGCTATGTTGGAGGGAAATTATTAACTGCTATAAGGCTTAAACAAAACTACTGCAGGCTTGTGTGTTAATCTATTTACAAGTTCTCAGTGGGGAGTTTTAGTTCTAGCACTCACCAGTGGTGTCACTCATGTTTAATTGTGGCAAACAGAAGCTTTTCAGCTCGTATCAAGATATTCTTTCCAGCCTCTTTGCAGATAAGTGGGGCCTTGCAACTCACTTTGGAGAATGGGGTCAGAGAAATTTGTGTCACTTCTTGGCATTGGTGTTTCAGTCTCAGTGTGCCTTTAGAGGCTCTCTCTTTTGCTAGCTGCAGTGATCTGCCCCTGGGAAATCCCACGCCTGATGGGGTTAGATTATTGGGTGTATAATGGAGCAATGCCCTGCTGTCCCATTCACACTTTACAAGAGAAAGTACTAGGTGTTTCTAAGCAAAAGAGATTACCTACACCACAGCAAGCTATCCTGATTAATGTAGGGATTACTTTTACCCCAATCTAAGGGGTTCTCAAAAGCTCTCCTTAGCATCTTTCTCACATTATTGAGACGTACAAATATTATAGAAATATGCAACGAAAAACTATTTCCCCAAATTGTAAACAATACACATATAGGATTCTGAATAGAAGCATTCTAAAATTTTGGTGGCTTATCTTTTGTTTCAAATTTTTAAAAAAGATTTATTTGAGAGAAAGAGAGAGAGAGAGAGCAAGAGCAGGGGGGGAGGGGCAAGAGGAGAGGAAGAAGCAGACTCCCTGCTGAGGAGGGAGCCTGATGAGGGGCTCGATCCCAGGACCCTGTGATCACGACCTGAGCCAAAGGCAGATGCTTAACTGACTGACCCACCCAGGCACCTCAATAAATAAAATGTTTTTTAAAAATAAACAAAAAGATCCTTCATAATGCTTTCTTCCAAACTCAGGCATAACTAATTCATGTAGAACACCTGTTAAAATTGTATTTGATTCAATACTTTAATATTAAAAAAGTTAAGTATTACAGATGTTAAACTACTCCCAAACCATTCTTCAATCTCATTCCTTTATGCAGTGGAATGTGGAAACTTTCAATCTACTATTAAAAACAATTAATAGGAGGGGCCCCTGGTGGCTTAGTCATGAATCTGCCTTCGCCTCAGGTCATGATCCCAGGGTCCTGGGATGGAGCCCCTCATTGGGCTCCCTGCTCAGCAGGGTGTCTGCTTCTCCCTCTCCCACTCCCCCAGTTTGTATTCCCCATCTGTCAAATAAAGAAAATCTTAAGAAAAAAATTAGTATGAAACCATTTCAAGGATATACACAAGCAGGAAGAACAAAATTCTTAAAACAGCTATTTCCATTAATCTTCATTCAACATTATTGAATTTGTTAATACCTGTTCAATTTTCCCCTTTTGCTTGCTGTCAGTCGTGTGTGTGTGTGTGTGTGTGTGTGTGTGTGTCTATAAACTGAGCCACCCAGGGGCCCCAGGGTTTTTGTAGCAACATCATTATAAAATGTGTGTAATGTGTATCAATATGTGAGCCAACAAAAAAAATTACGTCGAAAAAGTGACTTTTACCCCAGTGTTTACTGCAGCATTATTTACAGTAGCCAAGATAGGGAAGCTACCTCCCAAATGTCCATCAGTAGACAAAGATGTGGTATATATTTTACACACAATGGAATATTACTGTTAAAAAAATATGAGAGGGCACCTGGGTGGCTCAGTCCATTAAGACGCTGCCTTCGGCTCAGGTTGTGGCCCCAGGGTCCTGGGATCGAGTCCCACATCCCGCTCCCTGCTCCGCAGGAAGTCTGCTTCTCCCTCTCCCTCTGCCTGCTGCTCTGCCTACATGTGCTCTCTACCTCTCTCAAATAAATAAAATCTTTAAAAAAAAAATATGAGATCTTGCCATTTCCAACAATACGGATGGACCTAGAGGGTATTATTCCACTTTTATGTGGAATCTAAAACACAAAAAACAACAAAAAATCCAGACTCAAATACAGTGGAACTGATGGTTGCCAGAGGGAAGAGGACTAGGGAGATGGACAAAATGGGTGAAAGGGAGAGGGAGATACAACCTTTAAGTTATGGAATGAGTAAGTTACAGGAATAAAAGGTACAGTGCAGAGAATATAGTCAATGTGTTAGAATACTGTATGTAGCTACACTTGTGATGAGCACAGCATTAACACAGAGACTTCTCCAATCACTATGTTGTATACCTGAAATTAGTGTTGTGTATCAACACTGCATATTCATCATTGTGTATTCATCAGCAACACTGAGTGTTCAAAGTGAAAATTTTATAATTGCATCAAATATTAAATAGATAGGAATTAACCTAAAATGAGTATGTATTGGGAAATCATATTTAGGGGAGGGCATTAAGGAATATAAATGCAAAAGGACACCACAGGCACGCGTGGAAACACTCAGTATAGCAAAGGTGCCAAGTAAAATTACAGCTTCAGTGTGATTCCCAATAAAATCCCCAAAGACATTATTTTAATGGCATTAACATTAAGCTGAAGAACAAAATGCCAAGAATCAAGATACTTCTGGAGAGGAGGAACTGCGACATTTTACCAGACATCAACATAGTTATTATTAGGTCTTCACAATCATGAAACTGTTGTACCGGTGCAGGGACAGGCCAGCAGACTGATGAAACAGAAAAGGGAACGCAGACGCAGAATCAAGCACATGGAAACTGGCTGTGTGATAAAGCTCCCATGAAGATCAGTGAGGAATGAATTTTTCAATAAATGGTTTTGGGACAACTGCTTGTCTGGATGGACACTGGACTCCATTTACTGGTACACACAAAAATCAGTTCATTTAACTTAAACATAGAAAGCTGAATTATAAAACATTTCAAATTCAACACAGGAGAGACTAGTAACCACTTGTGAGAATGACTTTTAAAGGCTCCAAGTCTCATTAAACCAAAGACAGAGATCTTAAAATTGCAATACTAAACACACCAAGTTTTTTTAAAGAAAATAAATCATTTGTATATAACATGAAAAAATTGGATGACTAGTCACATAAACTGTCAACAATGGCTCAACAAGACATAAAGGGGTGATATTTTTGTTGTTGTTAAATATACAATCTTTTAGTAGAAAGAATATTATTGAAATGTTAGACATCAGAAAAGTTTGATAAAATGTTGGGAATATTTTGAGCAGGCTGAAGATTAAAGTATGATCAAGACCCAACTAAAAATGGTGCAAGTCAATATAAATGAGACTTTGTTACAGCAGCTGCTCCATGGGAAAAAGGTTAAAAGCAACTTCGACAATGGAAAATATTAGCAACATAAGTTCACTGCCACATATGTATGATGTATACATAACATAGGTGCATTTGTGTTCATGTTTACATATGTATTATGTACATATAGGTTAGGTGAGTATACAGAGTACATACCTACAATAGTAGGTAAACGGAGTATTTGACATAAATATTAAAGATATCAATAAAGAGCATAATTAAGAAAATAAAAATAGCGCTATTCACACGTGTAATTTGTTTACTTGATGGCATCAAGTTTATTGGGGGCTCCTGAAATGCACTTGTGAGGCATGGGAGTAAAAGCAGCTATGAGACTAGAGGTAGAGGACACGTCAGGCAGCCCCCCGCCACCCCCCAGGGCCAAAGAGGAACCTCTTTAGAGAAACCAGAGTCCTGGTCCTGGTGTTGCACAGTGGAAGGAGGTAGGCCAATGGTCTGCTTTTTAGTTCTCAACGTTTTGCTCCCCCTGGCCATCCCTCCAGTCTGGCATTCATAGCTGGAGGCACAGAGCCCATCCACTTCTTTCCCGGCAGGTGCCAGCAACCACACCTAGTCAGAGCCAAATAGCACATGGGTTTGGCTACCCAGATGGGCCACGGGGATGGGCAGCCCAAAGGGCCCCAGATTTGCAGGCTGCCTGGAGGTCTCCTTGAGCTCATACTTCACCGTTGGTATTGATATCTTTTTAGAAGTCCCTGAGCTTGGTCTGTACATATGCCAGCATTCCCTGCAGCAGCCAGGATGCTCTGGGGCTCGGAGATGTCTTCACCCCGTTGACCAGATGCTCATCCATAGCTCCCTGGACACTCCCCAGAATTTCTGGGTGCTCCAAGCTGATACTGGTGAGGAATCGCAGGGCCAATAAACGTCCTTTTTCAAGGATCACAGAAAAGAATCCCTGGGGAACCAGATGGAACTTGCACGTGCTGTCCCAGGAGCCTAATGTCATTTCTCAGGTATTGGGCTTTGCAGGAAGGCAGAGCTGGCTGGCTGCCTGTATCCACTGTCTTTCATGATCGGTGCAATGACACTCGAATGAAACTGCAAATTGATGTTTCAGATGCTCTCGTTATCAGCTCTAGTAGCAGGACCTCAAACCCCAGCCAGGAGCAGGGGGACTGTACACCGTAGAAGAGCTCCAGGGTGCCACGCATTAACTTTTAAAAATGCAATATACCAAGATGAACTACACTGTATCAGATGGGCAAAGATAACCCTCACATACCATTACTGGAATACCGTGGTAATTCTTTTTTTAAGATTTTTATTTATTTATCTGAGAGAGAGAGAGAGATAGGCGGGGGAGATAATAAGCAGAGGAGAGAAGCAGACTCCCCACTGAGTGGCGAGCCAGATTTGGGACTCAATCCCTAGACCCTGGGATCACAACCTGAGCCAAAAGTAGACGCTCAACTGACTAAGCCACCCAGGCTCCCCAGAATACCATAGTAATTCTTCTGAGCATCAGGGGTTGGCACCTTGAAATATACATCAAAAGGTTCAATGTATACAGCTGTAAACCAATTATTCTTTTAAGAAATGTGTGCTATTCAAATTTGTAAAAATGCAAATGTGTGGTTTTCAATGAGATCTCTAGTATCTCACCCTTAGTTATGAATAAACATTTATCAGTTGAACATGAGAGTCTGACATGAAAAACAGAGACCAAATAACCAGGAGGAAGTTGGAGGAGTAAACATAGGAAGCAAAGTACAACTTCAAAATACCAGATATAAAATTCTTAAACAAGAATACTAAGAAAGGTTACTACACCGACTATGTTCCAGGAAGAGCAAGTAGGCTGGTGTACATAGAGGGGAGAGATTCTTTAACAGGAAAATCTGAAAAAGTTACTCTCCCCCTCAAAAGCCTCTAAAGGACCCATCTTATTTCACACACTAAATACCTAAAATGGCCTATTTGACCCTACAGAGGCTGGTGGTTCTCCCCTCTCCATAACTCACCTCTGACTTGGCACAACTCCCCCTGCACTCACCCCACTCCCAGCCTTCCTTACCTGGTGTGCCAATCCCTTCTCCGTAACATTTGCTCCAGCCCTTCCCTCTGCAGTGTTCCACCACTGCTATTCCCTCATCCAAAGTCCTGCTCTGATTCCATGCTCTCTAAAATGCCTACCCTCCCCACCCAAGTTCAGGCAGCCACCCCCGGCCCCAACACACACACACACACCGTACTCTCATGCTCTGGACACTGATTTACTCTTTGCTGCACCCATAGCGCTTTCTTAGCTTCTAAGTTGCTCAATCAATCATTTATGCTTATTATTTGATTGTTCCTCTGAGGGAGGTTTTGGGCAAGACTAACACTTAAATTGGTGGACCTTAAGGAGACTGTCCTCTAATGTGGGAGAGCCTAATTCAATCTACTGAAAAGTGTAAACAGAACAAAAGTCTGACCTATCACCAGCCAAGATTCTACTGGGAGATGACCTTCAGACTTGAACTGCAGCATGCAGTCTTCCCTGGATCCCAAGGTTGCTGGTTTAAAACCTGCCATGCCAGTCTTAGTAGATTTCCCAGTCTCCACTGCTGTTTCAGCCAACTGCTTGAGATAAACTTTTCTCTAAAAATATACATCTTATTGGTTGTTTCTCTGAAGAATCCTGCCGGAGTCTCTCACCACTCAGCAAAATAAATGGACAAAACTCAGAACTCTCAGAATAAAAAAAAAAAAGCTCTTTAAAACATCCCAAGTGGGGGGTGCCAGGGTGGCTCAGGTCTTTAAGCATCTGCCTTTGGCTCAGGTTATGATCCCAGGGCCCTGGGTTCGAGCCCTGCATCGGGCTCCCTGCTCAGCACGGAGCCTGCTTCTCCCTCTCCCACTCCTCCTGCTTGTATTCCCTCTCTCACTGACTGTCAAATAAATAATTCAAATCTTTAAAAAAATAAAAATAAAAAAATAAAATATCCTAAGAAAATGGTACCTGAGTATCAAGAGTAAGACTAGTATCAGACTTCTCAGAAACAACAGTATGTTTTAAAACTAGGTAGTATGACTTCCAATGTAGGCATGCATATTTGGCTTAACTGTCACCTCAGTACAGGCAGAATAAAATCATTTTGAAATATGCAAAATCCCCCTAGTTTAAAAATTTCTGGGGTAGGATGACACTCCAAATAAAAAGATGAAACAAGCAGGAAGATGGATTAAACCAACGAGAATTCAAGAACAGAGGACAATTCCCAAGACAGTGGATAGTATACAGAGAGCTGTATACACAGGGTAGATCATTCAGATTGGAACATGTGATCCAGAACCATGCTCACCGGGGAAAAAACTATTCAGACTATACACACACATTTATATGTATAAATGTGTGTATAAATGTGTGCAGGGAAAGGGCCCTTAAAAGGCCAAAATCCTCAGTACCTATAGTAATCAGTCAACTGTGTCAACTGATAATAGACACATACAGTAAAGAAAGAAGAGGAAATAGATATAAAGAATTATGGAAGGGAACAGAAGAAGCCACTGAAGGTAGATATATGGTAAGGATGCCTGTTAAGACAACAACTTAACTGTGTAAAGATAATTATCATTGAAAGACAACTGACAGGCAATTTCAACAGAAAATATTTTGTTGATTTGTTAAGTAATTGAATTCTCAAATACTTTAAGAAAGCACTTGGCCACTGATTTCCAAAACATCTTTAAAATTGGTGTTTCTACCATGTTTTTACAGTTACTGAAAATGGAGAAAAATCTATTCTGGTTTTCAGCAGTAAGCCGTAAGAGTCCAGAATTACTGAGACTAAATTTACTGGCTAAGTTACCCCTAGACATTGAAATAATAGTTTCAGTACCTCATCGTTCATCATCTGTTACTGAAGAGATTCTAAGAGGTTCAGAATCTACTCCAATATAGAAATAGGGACAAACAGCTTCTATGAAACAATCATTAAAATTATAGAGAAGAGATCGATCATTCATATTGTAAAAGGAAACTTCACCCAACTCACAGTCCAGAAAAATTCCAATCTTACTGGGTCTTACTACAGGCAGAAGCTGGGTTCTCTTACCCCCCAGTAAGACATAAATGCTTTCAATATACTGCCCAATTGCCCAGAATCCACCCTCAACTACTGGCCAAGTCCTCCAATTCCTAGGAAAACGGTCTCGACACACCCCCAAGGTCCATTTAGGCTTGTTTCCCACTTCTACCTCCCAGTAATGCCGGCCAGAATTAAATCTCTTAGAACCCAGCACAGCGGGGCAGAGATAGAATCTCCTTGGGTTATAACAAAGATGTTTTTTTTTGTTTCCGTATCGCACACTTTTTCTATCCTCAGACACAATAAGCTGAGGGTGTGCCGTTTCAAGATCTAGAATCACATCTGCTCGAAATAGCTTGATGATTCTGTCCAAGCCAGAATACTGTGGAGGAAGGCTAAATCCGTATTTCTTTAACTGGAACACAAAGAGCTCAGGATACGTTAGGTTTTGATACCTGTGGTAGATACCCTTAATGTGGGTCAGTAAGTCCAGTTCTGACTGCACACACCTGCACTCTACCTCCTTCAGCAGATGTTTTAATGTGGAAACGTGACCTGAAAATGTTCTTTGGTTCTCGTGCAGCTTTGTTAAAATGTCCCTCTCTTCATCTTCCATCTGCCGAAGAAGAGCCTCTTGCTGATTCTGTAGAAACTGTCTAAGTTCCTCAAACTCGGAAATGATTTCTTCTCTCCTGTCCTCTACCTTCTTTTTCAGGTCCACTATTTTGCTGGCTTGAAGACTTATCACTTTTTCAACTCGTTCCACATTGTCCCTCAAGGGCTCGATGCTATATTCTAGAATTTTCCTGTGAAAAGAGGCAGCTTTCTTAATGGGGTAAATACAGTGTTTCTGGTGTTGAATGGAGAAACTGCACTGTGTACATAAAACCTCTAGGTCCTTTCCACAAAAAAGGGTCAAAAACTGATGGTGCTTCTCACACACAGAATATTCCTCCTGCCTTTTCCTCTTGCTCCTTCTGACCTGCAGTCGTTTAGCAATTTCAGTCAAATTACTGAGCTGGCGGTTGCTTCTGAAGCTTCTGTTATGAAAGCAAAAACGGCAGACAGGACAAGGGAAGGTATCATCTAGATCCTTCCACATCATGTTGATGCAGGAGCGACAGAAATTGTGCCCGCAGTTTATAGTCACCGGGTCTTTCAAGTAATCCAGACAGATGGGGCAGCTAGACTCCTCTTGGAGGTGCACCAGGCCTGTCACAAACTCCATTGAGCCGACAACAAAATCAGTGACTAAGAATGCTCCCCTTGGCAAGGCCTGCCTAAGCTCAAGACCCAGTGAGTGGATATCCTCCCCCAGGCCTCACAGCCTTAGGTTTCACTGGCCCAGCATGCCTAAGGCAGCCACTGAAGTCTCGTTTCAGGTCCTGCCCCTTAGCTTGAGGGCGCCAAGGATTCACTGCAGCTCTCTCTCAGAGGAGCCTGCCTAACTTTAAGATTAATGACTTTCTTCTTCAAGAAAGTAGCCACAGGTCCAAGGAAGCAATCACTCCTGTGGATGAGAAAATTTTAAATTTCAAAATCTCCTAGACTTGCTATCACAATATAATAATTAATTTAGGCAAGAATCATCAGTAACTGTAAAAACTACTCAGTGAAGTTTCCTGGGTAATAATATGTTCACAAAATCTCAAAGTATCACTCTAATCACAAGGAAACAATCACTAAAATCTCAACCACAGGAACATTCAGCAAGTCAATGGTCTTTAACTCTATGCGATGCCGCTGAAAAAAAAATGGGAGAATTTCTACATTAAGAGACTAAAAAACTAATTGAAATTTGTGATCTTAGATTTCTAGACTCCAGATAGGTAACTAAATTGCTCTGAAGTGGATAGCATGGGGCACCTGGGTGGCCCAGTTGGTTAAGCCTCTGCCTTCGGCTCAAATCATGATCTCAGGGTCCTGGGATCCAGTCTCGCTCAGGGCTCACTGCTCAGCGGGGAGCCTGCTTCTCCCTCTTCTTCTGGCCCTCCCTCTTCGTGTGAACTCTCTATCAAATGAAATAAATAAAATCTTTTTTTAAATTACAAATAAAGTAGATAGTACAGAATGGCAAAAATTTGAATATGCACTATTAGATAAGAGTAACATCAAAATTAAACTTTCCAGGGTGCCTGGGTGGCTCAGTGGGTTAAAGCCTCTGCCTTCGGCTCAGGTCATGATCTCAGGGTCCTGGGATCGAGGCCCGCATTGGGCTCTCTGCTCAGTGGGGAGACTGCTTCCTCCTCTCTCTCTGCCTGCCTCTCTGCCTGCTTGTGATCTCTCTGGGTCAAATAAATAAAATCTTAAAAAAAAAAAAAAAAAAGTCAAGGGAGCCTGGCTGGCTCAGTGCGTTAAAGCCTCTGCTTTCGGCTCAGGTCATGATCTCAGGGTCCTGGGATCGAGGCCCACGTCAGGCTCCCTGCTCAGCGGGGAGCCTGCTTCCCCCTCTCTCTCTCTGCCTGCCTCTCTGCCTCCTTGTGCTCTCTCTCCCTCTGTGAAATAAATAAATACAATCTTCAAAAAAAAAAAAAAGTCAAAATTAAACTTCCCAGATTTGATAGTTGCATCATAGCTACAGAAAATATCCTACTCTTAGGAAATATATGCTGAATTTTTTACAGAAGTAGGGGTCATGAATATTACTCTGAAATATTACTTTAAAAAATTTCTACAGGGATGCCTTGGTGGCTCAGTTGGTTAAGCAGCTGCCTTCGGCTCAGGTCATGATCCCAGGGTTCTGGGATCAAGTCCCACATTGGGCTGCTTGCTCAGCAGGGAGCCTGCTTCTCCCTCTCTCTCTGCCTGCCACTCTGCCTTGCTTGTGCTCTCTCTCTCTGACAAATAAATAAATAAAATCTTTTAAAAAAATTTCTACATACCTGTCTGACCAGTATCAAATTCCTGGTTTTGATACAGTATCATTCAGAAACATGGGAATCTGGATGACAGATATGAGACCTTTCTGTACTGTCTTTCCAAATTCCCGTAAGGCTATTATTATTCCAAAGCATTGAAGTTTTAGAAAAATCACCTTCAAGCTCATCTAAATGTTTAAATCAAAGGGAAGTGGTGTAGCTTATTTTGTAACATGCTGGGATACACAGTTATGTCCCTTGCTCTTTTTAAAAAAAATTTTTTTTAATTTATTTGTCAGAGAGGGAGGAAGAGAGCACAAACTGGCAAAGTGGCAGACAGAGGCAGAGTGAGAGAAGCAGGCTCCCGGCTGAGCAAGGAGCCCGATGCAGGACTCGATCCCAGGACACTGGGATCATGAACCGCCAAAGGCAGCCGCTTTTGGAGGCAGAGAGGCAGGCAGAGAGAGAGGCAGAGAGAGAGGGGGAAGCAGGCTCCCCGCTGAGCAGGGAGCCCGATGCAGGCCTCGATCCCAGGACCCTGAGATCATGACCTGAGCTGAAAGCAGAGGCATTAACCCACTGAGCCACCCAGGCGCCCAAGCTGTCACCTTTTAAGATATATGGACCTAGTGTAGCAGTTTAACTTCGCCCCAAGTTGCATTCAGGTCTCAGGAGAATTACGGTGCCACCCTTCTACCTGGTCAGCCTGCTTCCGTTCTTGCTCCCTTACACCCCTTTACCATCCAAGTAATAAAACCTTTCTTCAAATACACAACTCATAACATCTCTTTCTAGAGCTTAAAATCCTACAATTTCTTTTTTTTTTTTTTAAGATTTTATTTTGAGTTGGGGGAAGAGCAGAGGGAGAGGGAGAAGCAGGCCCCCCAGAGCAGGGAACCTGACCCAGGACTCGATCCCAGGACTCTGTGATCATGACCTGAGCCAAAGGCAGATGCTTAACCACCCCAGGAGCCCCCAAATCCTCCAGTTTCTAGTAGAGGTACTTTAAATCCTCAACATGGTGTACAAACCCCTGTGCCACTTCCCTTTGAGTTAAAAATTTGGATGAGCCTAAAGGTGATTTCTCTAAAACTTTAATACTTTGAAATAATAGATTCACAGAACTTTCATAGTATAGAGAGCTCCCTTGTATCTGTCATCCAGATTCCCATGTTACTTAACACATAAAAACTGACCACAGTTGTCACTCTGACCTTGACTTCTATCAGTCTTCCTTGTTTCACTGCTGTTGACAGTAGTTTTGGTTGAACCGGCTGAGGTAACTGCATAAGCATTCTATCCAGAAATCTTTGTATACCTCTGCCTTTTCCTTCTGATCTTCTTTCTCAAATGTTATCTCCACAGGAAAATGGTTTCTACTCACCTCGTCTAACACAGACCTTGAATCCAAGTAACATGCCAATTCTTCTGGCCAGGTCATCCACACATATGTGGGGATAGTGGGGTTCATGTCCTATGTGTGTGGATGGCAGGAATGTGCTAGTAAAGGGTGGGATTTTCGACATAGCCTGACCCACAGCTCCTATCTCTACTTCCTCTCATCTGGCAGGGCTCGGTATTTTTTTAAACCCTTTTATGTTAATCTTCCCCTCTATGTAAATAGTATTCCCTCTGACCCTTTCCTCACATCTTCACTAGGCTGAATTCTAAAGCTTTCGGAAGAGAGCTCAAAAGTCTCTAGTGCATCAAACACGGTGCTAAGTGCCTTCCACAGAATCACTGACTCTCCTCAAATAAAGCCTCCCAACTTTGTCGATTACTGCTGGGAGAGACACTCTCACATAGACCCTGAGTGTCCCTGCATGGTCTCTTGGGTATGCCAAGAATGCAGGGCCCTCACTGCTCTTCACTGAGGCCATTTCTCATCCCTGAAAGAGGGGGAAGTCTTCTTGGTGGACCAGGAACAGACTCACTGTAAAGTGGGCCCACCAATGGGGCACCTGGCTGGCTCACTCGGTTAAGCAGCTGCCTTTGGCTCAGGAGCCCTGTATCACACTCTCTGCTTGGCGAGGAGTCAGCTTCTCCCTCTCCCTGTGCCTGCCACTCCCCTTGCTTGTGCTCTCCAGTCTCTGTTAAATAAATAATATCTTTAAAAACAAACTCACTCAAGAGTTCTTTGCCATGACAAATCCATGGTGTACACAGCCTCCAGCTTGTGAGAGACTTGGGAGATAAGTGGAATGGACACCAACCTGATGCTCATGTTGTGGACTGTGCTAATGGTCACTGAGTCCTGTCTCTTGAGCCAGGAGTTTGTGTCATCTGGCAGCAACCATGAAACATCAACAGGCTAACCTATCAGCTTCAAGTAGGGTGAAATCTTAAGCCTTTTGACAGCTGGGACTTAAAATCTTTAATTACAGCTGTGAAACTTAAGTTTATGAGAACTGAGAATAAGCTTATCTAAAGTCATAAAACTAACTGCTATTAACTTGTAGCATACTAAACCATTAAGCACACTATATTTTTCTTGGTACTCCAGTGATGTAAGAAGAAATATATTTGGTCTTTGGTCCAGATTCCTGACACAGGGCTCTAAACACCCTTAAGACTCACCCTATAGTGGTTAAGAGTGCATTTCATATGCTAATGAGATGAGTGATGGTTGAGGACCTCTAGACAGCTTTAGAATGGAGGTGGGTCACCACAAAGACCTAGGCCAAGATTAGAGGTTGGGACTATCAGCCCTAATCTGTATCCTCCTGGGGAAAGGCCCTGGAGATGGAAGCAATTGCCAATGGCCGGTGATTTACTCAACCATGCAAATGCAATGAGACCTGGGTAAAAATACCTAATGTTGAGGTTTAGAGAACCTCTGGGTTGGTGAACACATCCAAGTGCACTGGGGATGGCATGCAGTGCCTGCCCAGAACAGATGCTCAGTAAGTGGTATTGTGCAGAGAAGAGTAACGGGAAGAGGCCTAAGGCTGCAGTCCTTAGAAAGCCCTGTTTGCAAGGTTGGCCCTTGGCTCCAGTCTGAGCTTGGATTGTGGGAGGGTTCTGACCATTCCCTGATAACAATGGCTCACTGAGCCTAAAACATTGCTCTAACTAATGTGGTTTATGCTAGCTACCTGCATTCTTTCTTGATAATCTATAAATCTGATACACCCTAAGCAGAGGGTGACCTCACGATCTGTTCCCGAAGAAAAAAGCCTTGAACAATGAGCTTCTAAGAGCTTCCCTGGTGGACATTTCACATATGTTATTATAACACGTTGCTAAAGGAATTAAATGGGTCCTATGTGACTTAACTGGGAAAGAACTGCCGAATGTTTGCCATGGTTTCCTCCAGACTTCAACTCTGGAAAAGTTGCTTTTTCCTTCCGATTTCGCTCTGTGTCCATTCACTATAATCAATCATAGCTGTGAGTACACTTTACACTGAGCTCCAAGTCCTTATAGCAATGTCTGAATGTAAGGTAGTCTTGGGAACCCAAAGACACAAGTTACTACTAGAAAATCTTATAAAGCTTCTACAAATCTAGCCCAACTACCTAAATATTTTATCATGTAATATATTAAAGTATACATTATAGCACTATTTTAGTCTAAAAACCACTACCTTATTATTTCTTGCCCTTTCGTGAGTAAAAAGATGTTAATTTCTCATGGTAGTTTGGCAGAGAAAGTTTGCATAGATCCTAATTTTGAAGAAGCAGTAAGGTATTATCAAACATTTTTTTCAGGGGTACCTGGGTGGCTCAGTAGGTTAAGCATCTGCCTTCAGCTCAAGTCATGATCCCAGGGTCCTGGGATGGAGTCGAAGGTCAGGCTCCCTGCTCAGTGGGAGTCTGCTTCTCTGCCCCTTTCCTGGTTAGTCCACATTCTTTCCAAATAAAATCCTTAAAAAAAGTTTTTTAAAGGTATTTTTAAAATTTATTTATTTGACAGAGAGAGAACACAAGCACGGGGAGTGAGAAGGGAAAGCAGGCTCCCCGCTGAACAGGGAGCCCGGTACAGTTCTCGATTTCAGGACCCCATGATCATGACCTGGGATGAAGGGAGACACTTAAATGACTGAGCCACCCAGGCACTCCTACATTAAACATTTTTATTACATTGTGATTGGAGGATAGCATGATATGCTATCCCAAAATATGCCTCTTTGGCATAAAGATGATTTTGAGCTAATTAGAAAAAACAGCAGACACAGAAGCTCTGAAAACAAACTAGAAGCTACCCTTTTGTAAGAGCAATTTATAAAAGCAAGGCAGCCTGTGCCAGGAAGAGAACTTGTATAGATAACTTGTACCTGGGAGACTAAATCCTTGTCAGGGCAAACTTTGTTTACCATATGTTTTCTCTTTTCACTGTCCTGTGAACTGCCTTCCTCCCCTATTTCCATTATCTTTCCTTAGTTCAGGATGAACTGCCTGGCTGCCTTTCTGAGTCTCACCTTTCTGAGTCACCCTTATATACAGATGTGAGTACATAATTTTTCTCCTGTTACTGTCTTTTATTACAGATGGGGGTCTCAGCCAAGAACCTAGAGGAATATAGGGATAATTATTTTTCCTCTCCCACACAATAAAAAGAAACGTGAAATAATGATGTGTCTTCTAATTCTTCTGATTTTCTAATCTAACTTTTCATGAGTAACACTGTCACAACAAGGGTCCCTAACTTTTGTTTAAAATTCCGTATTTTGGGGCCCCTGGCCTCAGTCTATGCTTAATCTCAGGGTTGTGAGTTTAAGCCCTATGTTGGATGTAAAGACTACATACCTAAACTTAAAAAAAAAATCCATTATTTTATGGATACTTTTAGGTTGGGTTAAGTATGAAAAGGAAGTTTTAGGAATATTCCCCAAGATTTACAGGTAAATAGGAATGAATTTTTGAATTCAGAAAGAACCAGCTGGGGCGCCTGGGTGCCTCAGTCGGTTAAGCCACTGCCTTTGGCTCAGGGTCCTGGGATCGAGCCCCGAATCCGGCTCCCAGCTGGGGCGCCTGGGTGGCTCAGTCGGTTAAGCCACTGCCTTTGGCTCAGGGTCGTGGGATCGAGCCCCGAATCCGGCTCCCAGCTCAGCTGGGAGCCTGCTTCTTTCTCCCTCTCCCTCTGCTTGCTGCTCTGTCTACTTGTGCTCTCTGTTTATCTCTGACACATAAAGAAATAAAATCTTTAAAAAAAAAAAACAGCTGTATGGCTTTAGAGAGAATATTTCATTTATTTATTTTTTAAAAGATGCATTCATTCACTTATTTGAGAGAGAGTGTGCATGAGTGGGGGCAGAGAGAGACTCCTCAAGCCGAGTCCCCGCTGAGCTCAGCACCCAACTCCGGGCTCAATCCCAGGACCGTAGTATCACAGCCTGCGCTGAAACCAAAAGTCGGCCACTCAACTGACTGAGCCACCCAGGTGCCCCTGAAGAGTATTTCATTTAAAATAAAAAGGAGGTGGGTGGTGTTCCTGCCCAGATCGAAGTTCCTAGTGGGTCCTCCCCTGCCCTTCCCACATACTTATGTCCTCTAATTCACCTTCCAGACTCAAGCCATGAATGAAATAAACAACTTCGGGGGCCATTTTCCTAGACTAATCTACAAACAGCCTACTATTTTGACTGTCTTCTCTATTCCTTCAATTAGTTATATAACTCCACAGCAATACTTTTTCATTATTGTAAGAATAAGACTTTAAGGACACCAACATCTGGTCTCTACTCTTATTTCCTGACTCCACACATATTTTTCTATCATAGCACGAATCATACCTGTGACTTTACATTTATTTTTGTCAACTTTTGGTGAATAACATGGGAACGTATGACTCATAGTCTGAATTCTTCTTTATTTTTCCTTAAAACTGTATTACCTACTTTTATTCCTGTGGCTGCTGAAAAATGTTGGCTAGTATGAACTCAATAAATAAATATTAGGTTAGGGCGCCTGGGTGGCTCAGTGGGTTAAAGCCTCTGCCTTCAGCTCAAGTCATGATCTCAGGGTCCTGGGATCGAGGCCCGCATCGGGCTCTCTGCTCAGCAGGGAGCCTGCTTTCTCCTCTCTCTCTGCCTACTTGTAATCTCTCTCTGTCAAATAAATAAAATCTTTTAAAAATAAATAAATATATATATTAGGTTAATAAACCAAATTTGTAGTAGATACCCAGCTCTCAAGATTGGACTCCCAGGACCTGATAACATGCTATTAACATACCAGAACCTCACCTCATCATTCAAAAAAAAAAGGATAACTCCCTACCTACAAGGCCTACAAGTAAGAACTACCGGATGACTGACTTTACCAGGCAGGTGGGAACACTGGAGGTTGAAAGATCCTACCTTAATAGGCTAACAATCCTTTCGAGATCATGTGGCTACTTTCCAATCTATCATTCCAATAAAAATCTCTTCACTTCAGGCAGTCACACCACCTCCATTGTGTCTACACGCATCTGAACTGAGGCCAGGGATCCTGTATTTCTCTTTTTAAAAAAGACTTATGAATGTGAGAGGGGGTGCGCATGCAAGCCCCCTCACGAGAGAGACATACAGAGCCACAGAGAGAGGGAGTGAGCACAAGCGGGGTGAAGAGAGACAGAGGGAGAACCCAACTCCCGGCTGAGCAGGGAGCGTGATGCGGGACCTGAGCCGAAGGCAGACGCTTAACCGACTGAGCCACCCAAGCTCCCCTCTACTTCTTTTTAAAAGAATTTCTGGCTGCTCACCTGGGTGTCTCAGTCAGTTGAGCATCTCCCTTTGTCTCGGGTCATGATCCCAGCATCCTGGGATCGAGGGCCCCACGGGGCTCCCAGCTCAGCCAGGAGCCTGCTTCTCCCGCTGCCTGCCGTTCCCCTTGCTTGTGCTCTAAGGAATAAATAAATAAAATCTTTAAAGATAAATAAAAGAATTTTTGGTGGAGGGCAGCTGGAGGGGGAATCCTGTGTTTCTCCAAGAGACTCAGAGTCTGAGGAGACCCAGCCGTGCACAAGCCTGGACCCCAAAATGAGGCTAGAAGATGCTCAGGAAGCCCCTGCTCGGCGGCTTAGCCCTTTCTCACGCCCTCCCTGCTTACCTGCAACGTGCTTCTCTCTTAGCAGCTCAGCTGACAACTGCGCAGAGTTCAGACACAGGCTGCCGCAGGTTAGTGACCCCATCACGCCCCTGAGCGCGGGCGTTCCTGGGTCAGAGGCGCACATTTGTTCCATGCTGTGATTGGCCGTCCCCCGAAGTGGGCAGGTGCGGGACCTGCGCACACTCAATGACCCCGGAGGGGGAAAGTGGGCGGAGGGCTTGAGGCTAGCTGGGCGTAGTAAGGCTCAGTGACTAAGGTCATTTAGTCCCAGTGTGATTTGGGTTATTAATATTTTTATTCCTGTGAGAAACTTGAGAGCCGAAGTAAGGCCAAACCACACTGCAGGCTAGTTTTTTAAATCTTCAATCCCCCCATCCTCCTTGCAGACCCCGAAGGACTGAGTTCTGCACTATTTCTTCCGGTGTGGGATTACAGGTTGTTGAAGGTGAGGGGGTAGTTAGCTTTGAAAGAACAATTCTCTTTGGATCAATTTGCATCTCAGTGAATGCTTGGGCTGATCTATCCCACCCTATAGATTAGGCCCCACCAACTCAGGCTCGCCCAGGTCTCTCCTTGAAGTGGCTTTTAAGGTGAGTCATTTGGCCAACTTGAGGATAAAATCATCCAGGCTAAAGGATCAATAATTAAGATTCCTCTTAACTCTTATAACTTGTATCTGTGGGACTGAAAGAGGCTAGTATTTGCAGAAGAAATAATAAAATTAGTATGTCACCTTTTAATTGAAATCATAGGGCTGGATTCTCAGGAGAATAACCTACTGTTTGTGGTCATCATTCAGATGACCCAAATATATTTCTCATATATATTTGGTCTTTGTCCATGGTTTCTGACTCTCAGCCCCCCAAATCCCTGTAATTTCATTAGCGATAAGAGTAATGGGAGCGGGTGCCTGGGTGGCTCAGTGGGTTAAAGCCTCTGCCTTCAGCACAGGTCATGATCTCAGGGTCCTGGGATCCAGGCCCGCATGGGGCTCTCTGCTCAGTGGGGAGCCTGCTTCCTCCTCTCTCTGCCTGCCTCTCTGCCTACTTGTGATCTCTCTCTCTCTGTGTCAAATAAATAAATAAAATTAAAAAAAAAAAAGAGTAATGGGAGCATCTTTTTGTAATACTTAGTTTCCTGTCCTCAGTTCCTTCAGTGTGTAAAGGTGAAATAGATGTTTCGTTATTCTTAACAAACCCCTTTCAACCACCACAGTCAATGAGGTGACTTTTAGAAATTTCCTTTAGGGGATTTTGGGGACATGGTTGCCAGGAGAAATGACCAAGAATGGAAGGTTGGAACTTTTAGTTCCACCCTGATTTCTAGAGAGGGGAGACTAGAGGGTGAAATCAGTCTCCGATGACCAACGATTTAATCAGCCATGCTTAAGTAATGAAGCATCCATAAAAACCCCAGAAAGGGGGCTCCTGGGTGGCTCACTAAGTTAAGCATCTGCTTTTGTTTTAGGTAGTGATCCCAGGGTCCTGGGATCAAGCCCTGCATCAGGCTCCCAGCTCAGTGAGGAGCCTGCTTCTCCCTCTCTCCCACCTCCCTCATTTGTGCTCTCTCGTTTGTGTTATCTCTCCTGTGTGCGCTCTCTCTGTCAAATAAATAAAAATAAAAAATTTAAAAAAAAAGAAGAGAAAAAAGAAACGAGAGAGGAGGGGGGTTTGGAGAGCTTTCAAGTCGGCGAGCCAGAGTTCCTTTGTGCCACCATGCTGGGTTCCAGACTCTGTAAGGACAGAAGCTCTTTGGAATCTTGTCCTAGGTTTTGCTTCATTTGGCTGTTGATTCGTATCTTTCAGTATCCTTTAAATATAATCCATTGAATAAATGGAAGGTATTTTGAGCTAACAAATTGAAGAAAACATAATGGGAAAATAATAATGGAGAGGAAAGGACAGCCTACACACTTTCCAAAAAACATTCATTGCATTTATATTTCCCATTTAGACATTTACCCAAGTTTACAACACAGTTTATTTTTTTTTAAAGATTTTATTTATTCATTTGACACAGAGAGAGAGATTACAAGTAGGCAGAGAGGCAGGCAGAGAGAGGAGAGAGGAGGAAGCAGGCTCCCCGCTGAGCAGAGAGCCCGATGCGGGCCTCGATCCCAGGACCCTGAGATCATGACCTGAGCCGAAGGCAGCGGCTTTAACCCACTGAGCCACCCAGGCGCCCTACAACACAGTTTAAAATAGAATGAACTATATGTGAGGACATGGACAATCTCCCAGATAAAATAGTCAAAGAAAAATTTACGGAATACACAGGATGCTCCCACTTTTTTAAATATATACACACGCTTGTACAATACATGCTTTCATATGCATAAGTTATTTGGAAGGTATGCACAAGAAACTGCTCCAGGAACCGTCTAGATTCTAGGGAACTGACTAGTGCACACAAAGTCACTATGGAAAACTTTTCACTCATGAATTGTTTTCATGACATTCAGAAGACCTTTTTTTTTTAAAGATTTTATTTACTTATTTGACAGAGAGAGATACAGTGAGAGAGGGAACACAAGCAGGGGGAGTGGGAGAGGGAGAAGCAGCCTTCCCGCCAAGCAGAGAGCCCGAGCCGGGGCTCCATCCCAGGACCCTGGGATCATGACCTGAGCCGAAGGCAGACTTTTAACGACTGAGCCACCCAGCTGTCCCTCGGAAGACTATTTTAATTTTTTTTAAATTTATTTATATGAGAGAGAAAAAGAGCTTGGGGGTGGGGCAGAGGGAGAGAAAGAATCTGAAGCAGACTCCCTGCTGAGCACAGAGCTGCGGTGGAGCTCAATGTCACAACCCTGAGATCACAACAGGAGCTGAAACCAACAATGGGATATCAACCAACTGCGCCCCCCAGGCACCCCCCCCACCCCACCATTTTATTTTTAAAGAAGTTTCAAAGTGGTATTTTTGGGTGCAGGCCTTTGTGCTCCTAATTAAAGGAAAATCTTTTCACTCTAGTAGGTGCTCTCTTCAGGAGGTCTATAATACTTGTTTGTTTTTTTCCCCCTCACTCTTTGTGATGCTAGTAGGCATGCTGGTGATTACCTTAGACCAATTAATAAATTTGGGGTTGCAAAATGATAAGGGTCTTCTACCTTATTTTATTTTTATTTTAAGATTTATTTATTGAGGCACCTGGGTGGCTCAGTCAGTTAAGCATCTGACTCTTGATTTGGGCTCAGGTCATGATCTCTGGATCCTGGGATGGAGCCCCACATCAGGCTCTCTGCTCAGCAGGGAGTCTGCTTCATCCTCTCCCTCTCTCCCTCCACCTGCTCATGTTTTCAGTCTCCTGCTCTCTCTATCTCAAACAATAAAATAAAATATTTTTTTAAAGATGTATTTATTTTAGAGAGAGAGAGAGACAGAACACAAGCAGGGGAGGGGCAAAAGGGTAGAGGGAGAGAGAGAATCTAAGCCAACTCTGTACTGAGTAAAGTCCTACTGCAGTTGGATCCCATGACCCTGAGATCACAACCCGAGCCGAAACCAAAAGTCCGATACTCAACTGACTGGGCCACCCAGGCGTCCCCCTTCTATCTTATTGTAAATATTGGTGGAACATATCTTTGGTAGTAACTTTCCTTATTATTTGACCAACATGAAGTGCTGTTCATGTCAAAAAGGAAGAATGAATGCTTCACTGGGCATCCTTTTAAAAGGGGAACATCGGGGTGCATGGGTGGCTCAGTTGGTTAAACATCTGCCTTCAGCTCAGGTCATGATCCCGGGATCCTGGGATCAAGCCTGTATGGGGGTTCCCTGCTCAGTGGGGAGCCTGCTTCTCTCTCTGCCTCTGCCATTCCCGTTGCCTGTGCTCTTTCTCTCTCTCTCTCTCTCTCTCTCTCTCTCTCTCTCTCTCTCTCTCTCTCTCTCTCTCTCTGTCAAATAAATAAATAAATAAAATCTTTAAAAATAAAATAAAAGGAGAATATCTTGGGCTGGGGCACTTGGGTGGCACAGTCCGTTAAACGATTGACCCTTGGTTTCAGCTCAGGTCTCCATCTCAGGATTGTGAGATCAAGCTCAAGTAGGGCTCTGCACTCAGCCCAGAGTCTGTTTAAATTTCTCTCTTCCTCTCCTCTGCACCCCTCCCCCACTGCAGCTCTCTCTCTCTCTCTCTCTCTCTCTCTCTCTCTCTCTCAAATAAGAAAATCTTTTTTAAAAAACTGGGGGATATCTTGTCCTTAGGAACAGTATAGCACTGGTAATTTGGGTTCTTTCATGACCAAAAAGACTGCATAGTGACCTTCAATTCATTTGGGTCAGTGAATATAGGAAGATCAGTAATTATGTGGAGATCTGTGGCTCTTCTTGGAATATTCCTCTGGAAATAAAGGAAAAGAGACAGAACCAAACTTCCAGGATTATAGCCTCCTATGTACTGATTTCTAAAAGGAGAAGACTGAGGATTCACCAGCTTCTAATTTTTCTTAGCTCCTAGAGAATCACCCCTCCCTCCCCCCACCTTTCGGAAATGTTTTCCAGTGTTATTGAGAAATAAGTGACACACATCACTGTGTAAGTTTAAGGCGTACAGCGTGATGGATGCTTTGATTCACACAGATTGTGAAATCGGTCCTTTCTTAAGGCAGGAACCTCAGAAAGAAATCCCTCCTGCACAATGGCTTATAAAGCCCATCTGGCCCAGCTCCGAGTTGGGGCGAGCTGCCTCATCTGCCTGGATTACCAGAGAGACCCAATGACCCTCCACTGCAGGTACAATTTCTATAGCTCCTGCTTTCTCCAGTGCTGGGAAGATCTAGTGACATTTTCCCCTGTTCCAGCTGCCTCCACCACCGCCCTGACAGGGACTTAAAGAAGAACACCCAGTTTTGTCTCCTGAATGATATTGTAAGCAGCTTCCCACCATGAGGAGGAACAGAGGGAAGGACAAGAAGAGAAACTGTAGGTGATGCCTGGATGGCTCAGTGGGTTAAAGCCTCTGCCTTTAGCTCAGGTCCTGATCTCAGGGTCCTGGGATCAAGCCACGCATCGCTTTCTGCTCAGCAGGGGGCCTGCTTCCTCGCCTCTCTGCCTTCTTGTAATCTCTCTCTGTTGAATAAATAAATAATCTTTTAAAAAAAAAAAAAGGAGATGAAGAAGAGAAACTGTAAGCAGAAAGTTAGGGGTCCCTGGACTAAGAAAGAGGCGATGCAGCTCTTGGCGACAGAAGAAAAGACATTTTAGGCCCCTAGCTGTTTTATGATTTAGGCCTGACTGGCTCTAGCAATCTTCTTGAAGAGCTTCCTAGGAGGCATTGGAATTACAAAGAAATGCAAAAACCTCAGTAGTTAAGGATTTGAAGGGAACAGAGAAAATGCAAAAACGACCAGTCTCTACCAGGCCAGGAAATAGCCTAACCATATCCAATGCAATAAAGCAATGGTAAAATTTCCAGTGCAGTTTCAAAAGTAAAGATTTACCTAACACACATTTCTTGAGTCATTTTTGCAGGATTTAAACCCCTTTGAACACTCAAATACCAGACTCACTGGAACAGAGACTTGATGACGCTGACCCTTCCTGGCCCTTGTGACCAATCCACAAGGACCTGGCCTCTGTCAGTTTAGGATGACTTTTGCCCCAATTCTACACTGAACTTGCCTTTGCTAAGCCCCTTCATGAATACGCAAGCACCCCTAGCTGAACACTTCCCTAATCTTGTTGTTGGGATACACACTGCTTCTGGAAACGTCCCTGGTGTTCTCTTTCCCTTGTTGCAAGGGAAAGGTGGAAAATGCTGAAAGGGGGTTAGAAATCCAAGCCTCAAACTTACTTGAATTAAGGTGGAAGGTGGAAAAGCAGAGGGGAAAATTGCACTCTGAGTATGGAGAACTTCTGCATTTACTAGGAGAGGAACAGGATCCCCTTTTATAAAATTTATTTTTGATGGAAAAGAAGGATGTTGAACGAAAACAAATTGAAAGCCAAGGCCATATTTCAGATCATATTTCTATGCTAAAAAAAATGCTATGTGAAATAGCAAAGAAGTGTGTACAGGCAGACAGATTTACTGGTAAGTGTTGAATATATGCATAACAGATATAAAAACCTAAAAAGCCCAGGAGTCTTTTTTTTATTAATTAAAGAAAGAGAGACTTTTATCCTGCAAAAAATTATCAGCGTATTAAAGTGGATTTAACTCTTGATCCAAAAACTGCCCAGCTCAAACTTATTCCATCCAAAGACAAAACAAGTATAAAATAGGGGAAGATACAAACTTTCCATATAATCCCAACACATTTACTTTTTTACCCCCTGTCCTGAGTTTTGGAGGGATTGATGGCGATAGGCAGATAGAAAGAGGCACTGGTAGATTTTTCATAGGTTTGTGCAGACTCTTCCCCCAGAAATACTTTCGCCCCCACCAACACTAAAAGGCTACTGCTGGCAAACTCAGCATTCAAGTGGGTCGTGGAGTGCAGTCCAAAACATATATATGAACTGGCATTTTCTGAGTTATGAGTTGGGAGAGATTTCATTTTATAATGTGAGTAATAGATCTTATACTTACATCTTCACTGATACTTTCACAGAAACATTTTGGCCTTACTTCTCTATTGGCCCTACCTCAAACTCTCTTACTACCTGTAAAATCAGAGATGAGGGGTGAACTCCTTTGAACCCTGCATATTATTATAATATTTTTCTATAATATGAAATGTCCTTAAGATAACGTATAATCTCTGTTAAGTTTTGGATAACATGATTTCAAGAGTTACAGTGTTTGTGTTTTCAATAGCAAGAGGGTCACTTTTTGTCCTTCTATATCAGTAACTAATGATAATATAGAATTTGTGTTGTTTAATGGAAATAACATGGTAATCAACTGGAAATTGCAATTTTTCAGCTCTTTCTTTTTTTTAAGATTTAATATATTTATTTGCCAGAGAGAGTGAGCACAAGCAGGCGAGCAGCAGGCAGAGGGAGAAGCAGACTTCCCAACTGAGCAGGGAGCCCGAGGTGGGGCTCCATCCCAGGACCCTGGGATCATGACCTGAGCCGAAGGCAGACACTTTTTTTTTTTTTTCAAAGGCAGATACTTAACCGATTGAGCCACGCAGACATCCCAGAATTTTGCAGTTCTAAAAGTAAAGACTTCAGGTTGAGCATGTTCTATTTACTATTCCTGCTTTATCAACACCAAAAAATGTGTTTTATGACTTTACCTAATGCTATATATCTACATGTGTCCTGTAAATTCACCAGTTTCGTAAGTGTCTTCGAAGTCTGTGTTTGACAGTGGAAGAGTTTTATTTAGACACAAGTCTTTAGCCTTCTGTGTTGTTGCAGAAATGGGAATCAGGAGGAACTGAATATGTGGAAATGTTTGGACCATTACTTAAAAACTCACCTCATCCAGAAAGAGATGAGGAGGGTGTTCATGGAGTGGAATTTGAATCGGCATTATGGTAATTCTGGCTAGGATCCTCCAAAAAGGGCTGACAAAATTCTCTTTCCACACAATTAAACAAGACAGAACTGGGTAGCTAAGCTTAATAACCAGTACATTTACAGAGTTGGGTGACTAATCTTCCCAACCAACTCATAGGTGTCAGGCTTACACCCCAGCAAAATTTATAAAATTGGAGTAAAAGAAAAATTATAATACTGTTTTTCTCCTGAAATGTACTCTTTTTTTAAAATGGCATACATTTTGAGGCATCTGGGTGGCTCAGTCAGTTCAGCAACTTCCTTCGGCTCAGGTCATGATCCCAGGGTCCTGGGATGGAGTCCTGCATCGGGCTCTCTGCTCAGCGGGGAGCCTGCTTCCTCCTCTCTCTGCCTGCCTCTCTGCCTACTTGTAATCTCTCTGTCAAATAAATAAATAAAATCTTAAAAAAAAAACTCACAAAATGGCCAAACTGTATTGCATACATTGTATTACGCCTGCATTATTTTAATCATGTCTTAAATTACAGAATAAATGTCTATATTGTTTTGCTATTCATAACATTTATTTTAGGTAAACATAGGACACAACGGCTATGAGAATTCATTTTATTTTTTTGAGAACTCATTACAATGTAGTTAATTTCTCTAGTAGTCATTATATTAATCATGTTTTTTCCCCAGTTTTTGAGATTTAATTGACTTATTGTCCGTGTAAATTTAAGGTGTACAGCATAATGACTTGACTTACATATATTGTGAACTGATTACCACAGTAAGTTTAGTTAATATCTATCATCTCCTATAAATTGATGTGGTTTATACCTCACCTATATTCAGGTGAGGTTTGGTGGGGTGAGGTCCAGAGCCGACGACCAAGAGGGAATTCTTGAGACGTCTTTGGTACAAAATGGTGGTTTATTAAAGCCAGGGGACAGGACCTACGCCCAGAAAGAGCTGCTGCCTGGGATTGTGAGGTGTGGCTGATTATATACTGTGGGGTTGGGGGAGATTAGGAAAAGGGAGGTTTCAATGGGATTTTCATATGTTAAATAAGACTCACAAGATACCCAAGGCCTTGGGGTTGTCAAGTTATGGTTGTTTTTCCCTCTAGCAAGGCATTATTAACATGAAGATAGTTGGGAGCTTCCTGGAGGAACATTACACTCTCCCCATTTCCAGTATCTGTCAATAGGCTGCAGGTTATAGGGACATTTAATTGTATCTAGTTTCCTTTCTGGAAGCTAGGTTATTGATAGAAATGCTGTTTTTGTAGATTGCTAAAGCATTCGTAAACTGAGGGAGACTCACGTTTTGCAGGATTGTGATGTCCAGAAGTTAACTATTCGTTTTTCCTTTCTTTAGATTTAGGACAGCCAGGAGCACCTGAGGAATGTCATATATATTCCATCGGGGGGAGGGGGTGTTTGTGGGGTGTCAGCTTCTGCTTTGTCCTCAGCTTGCTTCTGTTCCCTCATCATAAATGAATAAGGAAAGGGTTAAGGTATAGGCAGGGAGAGGTAGGGGGCCCCTGATGAGGGTCTGAAACTCTTCCTGGCAGGTGAAAGCACTAAGCCAGAGTGAAAAAGAAGAGATAAGGGAATAGACCAGACCACCGGGCCCCAGTTAGGCAGTATTTTTCTTTTCTTTTTTTTTCTTTGTTTTTTTTTTAAAGATTTTATTTATTCATTTGACACAGAGAGAGAGATTACAAGTCGGCAGAGAGGCAGGCAGAGAGAGAGGAGAGAGAAGGAAGCAGGCTCCCTGCTGAGCAGAGAGCCCGACGTGGGCCTCGATCCCAGGACCCTGGGATCATGACCTGAGCCGAAGGCAGCGGCTTTAACCCACTGAGCCACCCAGGCGCCCAGGCAGTATTTTTCTTTGGCGGCTACCGTGCAATCACAGAAAATGACCGAACCTCAAAGAAGTAAATCATTAAGGGGATCATCAATAGTCCTTGCTCAAACCAAGACAGCACAGGAATCTCAAGGCCACCAATTCCCTGGTCAAGTTTTCAATAAAACACCAGCCTAAAACCCTTCAGTGGCAACCCATTCAGCTGGCAAGAATTCTACCACTGAACTACCCATGCACAGATTGTGGCAACCGATTTGGGACCCCTCTCACTCTGGAGAGCTTTTTTTTTCCTTTCTGTTCTCACCTTCCCTTATAAACTTTCACTTCACTTCACCCTTTTGTGCCCTTGAGATTCATTCTTTGAGTCTGGAAGACAAGAACCCTACAACATAAACACAACAAAAAAGAATTCAAAGAATGTTTTTCTTATGATGAGAACTGTCAAAATCAACTCTTAACTACAAATACATCACACAGGGCGCCTGCGTGGCTCAGTGGGTTAAAGCCTCTGCCTTTGGCTCAGGTCATGATCTCAGCGTCCTGGGATTGAGGCACGCATCGGGCTCTCTGCTCAGCAGGGAGCCTACTTCCTCGTCTCTCTCTGCCGACTTGTAATCTCTCTCTGTCATATAAATAAATAAAATCTTTAAAAAAAAAACAAATACATCACACAGCCATGCTGACTGCAGTCCTCATGATGTACATTTCATCTCCATTATTTATGTATCTTATAACTGAAAGTTTGTACCTTTTGATCCTCCTCTTCTGCTTTCCTCCCTCACCCCCTTCCCTCTGTCCCTGGTAACTACAAATCTGATCTCTTTTTCTATGATTTTGGATTTTTTTTTAAGATTTAACATATAAATGAGATCATACAGTATTTGTCTTTCTCTGTCTGATTTATCTCAGACATAGCACAATACCCTCAAGTTTCATCCATGTTGTCACAAACGGTAAGATTTCATTCCTTTTTTTTTTTTTTTTTTTAGTGACTGAATAAAATTCCATGATTGTGTATATGTAAATCCAGGAAGGGACTGCCTCTTCTTTGGTTAGCTAATCCCTAGAGAGAGCAAACCAATTGCCTGTGGTACGTCTTTGATATGTAAACCAACCACTTCAGAGACCATTCCTGCATCAGCCTGCTACTCTTCCAGCTTTTGAAGTTCAGAATGCTCTCTCCTAAATCACCCCCACCCCCGGTCACCAGACAAATAGAAACCATCCCTATCAGAACCTACCAAGCCTAAATTTGTTCAGGTGCCTCAACCATTCATTCCCTTGAAAACCCCAATAAAGGCTTATGCCCATGCTTTTCTATTGCCTCTTGACTAACTCTGGTAATTCCCACATGACTCTGCATGACGTGGTGTGCCCTCTATTCTTGAGCACTGTAAATAATAAACTGTCTTTTCAATGGTAATTGTTTCCTGATGTATTTGGTCTCACCAGACCAAAAAAAAGCTAAAATGTTCCATTTTTCTCAATGTAACAGCACTGGGCCCAAGTCAGATGTACTCAGTATAGACTGAGGTAGGGTAGGGGCAGAGTCATCTCACTGATGAAGAATATTTCTTTAAGTCTGACTGGGAATAATATAGTCAATAAAAGAAAAAAGCGTAATCTCTAAGGGAAAGAATTAACACATTCTATCAAATTAAATTTGTTTTTTTTTCATAAAAAGATACATAAGAAGAGTAAAAAGGGAAGCTATAAAAATCAGGTGATATCAGCAGTGTATATAATTAAAGATTCATTTCTAGGACATACAAAAACTTCCTACTAGTCTATAAGAAAAAGAAAACCTATTGTAGATTGAGTATTTGTTTCTCCCCAAAATTCATATGTTGAGCCCTTACTTGGAATATGATGGTATTTGGAGGTGGGGCCTCTGGAAGTTAATTAGGATGAGGTCATGATGGTGAAGCCCTCACAATGGGATTAGTCCTCCTATAAGAAGAGAGAAATCTCTGTTTCTTCAGGATCTGGCACCTGGAGAGGCCATCCTAGCAGAGACTGAGAAGGCAGCCGTCCCCAAGCCAGGAAGAGGTCCGTCCCTAAGACCTGAACGTGTTGGCCCCAATCTCAGAGTTCTAGCCTCCAGAACTGTGAGAAATAAATATTCAAGCCACCTGGTGTATGGTATTTTGTTACAGCAGCCAGAGCTAAGCAAAACGCAATATAAAAATGGTTGTATTACAGAAGGTACATCACAGTAGAGAAATCATAAATAGCCCATAAATACATAAAAAGATGATGAAGTTTATCAGTAATCAGGAGATTGTAATTTTTTTTAATTTTTAAAAAAGATTTTATTTATTTATTTGACATAGAGAGAGATATCAATCTGGGGAGCCTGAGATCATGACCTGAGCTGAAGGCAGAGGCTCAACCCACTGAGCCACCCAGGTGCCCCTGGAGATTGTAATTTTAAATTGCACACACTACAATTGCGATACCACATCACACCATTCAGCTAAGCAGGATTCAAGAGGGACAACACCTATATTGATTATCGAGGGCGGCCAAACAAAATAACTGAGCTGCTTAAACAGCAGACATTTATTTTCCCGAAGTTCTGGAGGGTAGAAATCCAAATCCAGGTGTTGCAGGTTTTGTTCTTGCTGAGGCTTCTCTCTTTGGCTTATAAATGGCCTGCTTTTCCGTTTGTCCCCACATGGCTTTTTCTCTGTCTGCCTGCATCCCCAGTGTCTCTTCCTGTTCTTATAAGAATTCGATCATATTGGACTTTGCATAAGTTACCCGTTGTAAGCTCATTTCCCAATTCTATATATTGAAGATAATAGTAATCACTGCTTCATAAGTTAGCTACAGAGATTCAATTAGATATTTAAATAAAACACTTATAACAGTGCATATAACATGGTTACTAATTCAGTAAAATGTAAGCGTATCACCGAGTCCAAGCCCTCTCTGCTCACACTGCATGACAGGCCAGTAAGTCAAGAAGCAAGATGCTGGGGCAAGGAAAAGTGACTTTATTTGAAAAGCCAGCAATTCTAGGAGATGGCGGACTATTGTCCCAAAGAACCATCTCCCCGCAGCATGAAATTTGAGCTTCTTTTATGTTAGGAAGAGTGGGAAGGGGAGGTAGTTGGAGTCCATTTAGCAGAATTTTGGCTTGTAAAACCGTAGTCTCCAGTGAAAGCTAAGTAGTAACCAACTGTGAACAACAATACACCAGAATTCTTTAGAATTCTGGTAAATTTAGAACTGGCAAATGTATGGATATACTTCATAATTTCTAGGAAACGTGTGTTTTCATAGTATAAGTTTCAATAAACCATAAAACATGTTTACTAGCTGACCCAAACTTATCTTTACTTTGTCTGTAATAAGAAGCCAAAAGCAGGGATGCCTGGGTGGCTCAGTGGGTTAAAGCCTCTGCCTTGGGCTCAGGTCATCAGGTCATGATCTCAGGGTCCTGGGATAGAGGCCTGTGTCAGGCTCTCTGCTCATCAGGGAGCCTGCTTTCTCCTCTCTCTCTGCCTACTTGTGATCTCTCTCTCTGTGTCAAATAAATAAATAAAATCTTAAAAAAAAGAAAAAGCCAAAAGCAGATAAACCTATGTTCAGTGATGCATGTTTCAGTATTTTATCTTATTTGAAAAAAGACTTAAATATCCAATGAATTCAATTTACCATTTAACCTAGCAAAACTTCAAAGTTTCAGGTTACCAATGATTTTGAAACTATTTAAAATTTTACCTGTAAACCTTTTTATTTATTTAACATTTTTTCTCTTAACAATTATCCGTGAAAACTTTGAAGACAGAAAAAAATTAACCACCATTTTAAGTCATTTTTGCTGACAAACTGCAACAAAGACAACATGAGCTTATTTGACATTTAGTAAACCTTGGTAGAATAAAAGTTTTATATTTAATACTGATAACTCTAAAGACACATCTATTTTATTATTTTTATTTTTTTTAAGATTTTTTATTCATTTATTTGACAGAGAGATAGAGAGTACAAGTATGCAGAACAGCAGAAAGAGGGAGGGGGAGAAACAGGCTCTCTGCCCGTAGCAGGGAGCCCAATGCGGGACTCCATCCCAGGACCCTGGGATCATGACCCGAGCCAAAGGCAGCCACCCAATTGACCGAGCCACCCAGGAGCCCAAGACACATCTATATTGATTAAACCAACACCTTTGAATTTTAGTTTACCAAACATCATCCCAAATTATGTGAACTTGAAAAACATTTGCTTATAAATAAAATCTTAAAAACAAAAAAAGAAAGAAAACATCTGGTTAGTTTCTGTCTGAGTTTTAAAATGCCCAATTTTTATAAGCGCTTGCCTTTAAACCAATTAAATAGAGCTCCTTTCTAAATTAATTTTGAGCAATACCATCTGGAGGTAGAGAAAATATCTCTCATTTACAGCACATATGGACACACATACACAAACAGGATGTAAACAAAATCTAGCTTTGTTTCATTAATATTTGCGGAGAGGACATTAAAGACCCAATTTCCAAATATCTCTTTTTCAAAAACAAATCTAATTGCAAGATAGCATTACAATTTATGGATCGATTAATTAGTCATTTCCCATTTCCCATTTTCCAGTTAGCACATTGCTGGTTTTGTCCAAAGATACCAAAAGCTGCAGCAACAAACAAAATGAAGAGCAGAGTAACGCTGCGAGTATTCATTCCTCACAAACTGAACTCCAGTTAAGAGAGCCAAACCTAAACCCCCTATTTGGAGGCAACCAAATGGGAGGAAGAAAGCTAAGAGTCACTAATGTTTGTGGAGATGACCAAAGGCCCAAATTCCAAATATCTCCCTTTTACAAAACAGATCTAACAGGGCAAGTCTTGTCCAACATTCCAAAAGCTGCAGCAACAAAAAAACCAAATGCAAATGACTCGGTTCATAAAGGAATCAGGTAAAATTCTAACAAGGATTTCCTTCTCCAACAGGGTACCCTGGACAAATGCAAGCAAAGTGGCCTCTCCCCAAGGAAAAGTCCAAACACAGGGAAGGGGGTTCCTGGTTGTACATGCAGGAATGACTTACCCTACTTTTGGGTCTGTGGACTCACAGAAGTTTGTTGAATTCTTGCCCCAAAAGCCTAGTGCAGCAGCAGCCAGTCAAAGAAGTCAAATCAAAGAGGAAGGCCCTGGAACAAATTGTCCTGGTAGTTGTTAGGGACTTACCTGAAGAATCTCTGAGGCAGGCTTCCTGGCCTTAAGCTACCTTGCTAAATGTGTAGTGGAGTCCAAGCTTGTCGAGAATCAAGGGAAGCAAAGCAAACCAAGTTGAAGATGGCAAACTACTGTTTCCAAGAATCATCTCCCCCAGGCCCTCAGCATGAAATTCAAGCTTCTTTCATGTTAGCAAGAGGGGGAGGGAGGGAATTCTTCAGAAAACATTCCTCATGTTTATAATATTTCCCATTGAGGCTTTTCCTTAAAGATGCCAACACATTTTAAAATGAAGTATATGTGTGGAGCATCTGGGTTGCTCAGTTGGAAGAGCATGCAACTCTTGATCTCAGGGTCATGAGTTGGAGCCCCACATTCGGTGTAAAGATTACTTAAATAGGGGTGCCTGGGTGGCTCAGTGGGTTAAAGCCTCTGCCTTCGGCTCGGGTCATGATCTCAGGGTCCTGGGATCGAGCCCCACATTGGGCTCCCTGCTCAGTGGGGAGCCTGCCTCCTCTCTCTCTGCCTGCCTCTCTGTCTACTTATAATCTCCCTCTCTGTCAAATAAATAAATAAAGTCTTAAAAAAAAGTTTACTTAAATATTTAAAAAATAAAAATAAATAATAAAATATAAATATAAGTATATATAAAAATTAAAATTAAAATTAAAAAAATATGTGCTCATATAGGGTAAAAACAAAAGAAAAACAGCTATTGAATATGTAGGCTGCTCCCATTTGGAGATACCCAAAAAGGAACATTCTGTACAAAAACACATATAAAGCATATAAACATTTGCCTTTTTTATGTATAGACTGTTTGGGAAAATTCATCAAATCCCCTAAAAGGCCCCCACCTTCTGAATGAGCACAAAGAAACACGATGCCGTTGAGGGCCGGCCCCTGGGTGGCTCAGTGGGTTAAGCCTCTGCCTTCGGCTCAGGTCATGATCTCAGGGTCCTGGGATCAAGTACTGAATCAGGCTCCCTGCTCGGCGAGGAGCCTGCTTTGCCCTCTCTCTCCGCCTGCCTCTCTGCACTTGTGATCTCTCTCTCTCACTGTCAAATAAATAAATAAATAAATAAAATCTTAAAAAAAAATGCCATTGAGAGCTTGTCTGCTGCTTGTGAACCTGTGGAAGTTGAGAATTTCAGAATGAGTTTGTGAATTAGAAAGCAGACACAAAGACAGTTTTTGGAAACACCTCCTTTAAAGGGCTGAAGATGGGGGACCTGGGTGGCTCATTCGGTTAAGTCTGCCTTTGGCTCAGGTCATGATCTGGAGGTCCTGGGATCAAGTCCTGCAGCTGGTGGGGGATCCTGCTTCTCCCTTTCCCTCTGCCGTCCTGCCTCCTTGTGCTCTCTCTCTGGGTCAAATAAATAAATGAAATCTTTAAAAAATAAATAAACAAAGGGCTGGAAATACTAAAATAGGCTGAGAAAGAATAGGCCAAGTCTACTCAACAAGTCATGCATCTCACTAATTGAGAAAGACAAGAGGAGGACTTTTCACAGCATTCAGTGGAGCAAGAAACCAGTTCACTGATGGAATTAGAGACGAGGTTAAGTGCAGAGTGGAAGGAGGGAGGAACAAAGGATAATCAATTCTAGCCTGTGCCCAGAAGATGCAATCAGAGAGGACGAATGGGAAGTGTCAGGAGCCCGTCATTTCCCTGAGGATGATTGCATCCCAAGTCTGTCCAATGGGATAAAGGAAAGGAAACTCCTCACAAGAGTATAAAACCAAACCAGGTCAGATTCTGACCATAACAGTGAACAGAGAACGTGGCCGGGTTGTGTCTTCATACCTGGATCAGAGAAGACCAGGGTCTCTGTGAGGAAGGGAGGCCTTAAGGATTCAGCACAGCTCCCCCCCCCCCCAGCACAGAGCTCGTCTCGGGCCACAGGTGAGTGGGGACTCAGGGATCAGAATGAGGGGCGCAGCAGAGTGGGAGCAAGGGTGAGCGGGAGCAAGCAGCGGGTGAGGGACTGGGGTGACCTGCGCGGGAGATGCTGAGGGCAGTAATGCGGGAACTGACCGAGTTGGACTGGTCTGGGAGGCTTCAGACAGGTATTGCAGTGCCCGTTGTGTTCATTCGCAAAAGCTTTTCCAGGCGGCAGGGTGGATAATGTAGTGAGCTCAGAGAAGGCAGTAGGGGGAGGGGACGGCTCCAGCTGTGGGGGTGTGTGTGACCCAACATCTGCTGCTCACCTGGACCACACCTGAGGGAGGTGTGGGAACTCCCAGGGGCTTCTGCCTGAGGACCTGCTGGGTGCCAGACCCCATGCTCATTGTTGTTCCACCTTCTGTCTCAATCAGTGAACTTTGGTCATGGTTTTATAGATGTGTGATTACTTAACTGAAGACCAGTTAGATATTTTCATATGGACACATACACACACAATTTCTTTTTATGGTGTGATCAACCATGGAATTTGTTTTGGTGATAATTGCAAGATTTTAGGCATCCCAGAGATTTTTTTTTTTTTTTAAAGATTTTATTTATTTATTTATTTGACACAGAGAGAGAGATTACAAGTAGGCAGAGAGCCAGGCAGAGAGGAGAGAGGAGGAAGCAGGATCCCTGCCGAGCAGAGAGCCCGATGCGGGCCTCGATCCCAGGACCCTGGGATCATGACCTGAGCCGAAGGCAGAGGCTTTAACCCACTGAGCCACCCAGGCGCCCCATCCCAGAGATTTTAACATGATTTTATCCAATATTGATCTAATTTTGAGGACAGAGTTGAGAATAATCAGGAAATCTATAATTAAGCAATCCAAGTAAGGAAGATAATTACTGACAGTGGAATTCAGTGTCACACCAAATTCTTATTATTTAAAACCAAAATATTAAACAGGCTTATCTCTTTTGTATTTGTATTTATGCTTATACATAAATACATAAATATGTGTTTATATTTGTATTTGTATTTATGCTTACACACAAATAAAAAGGGCAGATGAGGATAGTTACCCTTGCAGTGTGTCCCTGAAAGGGCTGCAGATCAAACAGTCAGCTTTGGATGACACAGGTGGTGTGAGATAAGGCCTGGAATCAAACCCTCACAACATACAGGCAAACAGAATCCTACTGACTGCCTGGATCTTTCCTCAGCCTCAATCTGGGAGATTTCTGTGGGGTTAGACGAGTGGGGACAGGGAAGATGGGGGATTTGGAGTAGAAAGAGAATGTGGGCAGATTTGGATCACAGAAAAGAGGACTGCAGGGACCAGAGGACTTTGAGATGGAGGGAAAGCTCAAAGGAGGTAGTAGAAATTGCCTTGGCTAAAATGGGGAAGATTACCTTTAGGGAAGAAAAGCTTTAATTATAGAATGGTTCACTTACTTATCATAGTAGGAAGAAATTATAATGAATCCCCATGTACCAGGACACCACCTTGTACAATTATAAATTAATCTCCAGGGGCACCTGGGTGGCTCAGTGGGTTAAAGCCTCTGCCTTCGGCTCAGGTCATGATCTCAGGGTCTTGGGATGGAGCCCCGCATCAGGCTCCCTGCTCAGCAGGGAGCCTGCTTCCTCCTTTCTCTCTGCCTACTTGTAATCTTTCTGTCTCTCTCTGTCAAATAAATAAAGAAAATCTTTTTTAAAAAATAAATTAATTAGGGCGCCTGGGTGGCTCAGTGGGTTAAAGCCTCTGCTTTCGGCTCAGGTCATGATCTCAGCGTCCTGGGATCGAGGCCCGCATCAGGCTCTCTGCTCAGCGGGGAGCCTGCTTCCTCCTCTCCCTGTCTCTCTGCCTGCCTCTCTGCCTACTTGTAATTTCTCTCTCTGTGTCAAATAAATAAATAAAATCTTTAAAAAATTAATTAATTAATTAATTAATCTCCAATCTACCTATAGTCCCACCAACTCCTCAGAACTATTAATTTGAAGCAAATCCCTAGACATCTTAAGATTTCGTCTGCAGACAATTCCTTATACATCACCTAGAAGATATTTTGTTGTTTTTTTAAAATATATTTTTTTATTTAAACTCAATTAACATATCATGTATTGTTGGTTTCAGAGGTAGAGGTCAGTGATTCATCAGTCTTCTATAACACCCAGTGCTCATTACATCACGTGCCCTCCTTAATGTCCATCACTCAGGTACCCCATCCCCCCCCCAGTTGGTTTCCTCAGTTTGTTTCCTATGCTTAAGAGTCTGTTAAGGTTTGTCTCCCTCTCTGATTTCATCTTATTTCATTTTTCTCTCTCTACCTTTATGACCCTCTGTTTTGTTTCTTCAATTCTGCATATGAGTGAGATCATATGATAGTTTTCTTTTTCTGACTGACTTATTTCACTTAGCATAACACCCTCTAGTTCCATCCATGGTGTTGCAAATGGCTAGATTTCATTTTTTTTTTATGCCTAGTGATGTGGATCATTTCTTCATGTGTCTGTTGGTCATTTGTATGTCTACCTAGAAGATATATTTAATTTTTTAAAATTTATTATTGTTTTTTAAATAGTCTCCATCCCCAACATGGAACTTGAACTCATGAACCTAAGTCTTAATGCTCTACTGACTGAGCCAAACAGTTGCCCTAGAAGGTTTTTTTCTTTTTTTTTCTTTTTTTTTTTTTAAAGATTTTATTTATTTATTTGACACAGAGAGAGAGATTACAAGTAGGCAGAGAGGCAGGCAGAGAGACAGGGAGAGGAGGAAGCAGGCTCCCTGCTGAGCAGAGAGCTCGATGCGGGCCTTGATCCCAGGACGCTGAGATCATGACCTGAGCCGAAAGCAGAGGCTTTAACCCACTGAGCCACCCAGGCGCCCTAATTAATTTATTNTTTTCCTTAAACGAAGATGTCTAATACCATCATTGACACTTAAAATAAGTAGCAGTAGGGTTCTTTTTTTTTATTATTTTTTTTTTTATTTTTTATTTATTCATTTGACACACAGAGAGAGATTACAAGTAGGCAGAGAGGCAGGCAGAGAGAGAGGAGGAAGCAGGCTCCCTGCTGAGCAGAGAGCCCAATGTGGGCCTCGATCCCAGGACCCTGGGATCATGACCTGAGCCGAAAGCAGAGGCTTTAACCCACTGAGCCACCCAGGCACCCTCTTTTTTTTTTTAAATTCGGTATCTACTTTGCCAAATTTCATTATATTTTTATCCTGTATTTTATTTTATTTTTTTTTTTAAAGATTTTATTTATTTATTTGACAGAGAGAGAGATCACAAGTAGGCTGAGAGGCAGGTAGAGAAAGAGAAGGAAGCAGGCTCCCCGCCGAGCAGAGAGCCCGATGCGGGCCTCGATCCCAGGACCCTGAGATCATGACCTGAGCCGAAGGCAGAGGCTTTAAGCCACTGAGCCACCCAGGCACCCTATCCTGTATTTTAAATTGTAGACAAATTACGTCAATGAATTGTAAATAGTTGGCATGTCTTTTAAGCCTTTTTTAATCTCTTTATGTTTCCCTAGGAGACAGAGTCTGAAGGGATCTGAAACTTTGAGACAGAGGGAGAGTAAGGGTTGTGGCTCAAAGAAGGAAGGCAAAAGCTGGCTTCACTGGCAGAAGGCAGTAGCACCCTGAAAACAATGGTTAGCTTTTTAAAAAATGTTTTTACATAGAACATGCTAAGCTTATAAAATAGAAAAATAGTATAATAAACCCCATGTATTAGTTTCCTGGGGCTGTCATAACCAAATACCACACACCAGCTGACTTAAACAGCAAAAATGTGTTTTGTCAAAATTCTGGAGGCTGAAGTTGAAGGTCAAGGTGTCTGTCAGTAGGTTTGGTGTGTCCTGAGGACTCCTGGGTTTACAGATAGTCTCCTACCTCTGTGTTCTCACCTGGCCTTTCCTGTATCTCCTTCTCTTACTAGGACACCAGTCATATTGCACTAGGTCTCACCTGAACAGCCTCATGTTACCTTAATCATCACTTTATAGGCCTGGCCACAAAAGAGGGGCACAGGGGCACCTGGCTGGCTCAGTCAGAAGAACATGGGACTCTTGATCTGGGGGTCATTAGTTCGAGCCTCACATTGGGTGTAGAGATTAATTAAAAATAAATAAATAAACTTAAGAAAAATGACATTTAAAAAAAAATAGGGTCACAGTCTAAGGTACTGGAAGTTAAGACTTAAACATGAATTTGGGGGGCACAATTCAGCCAACAATATCTCATGTACATATGCATTAAGTTATGCCCCCACTCTTCCTACCTCTCATGATTGTGAAGCAAATCCTAGATATCCTAGGGTTTATATGTAAATATGATACTAAGTTTCTTCCAAGTATAGCGTCTCTTCATTAACCAAATCATATTACCCTTTTTAAGAAATTGTCAAACAGGGTGCCTGGGTGGCTCAGTCTGTTAGGCTGCTGCCTTCAGCTCAGATCATGATCCCAGGGTCCTGAGATCGAGTCCCCAGTCGGGCTCCCTGCTCTGCGGAGAGCCTGCTTCTCCCTCTCCCTCTGCCTACTTGTGCTCTCTACCTCTTTCAAATAAATGAAATCTTAAAAAAAAAAAAGAAATAGTCAAATATCCACTAAACCAAATAACGACAATTTTTTTAAAAAAATGTATTTGAATACAGTAAATAAATCTGGTAAAATGTTGTCAATGACATATATGTTCTTTATCTCCTTAATATATACTCTTTTTTTCCTCCTTGTTATTTTCTTGAAGGAAACTGGTGAATTGTCTCAGGGAGTTGCTCACATCTGGATTTTGCAAATTGTGCCTCTACGTCATTGATTTCTATTGCTGCCTGGAGTTGTGGCTCTTTCCAAAGAAGAGGCTTACAAAGAAAGCTTCAATTTCCAACCACTGAGGAAAGGTTACAAAAGTGCCAGAAAGCAGAGATCAATTGGGCTCTTAAGTCCTGGCAGCTGCTGCAGAGCTGAAGGGAAAGGAGAGAGACAGGCTTGAGTGGCCACAGTTTCCTGCAGATCCAGGAAACCTACTTCTACTGGCAGCTCTGGAAGGAACAGAGAGAAGGCTGAAGAGTCATCAGCTGCTTATTTTTCCCAGCTCCCAGAGATCCAGGCCTTTTTGAAGGGAGTTTCCTCACGCAGAAACCCTGACTATAAAATGGCCTTTGCAGCCTCCCTGGCTGAGCTCCAAGCCGAGGCCAGCTGCCCCATCTGCCTGGATTACCTGAGAGACCCAGTGACTACGGACTGTGGGCACAACTTCTGTGGCTCCTGCATCCACCAGCGCTGGGAAGGCCTGCAGGACATCCTCCCCTGTCCCGTCTGCTTCCACCACTGTCCTGACAGGAACGTCAAGAGGAACATGCAGTTGGGTCACGTGACGGATTTGGTCCAGCAGCTTCCCTCCAGGAGGAGCAAGAGGAGACGGCAGGAAGGGAAAGCCCTGTGTGAGCAGCATGGTCAGGCTCTGACCCTGTTCTGTGAGGAGGACCTGGAGCTGCTGTGTCCCCGGTGCAAGGTCTCCTCCGGCCACCGGGGCCACCCCCTGACACCCATCGAGCGAGCTGCGGCTGGCCACAGGAGGAAGCTCAAAAGCTACATCGAGCCCCTGCAGAAGCAGGTTGAAGACACTGAAAAGGGGTTAAAAATGCAAGTCTCAAATTTATTTGAGTTGAGACGGAGGGTGGAAAATCGAAAACATAAACTGCACTCTGATTTTGAACAACTTAAGCATTTCTTGGGAAGGGAGCAGGGTGCCGTCCATACTAGGTTATTAATTGAAGAGAATCATGTTCAAGAAAAAATAATTGAAAGCAAAAACCAGATGTCAGACCACCACAGCACACTTAGGAGTCTGCTTAGTGAAATAACAGAGAAGTGTTTGCAGACAGACCTAGATTTACTGACAGGTATTGAAAGTATCTACAACACGTATGAACACCTACAACCCCCAGTGACCTTTTCATACAAATTAAAGAAGGAGGTATGCAGTCTCCCCCCGCAGTATTTTGGTCTGCAGAAAATGATCAGGACATTTCAAGTAGATTTGACCCTAGATCCCGAAACTGCTCACCACACTCTTCTTATCTCACAAGACAGGAAAACTGCAACATTGCAAATGATGAAACCAAGTTGTGCTCGTAATCCCCGAACATTTACTTCTTCCCCAGCTGTCCTGAGTTGTGAGGGATTTGATGCTGGCAGGCATTTTTGGCAGGTAGAGATAAGAGGCACAGGGGAATGGTCCTTAGGTGTGTGTAAGGAATCCTTCCCCAGAAACGCTCTTCTCTCCCCCTCCCCAAACAACGGCTGCTGGCAAATTCAGTTCTGGACTAGTACATTTGGCACAGAGGATTCAGGAACCCTCAGACAGATTGGTATTTTTCTGGACTATGAGTTAGGAGAAGTTTCATTTTACAATTTGAGTGATAGATCACATTTATATACATTCAGTGAATTTTTTACAGAAAAACTTATGCCTTATTTCTCTATTGGACCTTCTTCAGAATCCCTCTCGATAAGTATAGTCAAAGATGAATCCTGAACCACCTTGTAAAGCATCCTTTGTGGTCCATTTTCTTCCTATGTTAATAGAAAATGCTTATAATAAAGAGTCTGAGTACATTTTTGATGTTTGAAGCTGATGTCTTTTTTTAAAAGATTTATTTATTTTAGAGAGAGAGAGAAACTGAGAGGGTGGGCAGAGAGAGAGAATCCCCAAGCAGGCTCCCTGCTGAGCTCAGAGCCCCACCAGAGCCCAACCTGAGACCTCAGGTCAGACTGTGACCTGAACCAAAACCAAGAGTCAGAGGCTCAACCGACTGAGCCACCCAGGTGCCCCTGAAGCTAATGTCTTTTAACCATCACCTCTTTGGCTTCACCTTCTGCACCACACCTGGATAAGCTTTTAGGACAGACTAGGTATTCCTTTATTGGACTTGGTGGGGTGATTCTAACCAAGCAAGGTCCCGCTGCAGAGGAATTTTTAACCACACCCCCCCCCACCCCGTTCCTCCCCTAAACCACCAAAAGACCCCTAGCTAATCATCTTTCTCCCTTCTCTCAGGCCATCTTTGGATTGGTAGTCATCCTGGTGCCCACATAAAGTCTCTCAGTAAGTGAGTAATAAACCATCTGATACTCTTTCTGTGTTTGTGGTGTGGGAGCCAGGGCAAGCCACCCCAAAATATACCAAATGGCATATTGATTATTTCAAATTAAAGCTACCTAAAACACAGCCTGTGCAAGAAGGACACTCAGACCTTCCTGTTCCTCTGAAAGCAGGAAATGAATCTCCTCTGTGAAAGATACTGTTCCTCCGTGAGATTACAAGTAGGCAGAGAGGCAGGCAGAGAGAGGAGGCAGAGAGAGGAGGCTGTATAAAGTAACTCTTGTTAGTTGTCACTAATTTTACTATGTAGCCCAAATTCTGTTTAGAATTCCTTAACAATGGAAACTCCCAAGCATACGTTTTCTTTGTCCTGTCAACTCCTCACACATTTATTGTTTCTTTGTGTAAAATGTATAAAAAATGCCTTTCATGTCTTGGGTTTTAATTTTACTATTGGGCCTCCATGCACAGTTATAAAACTTTGGTTTTTTTCTCCTATTAATCTGTCTCATGTCAGTTTAATTCTTAGTCCAGCTGGAAGACCCTGAGGTTAGAGAAGAATTTTTCCTTCCCTTTAGCGGCATCAGCAGTCTTGATACCAAAGCCAAATTTTGAGGGGTGGTGTGGGGTTCTGCCCATATACGGTGACTGTAACAGTATTTAGAATACTATATAATCCCAGGTTAATTCTTGGGAGACTCGGATCCCAAGAAGCATGGTATATTTGCTTTTGTTTTCCAACTACCATAAGACATCCCTTATTTTCTAAAATTATAATAACGTATTTGTGGTTCCTCATTTCCCCTGGGAAAGGTATGGGAGTGCACTGCAATTGTTTTTGCATTTCTAATATTTACAAATAAAAGTATTACATTACTAATTCTTCCAAAAGGAAAAAAAATCTACCACAAATATATATCCCATTTGTCTTTACATTGAGGAGGCAGTGAATATTTTAAATTGATGAAGAAATAGATCTATATATGCATATATCAAAAATATCTTTAGATGTGCATAAGTATAAAAAAGCAAAGAGATAGCACGTTTGTATTGTAACAAATGAAGAAACAAAAAATTCCTATGCTTATATATTTATATATTAATAGCATGTTCCTGGAAAGATCCAGAAAAAACTTAAGAATCATAATGCTTAGCAGCCTGATGACCTGGGCTGAGAAAGCAATTTCTCTATTTTATTCCTTGAATGGACAGTCATCCACATTGAGAAAGCCCATAAACCATATAGTTTCTGTTTCTCTATTCTCTGGATTGTCAGTTCTCTGATGGTGGGGATTCCAGATGGGATCTGTGCATTCCAGGCTTCTGGTTTAGTGCCTCACATGTAGTGAGAGCTCGTAAAAAGTCTCATGCATGAGTGATTAAATGAGATGCTTGCTGGGATTTATGAGATCAGGAAAAAAGACCAGGTTAGAAATGCACATCTGATAATTTTCAGCCTCTGTGTGAATAAAGCCACTGAGAGCAATGGGTAGAACATGTCAAAGTTTCCTGTCTATCTCAACTGAGAAGTTTTGCTGTTAAGAACCTTGGGAAACCTGGATCTGCTTACATCTCCACGTGACTTCCAGGAATATCCATGCAGTGTGACAGAGGGTGTAACTGTCCATTGAAGCCCATGCTTCCTGGGACCTGGAGATAAAGAACCAAATGTGTCAACTGAGAATGGAGTCAGGGAAAGAAAGCTGGGAATCACCCCACTTCTGAGTAGCCTGTTAGACTGAGAAGGTGCATTCCGAGACCAGTCAGCAAGATCAAATTCTTGAGAGATCAAAAAAACTAAACCTCAGGTAGAAACTATTTCAATGTTGGACATGAGAGTACTAACATTTGGAAATACTTTCAGAGCAGTGGAAGAAGTAATGACAAATGGTTTCTTGCTGAGAAAAGAGACCAAAAAAAAAAAATTCTTTAAGTCTCTTGGTCCAGATGATATATTTGATATGAGAATAATAATTTTTTGAAGACAGTATAATATATATAAGTAATATATTCAGGTTTCTGCATTTTTAAAAAGATCTTATTTATTTATTTGACAGAGAGAGATTACAAGTAGGCAGAGAGGCAGGCAGAGAGAGGAGGAAGCAGGCTACCCGCTGAGCAGAGAGCTCGATCCCAGGACCCTGAGATCATGACCCGAGCCGAAGGCAGAGGCTTTAACCCACTGAGCCACCCAGGCATTCCTCTGCATTTCAAGATAAAACCATTGCATCTAGTTTCTCTACCATATGATGAAAAAATTTATCACTCAAATTAGTAGTAACTAATATGTCATTTGTTCTTTTCACATGAGGAAGTGCTTTAAGTTCCTGGCTCATATTATATCACTTAATTGTCACTGCATTAATAGTATAACCATCTTACAGCAAGTCCTGAACTCAATCAACTTGTAACCCCAATAATCCAATCCCAACAATCTGGTTAAAGAGCTTAAGTCTTTTCCCACCAAGTGATAGCTTCTTGATTTTTGCTCCCTTAAGAGTGAACCAGAAATAGTGTCTGCGCTTGTGTGCGGGTGTGTGTGTGGGGGGGGTATATTTATACTGTTTTGGAAAGCAACAGGAATAGATTCATGTATAATGCTAAGACCTGTCTCATAAGTCTCAGAATGTCCAACTGCATACTGAACTTCTCTGTTTGGATTTCTCAATGAAATCCAATGTAATAGCCCAATGTGACCAATATTTAACTTCAATTTCTCCCTAAACCTACTCTTCTGTAGTGTTCCCTACCTCAGGATGGCAGCTCAAATCACCCAAATGTCCAAATCATGAACCTGGAGCCTCCTTGTACTCCCTCATTCTCCATAGGCAATCGATCACCCATTTGTATCTCTCCACTTTGTAATCCACTGATGTCAGTGAAACCCAGGTCTACAGCACCTTTCATCTGCATTACTGCAGTAGGCTTCATCTGGCCTTCCACTGTCCATGTTTCACCACACCCTCAGGGAAAATGCCAACAGAAATGCTAAGGAGGCAAATCTCTTAGGTTTGGAATAGGAATCCTCTGATCTTTTTTTTTTTTTTTAAAGATTTTATTTATTTATTTCACAGAGGGAGAGAGATCACAAGCAGGCAGAGAGGCAGGCAGAGAGAGAGAGAGGAAGCAGGCTCCCCGCTGAGCAGAGAGCCTGATGCGGAGCTCGGTCCCAGGACCCTGGGATCATGACTTGAGCCGAAAGCAGAGGCTTTAACCCACTGAGCCACCCAGGCGCCCAGGAATCCTCTGATCTTTGCTTGTATCTTCTGCCACCCATCCTCCACAACACTCACACAGACAGGAAGCTAGAGTTCTTTCAGAGGCACTGATAGTCAGCATTGGAGACACACATATGGCTTTTCTTAGTCCACTTTCCTTTGGGGCATTTTTAGTATTCTCCTTCCTCTTCCAGTGCTTACGTTTTCTTCAGACTGGGATCCGGAGGACTCAACAATTAAAAGCTTCACAAAGTTCTTCTCCTCCTCCTTTTCCTCCTCCTCCTTCTCTTTCTTCCTCTTCCTCCTCCTCTTCTTCTTCTTTTGTTTTTAAAATATTTTTATTTAAAAATTTATTTAAGTAATCTCTATACCGAACGTGGGGCTTGAACTCACACCCTGAGATCAAAAGTCACATGTCCCACTAACTGAGCCAGCCAGGTGCCACCATAAAACTCTTCTTTCTCCAGGAGATAATCTCACTGTTAATGTACCCAGATATCTGAAGATCCACCAATGGCTGTGTGTGCATGACAGAATGTTCTGCATGTGCTTGGAACTGTCTAAAGACTCTGACATTCACTTCCTTCATTCTAACGATGAAAAAGAATACCCCCTATCTAAAATGAGATCTAAACAAAAAGGGAGAAGGGTGCCTGGGTGGCTCAGTGGGTTAAAGCCTCTGCCTTCGGCTCAGGTCATGCATCGGGCTCCCTACTTGGCGGGGAGCCTGCTTTCCTCTCTCTCTGCCTACCTGTGATCTCTCTCTCTGTCAAATAAATAAATAAATAAAATCTTTTTTAAAAAAGATAAAAAATAAACAAAAAGGGAGAGATCTATGGCCAGACCAACTGTCTTCAGTTGGCTTCAGGTCAGCTGGGAAATTAAATGTGTGAAGTGATTTGGGTGCTGGAGAGAAAAGGCATGGCAAGAACAGTGATGTGTTGAGCACCTTCTGTGTACCAAGGTCATTGTCACACAGCTAGTAAATGTTCTAACAGTGAATCAGGAGTTCATTTTCTCTTATTTTTTTATTTTTTTATTTTTTTAAATTTTTTTTTTAAAGATTTTATTTATTCATTTGACACAGAGAGAGAGATCACAAGTAGGCAGAGAGGCAGGCAGAGAGACAAGGAGAGGAGGAAGCAGGCTCCCTGCTGAGCAGAGAGCCCGATGCGGGCCTCGATCCCAGGACCCTGAGATCATGACCTGAGCCAAAGGCAGAGGCTTTAACCCACTGAGCCACCCAGGCGCCCAAGAATTATTTATTTCTTACCAACCTTTTTTCCCCTCATTTTCAAAGATGCATTTATTTATTTATTTATTTATTTATTTATTTATTTATTTATCAATGTCAAAATTAAGTAGGTAAGGGCGCCTGGGAGAGGGAGAAGCAGACTTCCCACCAAGCAGGGAGCCTGATGTGGCTCTCCATCCAGGACCCTGGGATTATGACCTGAGCCGAAGGCAGACCCTTAACAACTAAGCCACCCAGGCCCCGGTCTACTGTATTTTTGATAGCACTAAGTTTCTATCAAAGTTTACTTGTCTTTCACTTAAGCTTCTCAACTGCAAGATTATATCAAACTGGATAAATAAAATAGATGGGATTTGGACTAGAATAGATTTACCCTGAAAACCCTGCAAACTGGAAAACCTGTGTTTTTTATATGATACACAGAATAAACTTGGGGATCATGATTTCAAAGTGAAATAAAGCCGAGAAACACAAACACGCACACAACACTGTCTGAAGTCATCATTGAGCTACCACAGATTTGCAGGATGGGTTCCTAGAAGGGGAAGCTTTCCCTTAGAAGGAGTTACTGATCCAAATAGAGGCTGAGAGGCTGAGAGAGTGGAGCTTTCAGCTGACTCTCAGGATTGAGGGAATAAACCCCGACTTCAGGGCACCCCCAGAAGATGCTTTCTGATAAACATCCCAAACTTTAAGTTGGATCAGTGAATGGCTACACACTAAAAGTTAGATTAAAAAAGGGAGGGGGGCTACTCTTTTACAAGTCTCATTTAATCTCTCAAACCCTGATAAGGTTTCAGACAATCTCTGATTGCCAGACTACAAAGTAAATTTCAAGACTTCAAAATGTAAAATCTTGGTGATACGTGGTGCCACTGAAATGTACAGACACAGCTGGTGAGAATATAAGTTGGACAACCACTTTATTTTTTTATTCTTTAAAGATTTTATTTATTTATTTGACAGAGAGAGAGAGAGAGAGAGAGAGAGAGAGAGAGATCATGAGTAGGCAGAGAGGCAGGCAGAGGGAGAGGGGGAAGCAGGCTCCCTGCTGAGCAGAGAGCCCCATGCGGGGCTGGATCCCAGGACCCTGAGATCATGACCTGAGCCGAAGGCAGAGGCTTAACCCACTGAGCCACCCAGGCGCCCCAAAGGACAACCACTTTAGAAAACTATTTTGCATTATCAACTAACTCAGAACATACACATATTCTAGGACCCAGTTATTCTATTTCAATTCACACAACCATAAAAGTATGAAATAAAGGGCATCAACATATGAACACTAGTAGACATTCAAGAAAGCTCCATGGCAGGGGCGCCTGGGTGGATCAGTCTCTTAAGCATCTGCCTTCAGCTCAGGCCATAATCCCAGGGTTCCGGGATCGAGCCCTGTTTCAGGTTCCCTGCTCAGTGGGAGTCTGCTTGTCCCTCTCCTTCTGCAGTTCCTCCTGCTTGTCCTCTCTTGCTCAATCTCTCACACTGTCTCTCTTAAATAAATAAAATCTAGAAAGAAAGAAAGAAAGAGAAGAAAGAAAGAAAGAAAGAAAGAAAGAAAGAAAGAAAGAAAGAGAACATGGCAACGTTTCACAACAGGTACAAACTGGAAATAACCCTGATGTTGTATATTACATAATTATCATAAATAAATAGTAGTATATTCACATAATGAAACATTAATCAGTAACAATAAGATAGTACTTTTTTTTTTTAGTATTTTATTTATTTGAGAGAGAGGGAGAGGTAGTGAGAGAGAGCATGAAGGGGGGTGGTGGGGAGAGGGAGAGATAGGTTCCCCACTAAGCAGGGAGCCTGATGCTGGGCTTGATACCCGGACCCTGGCTGGGGTCATGACCTGAGCCAAAGGCAGACGCTTAATGACTGAGCCACCCAGGCACCCAAGACAATACTTTTTTTTTTTTTTAAAGATTTTATTTATTCATTTGACACAGAGAGAGAGATTACAAGTAGGCAGAAAGGCAGGAGAGAGAGAGGAGAGAGGAGGAAGCAGGCTCCCTGCTGAGCAGAGAGCCCGATGCGGGCCTCGATCCCAGGACGCTGGGATCATGACCTGAGCCGAAGGCAGCGGCTTTAACCCACTGAGCCACCCAGGCGCCCACTTTTTTTCTTTTTAAGATTTACTTATTTACTTGAAAGAGAAAGCATACGCCCAGGAGCAAGCGGGAGAAGGGCAGAAGGGCAGAGGGAGAGAGAGAATCTTGAGCAGACTCCCACTGACATGGGGCTTGATCTCAAGCCTCTGAGATCATGACCTGAGCCAAAATCAAGCCTCCCCTCTGCATTTCGGTGCTGTCAACCCAGCAGTTGTGGCTCATTGGATTTCTCCTCAGCAGTGACAAGGAGCAGAGAAACAGTATTTGTCCTTTATGTCTAACCTTCATTTCCAGTAAAGATACACATGAAGATAAATCTTCCATTTTTCTACTAAGGCTTATTACAAACAACAGGCCCTATCTATGATTGCTGTAATCATTTTTAGTTTCTAAGAAACAACCACTTACCACTCTCCTGGTCTTTCTTTTCTTTCTTTCCTTCCTTCCTTTCATTCTCTTCACTTCCTTTTCCCTCCTTCCTTCTTTCCTGCCCCCTTTCCTTCCTTCCTTCCTGGTTTAGAATCCAAATATACTAATAGTGATACCTATGCATAATTGAGTTTGATGCATTATCTTCTAACATCCTACTTGAAAAAATGAGGATTTACCATATCAGTCACTGACCCCTCCTATTTTAGTTATTTCCTTAAAAAATTATTTTTCAGGTGCCTGTGTGGCTCAGTCGTTAAGCATCTGCCTTGGGCTCAAGTCATGATCCCAGGACCCTGAGATCATGACCTGAGCTGAAAGCAAAGGCTTTAACCCACTGAGCCACCCAGGCACCCTTTATATTACTTTTGTATTTTGTATTGGTTTGCTAGGGCTGACAACAAAAACCACAGCATAGGTGGCTTAAAAACAAATTTATTTTCTCACTTCTCTCAAGACTGAAATTCCAAACTCTCTCATTGTTTATAGATGAGAACTCTTACTGTGTCCACATCTGGCCTTTATTTTTATGTGTACCGTCATCCCTAGTGTCTCCTCCACTTATAAGGACACAAGTCATACCTAATTATGGTTGCATTTTTATGACCCCATTTTACCTGAATAACCTCTTTCAAGGCCCTCTTTCTAATATACAGTCACATTCTAAGGAACCAGCGGTTAGAGCTTCAATATATGCTTTGGGGAGGAACACATAATTCCGTCCATAACATATTTGAAGACTATTCAGATCTGAACTATGTAAGATATACTGATTACTCTTCTGTTCTGTGCACAAAGTATATTCCCATTGTTAGTCATTGTCTCACGTATTTTGTTTTTTCTCCACTTCCTTGTGTTTACTTTATTCCTAAACTATATCCAAAATTGTCTAAACACTCCCTTCATTCACTCAAATACACCTGGCCTTCCAGCACGTGGGTCTTTCGGGAGCCCATGGGGAGCCTCTGACCTGCTCTGATCCAGAGAAGCTGCACCATGGGCTGCTGCCCAGATGCCATCCTGAGGAGTCCGTTGGGGTCTCCCTTGAGGTGCTTTCCTTTCCCAGCTTCCCAGGTGCTTTTCCTGCAGAGGCCAGTCCCTTGTCCTGGTGGATTATATTTTTCAGCAGCTTCCAGAGAAATGTTTGGAGTTCTTGCATGAAGGAAAGTTTTTAGTCTATCCCTATGTTTAATGAAAACGTTGTCAAGATTAATTTAGAAGAATAACAGCAATTTTTACAGTGGAGAGTCCTCTGGCAGGCACCACCTTCGCCAAAATGACCCGTTTCTGTTTCCAGTAATGATGGACACCAACAGCACTTGCCTTTTTTTTTTTTTTAAGATTTTATTTATTTATTTGACAGAGAGAGACACAGCGAGAGAACACAAGCAGGAGGAATGAGAGAGGGAGAGGCAGGCTACCTGCTGAGCAGGGAGCCCAATGCAGGCCTCGGTCCCAGGAGCCTGGGATCTGACCTTAACGACTGAGCCACCCGCACCCCAGCACTTGCCTTGATGTGATTCACCAAGTATTTAGCATCACTTCTCTGCTAATCCTGCTAACAGGCAGACTTGAACCAAATCGTGAGGGAACATCAGACAAACCTATTTGAAGGACAATCTACAAAATAACTACTCTGTACTCTTCAAAGAGATCAATGTTATGAAGTAGACAGACGAACTCGAAACTCTTCCAGATCAAAAGAGAGGAAGGAGACATGAAATACACTACACCCTCTGGCTTTCTCCAGCATTATAATTAAGTTCCTTCAATATTCCTACACCAACATCTCATACGTATATAAATATGCAAAGAAAGTCTTCAGTTTGTATTTATACCAACAGAAGCAAGTTTGTGCAGTATACCACATGTTGCTTTTTTCACTAAACTATATCTGGAGTTTTTTCATATCCATCTATGTAGATTTATATCATCTATTTTTTTTTAAGATTTTATTTATTTATTTGACACAGAGAGAGAGATTACAAGTAGGCAGAGAGGCAGGCAGAGAGACAGGGAGAGGAGGAAGCAGGCTCCCTGCTGAGCAGAGAGCCCGATGTGGGCCTCGATCCCAGGACCCTGAGATCATGACCTGAGCCGAAAGCAGAGGCTTTAACCCACTGAGCCACCCAGGCGCCCTATATCATCTATTTTTTAAGCTTTTATAGCTTCTGCCATGAAAACCCTGAATGAGGTTGAGATATATGGTAGGTTCTTCTTTTTATTTTTTTGTTTAAGTCTGAGTAATTATTTTAGAATTGCAAAAGAATTTGTATTGATTTTCATACCTCCCTTATAAAATAGGCATAGCAAATACCACAATACAGGTAATTCTCTAGAAATAGAGTGACAAGACTGTCTTTTGGCGGTTGGAAAAAAGTAAAACCACAGTGGGGCATAATCCTACAGGGTGGAACAGACCTATCCATTCGCCCAATGAGATGTGAACTGATGAAAGAAGTGACTGTTCCTTTCATTTCAAGGTTAGACATACCACCACCTTACAACCCTTAACCAGCTATTTGGTTCAGTGATCCCAACGTAGGTGAAGCTGTTACTGTGCCGAACTCTCTTCTTCAGCTTTTGGGAGAGGAAGTGGTGGCGAAGCCTTTAAAACCAGTCTCCGGGGCGCCTGGGTGGCTCAGTTCTTAAGTGTCTGCCTTGGGCTCAGTCATGATCCCAGAATACTGGGATCGAGCCCCTGCGTTGGGCTCCCTGATCAGCAGGAAGCCTGCCTCCCCCCACCTCCCTGCTTGTGTTCCCTCTTTCTGTGTCAAATAATAAATAAAAATTTTTTAAAGATTTTATTTATTTATTTGACACAGAGAGAGAGAGATCAGATCACACGTAGGCAGAGAGGCAGGCAGAGAGAAAGAGGAGGAACGCTGAGCAGAGAGCCCGATGCGGGCCTCCATCCCAGGACCCTGAGATCATAACCTGAGCCGAAGGCAGAGGCTTTAACCCACTAAGCCACCCAGACACCCAATAAATAAAATCTTAAAAAAAACAAAAACAAAAACAGTCTCCAGGGAGTATAGCTTAGTTTGACGCTCAACTTGGTCAGAGGAATAAAAATACTAAGAATGTGAAAAGGCTGCCGTTGGACACCGGACGCCCAACCTAATCCAACAAGGCCCTGAGAGCTGAGGGCTGGCACCACCTCAAGACCCCTTCCCGGGTTCTCCCTCGGCGCAGGGTCATTGAGCATGCGCAGGCCGACTCCCAGCCCCTTCCAGGGGGACAGCCAATCACCACGCAGCACACAGCGGTGCCGCGCTCACCGAAGCTGGCCCTTTGAGGGGTGAGGGCGCGTTTGTCTCGCCACACGGCTGGTTTCAGCCTCGCGTGTAGTCAGCTTCCTGGCCGTCTGGGCTGCGTGCTCCAGGTAAGCCAAAAGGGCAGGAGAAAGGGCCAGGCAGGGCCATTTATAGGTTTGGCTCAGCAGAGGCTTTCTGAGTGTCACCTGGGCTCCAGAACTCGGGGTTGCCGCTTCTCCGCGCTTGAGCCTCCTCAGGCTCAGCGACAGCCTTTTCAAGGAATACTGATTCCGGGGGCCTCCCTCAGACCCATCAGTGGACGTGTTAGTACGGCATTAACCGGACTCCCAAAGAGATTCTGTCTCTGGCCTGTGGGACAAGTGGCGAGGAGATCCTGACGGCATTGTTGTTGGGGGTTTTAGGGGAAGATTGCCCCCCCCAGTGCCACCATCTCCCTGGCAGATAGACTCATCCTCTAGACTCACACGGGTTTTGCAGGTCGGGAATTAGTCGCTCACATTTTACAGATGTGAAATCTTGCTCAGTCATGTTAAGTATCAGCTAAGGTCGCAGAAAGTCGAATCTTGGTTCTTGGAACCTACCACAAGATTATTTTTTAGAAAAAGAAAGTTATTTTTTAGCTTACTGTTCATTCAGCCTACACTACGAGTAGTCCTAAGAATACGATTAGGTAATACAGTTTTGAGGGAAAACAAGGGAGAATTCAGATCATGAACCATATTCTCCAGTGTCATGTCATTAACCGAACGTTAACAAAAATAAAGGTAAAGTCTCAGCTGAGCTGTGTTGTATGAAAGATGTGTAGAGCCAGAAAATGGGAGTTCTCTGAGATATTGGTGTCCTCTGAACTTTATTGTTAATGAAAAGCTATTCCAGTGCTTGCAATTGAACAATAATAGTATTATATTTGAGTTCAGAAAGCGTAGAATTAGGGAATTGAGAGAGGGGATGGAGTAAAGGGGGTAGTTAGAGTAGTAGACTCCTGTTTGTATCTTCAAATAGGAAAGTGAAAACTGTTTTGTTTTCAGCGTCAGTCTGGAAGGTGGAGTCCTCTCAGCTGCTCCTTCCCACAGATAATGCGGATTTCCCTCCAGTGTGTGGCTTCCTGTGCAAATGAAGGGGCGTTAGCGGAGGCGGCTGCTCCAGGTAAGCCCGGAGGTGGGAGGATGTGGGTGCAGGAGGCTGGAGTGGGAAGATCCCCTGAGTGGCCCCCTGAGTTACTCATTGCTTGCAAGAGACTGGACCTGGAGAGCGCGCCTCATCAGGAATGACAAACACGGGTTTGGCTTGTTTCAGAATGCATCTGTTGTGTTAGGGTTCCCCGTCCCAAATAAACCTTTCGGAATCACCCACAGTACGCAGGTTCCCACCCTGTCCTAAAAGGGAATTTATAATCTGTGTGAGACAAAGCCCAGGGAGGGGTGGATCTGACTTGAATGTGGAACTCCATACAGGATGTCTCAGTGAGAAGTGGTTTGTGGTGGGGAAAGTGGAGGGCTAAGAACCATGGGCCCCTGTATCCCTGATTCTGAATCCCTGCATGGCCTTGGTCTTCCTAAATTTAACCAGTCTGCTTTCTTACAGAGAGCAGACTACGTCTAAGAGAGGTTAAGTAGTTTACCCAAAATCACAGAGCTTGTAAAGGGAGCACCAGGAATCTAATTCAACAAATATTTAATGAGTTCCTGAGCTGGATGCTTATGGGTCATTTAGGAGCAATAAGGATACAATCTTACTGTTCTGGTGGTTAGTGGAAGATAGCTCGACTCAAGGAAAAGCCACAACACTGATTAAGGTTTCCAGAGGGGAGGTGTCTGATACTGAACCTTGAACTAGGATATTGAGGACAGATGGGATGTGTGAGATCTGAGGGAAGAAGAGGAACTAAGGAGACTGATGGATGGGCCAGAGCTTTGCTGGACCTCAGGTCAGCAGTATGCCAGTGTCATGGGGCCAGAGGTTGGTCATCTTGGAGAAAGTGAAGGAAGAACTGGGATTGAAGGTAGCTTGGTGGCGGGGGGGAGGTGGGAAATAAAGGGTCTTGTGGGCCCACTGAGGAATTTGGGTAAACTGAGCACTCGAAGTCCTGCACCTGTGTGTAAGCAGAGGCAGTAATGGCAGACCCCTGGTCCACGCAGGCTTCAGGTCAGGTGGTCATCCTGGAGAGCTTACAAGTCTGAAACTCAAAGAGCTGTAAGACAAGTTTTTGAGAAATTTGGTGCAAAATGTATTTGGCAAAACTACACCTGACATGAAGCTATTTATAATCTAAAAAGGATAGTTTTAATTATCTTACTTGATTTGGGTTTCCCGTCCCAAAATATGCTCTTTCACAGCATAACGATTATTTCAACCTAATTTTTTATGAAAGGCAGCAAATGCAGGAGAACCTTTTAAAAATAGAACAGATGTTGCCCTGTTGTGAGGGAAATTTACATTCATCAGAGAAATATCCATTTGTAAGGGTTTCTTGATCTCTGTATCAGGAAGAGGGGCAGGACTAAATCTCTTGAAACCCTTATCTTTGGAAAGTGCAAGGACTCAAATCTGCCTAACAACCTTGACCTTGTTTACTTGGCTTTGCCAGATAACCTCCTCAAACTGCCTACCCCCCCAACGTCTTTTGTCTAGCTGGTGATGTTATTTAAGGTGGTGGTTTGGGCCATTTGGGGGAGTTACTCAGTTTTCCTTAGTATCTCCTTTGTGTACAGGATGTATGTATATTACAAAATTTAGTTTGTTTTTCTGTGTTATTATGTCTTTTGATTAGAGCAGAGTCTTGGCCAAGAACCTCGGAGGATAGAGGGAAGATTATATTTCTTCCCCTGTACCTTAGGACCAAGGATGAAAAAAGCAAACCAGATTTGGTATATGTGAATTCTGAGCCATCAGAAAAACTGTTTCAAGCTTCAAAATTGAGGTTTCCTTACATTCTATAATGTCATAAGACAAAAATTTATAATGTTATTGTAGTCCTTATTTACCTGATTCTAAGAGTTTGGGATTATAGGGGAGGAAAAATTTTCCCTTGTCCTTTTAAGTTCTGTGGCTAGTATAAGAATTGATAGAGTAACAGGAAAAAATTTAATTACATGTTTGTGCACAGGAATGTCACAAAGATAGACTCAAAAGACCACTAGACAGTTGAGACTTCCATACCATCCAGAGGTCAGGAAAGAGCTAGGGGCCTGGGACTTCTGGCATTGGGGGAGGAGGCAATTCCTGGGAAGGTGAGTGGAAAAAAATCTAGTAAACAAAGGTTGTCATGTTATACAGACAAGTCTCTTACGTGAAAAAGTTCTCTTTGGTAATAGCTCTCTTTTTGCAACAGGACCTCTTACAATGTAAATTTCCTATATAATTACAGATTTCCCCCACGAATGGGGAAATTTTTTTTGAAGCCAGTTAAGATGGAGGTAAAAGGACTTTCCTGATTCTTAGTCTTGATTGCCTTCATCTCTAAATAACTCTCATACTAATGGGATGTAAAATGAATTCCTCCAGGTTATATGGATAGGTGACCATGGCTGTGTTTTAATTTGGGCGTTATACATCTTTCTGTCCTAGAGCTCATGCACTTTCCACAGCCCAACTTGGGGTGAATGGAGGTAGATGGATGCAGAGATTGTGGTACCAAGTGGGTAGGAATAAATGGGGCATAATAATAATGGCATGGGAATAAAAGACTGGGGCTTAGAAAAGGATAGTCAGACTAGATTTTGCTAAGTGGGTAAGACCCCCTGAAACAAATCCAGAGGTTTGGTTTTGTTTTGGTTTAAGAAAGCAGTATCTTCTCTCCAGTAAGTAAGAATGTGAGGAAGCAACTGTTCTCCTGGGAGAGCTGCTTAGCTTGGCTTTATTTTCTGTTTCCAGAGGCGGGAGAGTAGTTGTCCAGCTGAGTTGTGACAGGCTACAAACTCTTGGAAGGGCACCCCTTGGCAACTGGAATTACAAGGCCTGAAGATTCACAGGACTTTAGGAGCTGCCAGCAAAGTGAGGCCTCAGATTTTAGGGTGTATCCACTTCTCACTGTGGAGCCCACACTCCAGAAGAAGACTTCCTCAGTGCAGTCCTTCATCGACAGCCCAATGGCAGTCCCAGCAGCCCTGGCAGGACTCCAGGCAGAAGCCAACTGTCCCGTCTGTCTGGATTACCTCAGAGACCCCGTCACCACCGAATGTGGGCACAACTTCTGTCGCTGCTGCATCCAGCGGTCCTGGGCTGATCTCAGGGACAGGTTCCCGTGCCCCGTGTGCCGTCACGCATGTCAAGAGAGGCACTTGAGGAGCAACACCCAGCTGGGAAGGATGATTGACATTGCCAAGCTCCTCCACGTCACCAGGAGCAAGAAGAGGAGGCCAGAAGAGAAACATTTGTGTGAGAAGCACAACCAGGTCCTGACCCTCTTCTGCGAGGAGGACTTCGAGGTGTTGTGTCCCAAGTGCACACAGCCCCCTGACCACCAGGGCCACCTGGTGAGGCCCATGGAGGAGGCTGCCTCTCATCATAGGCAGAGGCTCAGCCGTTACATTGAGCCCCTGAAGAAGCAGATGGAAAATGTTCAGAAATTAATGAACATTGAAAGCAAAAAACCCTTAGAGCTGAAAGAGAAGGTGGAAAACCAAAGGCAGGAATTACTCTCAGAATTTGAGTGCCTGAAGCAATTTTTAGACCGTGATCAAGAAGCAGTTCTTTTGAGGCTAGCTGATGAAGAGAAGGACATTCAGCAGAAACTCAATGCAAACATAATCGCATTTTCAAACTACATCTCCATACTCAGAGGTCTACTTAGTAAAGTAGTAGAGAACAGTATGCTGTCTGAAGTGGAATTGCTGTCACAAATTAAAAATTTCTACAGGAGGTCTGAGGATGAGATCAGTCCATCAATTTTCTCAATCCAGTTAAGAAGAGAAGGCTGCAGCTTTCCTCCCCAGTATTCTGCTTTGCAGAAAATTATAAGCAAATTTAGAGTAGACATTATCCTAGACCATGAGACAGCACACCCTAACTTGATTGTCTCCGAGGATAAGAAATACGTGACGTTTACAAAGAGAAAACAAAATGTTCCCCATTTTCCAAAAAGGTGTACAGCCAGCACAGTCGTCCTGGGTTTTCCATATTTTTATTCTGGCAGGCATTACTGGGAGGTGGAAGTGGGAGACAAGTCTGAATGGGCTGTTGGGATTTGCAAAGACTCTCTCCCCCACAAGGCCAGGAGATCTCTATCGGCCTGGCAGGGCTGCTGGGTGATTCAGCGGCAGGAAGAGCACTATGAGGCTGTGGGAGCAGCAGCAACCCTGCTGTCGTTGGACGTAAACCCCAGAGGCATTGGCATTTTCTTGGACTGTGAGCTGGGTGAGATCTCATTTTATAACAGCACCGAAAAATCTCACATCTATACCTTCACTGACACTTTTACTAGACCTCTTAGGCCTTATTTCTTTGTAGGATCCGATTCAAAACCTCTCAGGATCTGTACTGGGACAGATAGTGAATGAAAACACCCTGGACCAACTTAGTAGTTAGTTTGTTTTAAAGAATGGAAGGTGGCGGGCACCTGGGTGGCTCAGGTCATGATCCCAGGGTCCTGGGATCGAGGCCCACATCGGGCTCTCTGCTCAGGGGGGAGCCTGCTTCCTCCTCTCTCCTCTCTCTCTGCCTGCCTCTCTGCCTACTTGTAATCTCTCTCTCTCTCTGTGTCAAATGAATAAGTAAAATTTAAAAAAAAAAAAAAGAATGGAAGGTGGATAGGCTATTGTATTAATATGCCAGTAAAGCTAATCCTTCCACTCCCTCCAATGTTTTCTTTCTCCTTGTTTCATCCAAGAAGAAAGTTTTAATTGTGTTTCAACAACTCTAGAAAGCAGTGCTAGTAATGCCTCTCTCCAGGAATGTCGCAGGGGTTTGCTGGGTGTGAGAGTGATTAAGTTTGTCAGAAAGTATAGACGGAGTTTGCAAGGGATTAACCAAAAAGAACTGGTCAACTTCGCCTCAGCTCTATCAAAGTTGTGTTTTGAAAACATTGTGCTCAGGGCGCCTGGGTGGCTCAGTCAGCTGTTGCCTTTGGTTCAGGTCTGTGATCCCAGGGTCATGCTTCTCCCTGTCCCTCTCCCTCCCACTCTACTTGAACTGTCTGTCAAATAAATAAAAAATAATCTTAAAAAAAAAAACCCACTGTGCTCTTCCTGTCATGTACAAGTTGTGTACTAGACAGGAGCCAGTTGTAACCTTGCTTTTCCCGGAGGGCACATTTTATTTTTTATTTATTTATTTTTATTTATTTATTTTTAAAATTAATTTATTTGACAGAGAGAGAGAGAGATCACAAGTAGGCAGAGAGGCAGGCAGAGAGAGGAGGAAGCAGACCGCCTGCTGAGCAGAGACCCCGGTGTGGGCCTCGATCCCAGGACCCTGGGATCATGACCTGAGCCGAAGGCAGAGGCTTTAACCCACTGAGCCACCCAGGCGCCCCCTTTTTGTTTAGAGAGAAATTTTATTTATTTATTTGACAGACACAAGCAGGGAGGGTGGGAGAGGGAGAAGCCAGCTTCTCGCCGAGCAGGGAGCCCGATGTGGGGATCTATCTCAGGACTCTGAGATCATGACCTGAGCCTAAGGCAGACACTTAACAACTGAGCCACCCAGGTGCCCCTGAAGGGCACAATTGGAAGAGGTTGGGGCATCAGAGAGCCTTTAACATACCAGGGTTTGAGAGTTTTTTTCCCTTTCCCCAAGGGGACAGTTGCTGGTGGCACTCGCTACATCTGCTTTCTTAGAAACCCTCTATGTGGTTTTCATTTCATTCTGAATTCTTTCCCTCTCTCTCTTTTTTTTTTTTTTTTTTAAGATTTTGTTTATTTATTGAGGGAGAGACAGCAAGCAGGGGACGGGTAGAGGGAGAAGCAGGTTCCCCCCTGAGCAGGGATCCTGATGCATGGCTAGATGCTGGGACTCTGGGATCATGACCTGAGCTGAAGTCAGAGCTTAACGATTGAGCCACCCAGGGACCCCTAAATTTTTTGTTCTTCGGCATTGTATTTTACAGCATGGTGACTTAGGCATTGTGGAGAATTGAGAAGTCTTACTAATAACAGACATTACATTAGATACCATGCCAGAGAATAAGATGAATCCTAGGTGGTAAAAACTACTCCGGCACGATGGCATATTTATTTTTATTCAGGATTTTCTTACAAGTGTAACTAACTTTTACTGAGCCCTAACTGTGTCCCAGCAGTTACTCTATTTTCAAAGCAAATACTGAGTGGGAAGGCTAGGCTGTTAAAGAGGCCTACTCGTGTTTAAACTCTGGGACACTACTAACTTGACCAGAAAGACCTAGTTTCTGCTCATTTCCTGTGATGGACTTAAACTAGTTTGCAAGTTGTAGATAATACTTAAAATACTTATTTTGCATGAAGATGAAATTTTATATGTATGTATGTTCCAAAATTAACTTTCCTATCTTTTCCTATTTTGAATAGAACTGTATACATCATTTCCTCTTGTTTCTTCTACCAAAAATCTTTACATTTTTTTTTTTTAAAGATTTTATTTTTATTTATTTCACAGAGGGAGAGAGATTACAAGTAGGCAGAGAGGCAGGCAGGGAGAGAGAGGGGGAAGCAGGCTCCCTGCTGAGCAGGGAGCCCGATGCGGGCCTCGATTCCAGGACCCTGGGATCATGACCTGAGCCGAAAGCAGAGGCATTAACCCACTGAGCCACCCAGGCGCCCAATCTTTACATTTTTTAAGAAAATAGATATAATCAATGAATGTGTGGGTCATATTTTGGAACTTGATTTGAACTTTGAAAAAAGACATTTCGGACTCAGGGAAATGGGAATACGGTGGCATGGTAAAGGTATGCTAAAAAAATAGCATGATTCAGGAAGTGTTCTTAGAGATTTCTGGTGAAATATAATCAGTGCAATTTTGTTTTTACAATTTCCATTAAAGAACTCCAGCAAAAAAAGGAGAAGACAGAGGGCAATAAATGAAGCCAAGTGTGACAAAATGCTGATAACTGTGGAATCTAGGTGATGGTGTATGGACATTCCCTTTATGTACTTTTTCTGTAACTTACTTTAAATAAAAAGAACAAGCAAAGGTGTCCCTTTATCTTTGTGTTCTGAGGCAAGGTTTCTGTGATCCTACCTGAAGTTTGAATTGTTGCATTTGCAGTTGAGTGAATCTGTTTATCCCTCCTTGTCTAAAATAGGGTTATGGTGTTGATTTTGGCTATTTACAAGTTCCGTGAGTTTTGAGAAACGAGCCGTTATTTGAACTACAAATATTAACTGCCCATTTCCTTAGAATTGAATGCAGATAGGATGTCCTTTGAGCAGTTACCAAGTGGGGTCTCTGTTGGCTTCATATATGTGTGTGTATGTATGTTTACTGCATAGTACAACAAAAGATACGTTGCCTCTTCTATCTATTGCCAGGTATTTTATATATATGAATTATGATGAACTTTTCAGGATTACATTTTGCTTTCTTTTGTTTTCAGTACAACTTTTATTTTAGAGAGGGAGAATCTTAAGCAGGCTCTACGCCCAGTGTGGGGCTTGATCTCACAATTATAACCTGATCCAAAATCAAGAGTAGGACTCTTAGCTGACTCAACCTACTGAGTGATCCAGGCACCCCTGGACAACTTTTCTGGCAAATTCCCTGGTAATACAACATGGCTATTCCAATAAAAAAGAAAATAATAGGTATATATAAATTATTGGTATAACCTCCCGTGTGTGCGCACACGTTCGCAGTGCTGACATTTGTGTATAACTTAACTGTAGTGATTACTAAATAAATAAATCACTATAAAGTCCTTTTTATGTGAACTAATTTGTAATGAGGCCAGTATTAGGGACAGAAAGATTGGAAGAAAGCAGACCATGAGGAGCTTTTCAAGTATATTAGTGGGGAGCCACTGAGGGGCTTGTATCAGGGAACTGGGTGCAGTCAGATTTCTATCTCACTGGCTTTATCACTCTGACATTCAGATTAGTGTTGTGAGTGGAGATCTAAGTTTAGGAGTCCTCAGTAAATGCTTAGAAACTGAAGCAGTGGGAGTAAGTAGGTAAGAAAACTTGGAGAAAGGATAGAGATTGGAAATGACAGAATTCATAGGACTGGCCAAGAAGCCATCAGAAGACTGAGGAGCAAGGACTAGGAAGATAGATGGAAGGTTATTTTTCCTCCCCTAAAAGTGTAGAGGGGTCTTGAGAGTATGAAGTGAGAACCACTACCTTAAAGTTTAGAAGGAAAGAGAATGGAATACAGAACACAAGAGTATTTGGTCTTTGACCTAGATAGGTAATTCCTTGACTTAAAAAGAAGGTAAAGGGGATGGATGATGGGATGTCTCTTGATCAGATGGGGGCCCCCAAACATGGGGCAATGATCTGGGGAAGTGGTGGCAGGAGGTGAAAGAATTGACCTGAGGCAGAAAGAAGTTGAACTGCTAGGGAGTGGCGGGCAGGGCAGGACCGAGGAGGACCTGCTGTCTGCAAGGAGGAAGTGGGTGGGGCTGTTTTTAAAGGGGGAAGTTGAAGAGGTAGGGGGGCAAATGGAATCTTCCCTTTTTTGGTAACTGTCTAGTTGTAAGTAGCCCATTGGTTAGTTAGGGCCTGTGGCTGTTTTGAGGTGGGTTGCCTGATGGGCCTCTCTATTTATCCCGAGGCTCACTGTCCTCTCTGCGTTCCATCATTCCATCGCCCAAGACTTGTTTGCCTAAAAGCGGCCTCTACGGATGAGATTTGGGTCTATTAAGTTCATTACAGAGGTTGAGGGATTTCCCATCTGATAGGCTCTATTTTTTAATCTACATATTTCAATTTTAATCTACATATTTATTTAAAAATATTTCTTGGTGTAAAGTACTATAAGCCATTAAAATTTTGTGGGTTCTGGTTTCAGGTCATGCTTAGAAAATTACGCTTATACCAAGATTGTAAATTTTGGTATCCAGTATTTTCTTACATCTTTATATTAAGGTTAATTTTATATGTCAGCTTGATTGGATATGGGGTACCTAGATTAAACATTTCTGGGTGTGGCTGTGAGGGTGTTTCCAGAAGAGATTAGCATTTGAATCTACTAGAAGATTGGCCTCCTGTTATGTGGGTGAGTATCATCCAATCTGTTGAGGGCTTGAATAAAAAAAGCAGAGGAAAGGAATTCACTCTTTTTTTCTGCCTGCTTGTACTGCTACACCTCTGATTTACCCTTGGATTCAGACTGAATCACACCACTGGCTTTCCTAGGTTTCTGTTTGTAAAAGGCAGATCACCAGACTCATGATCACAAACCAGTTCCTCATAATATATGTGGCTTCAATCTCTTTCTTTTTTTTTTTTTTCAAGATTTTATTTATTTATTTGACACAGAGAGAGAGATTACAAGTCGGCAGAGAGGCAGGCAGAGAGAGAGGAGAGAGGAGGAAGCAGGCTCCCTGCTGAGCAGAGAGCCCGATGCGGGCCTCGATCCCAGGACCCTGGGATCATGACCTGAGCCGAAGGCAGCGGCTTTAACCGACTGAGCCACCCAGGCGCCCTTCAATCTCTTTCTATATTTTTTGCTTTCTCTATATAATATCTCCTGACTATATATAATATATATTGATAATATATGTCATATATAATCTATTTTAAAAAGCATAAAGTGTATTAGTCAGGGATCTTTAGAGAAACAGGAGATACCTGTCTTCTGTTAGATACCTATGTAACAGAAGATATCTGTATCTCTGAAGATACTTTATGCTTTTTAAAATAGAACAGTGCAATAAATATATGCTCCTTAAAAAAATTCCGGTGTATGGGGCCCCTGGGTGGCTCAGTCATTAAGCGTCTGCCTTCGGCTCAGGTCATGGTCCCAGGGTCCTGGGATGGAGCCCCAGGGGCTCGCTTCTCAGCGGGCAGCCTGCTTCTCCCTCTACCACTCCCCCTGCTTGTGTTCCCTCTCTTGCTGTTATCTCTCTCTCTCGAATGAATGAATAAAATCTTTAAAAAAAAAATTCAGGTGTAATAGGAAATGTATAATTTAGTAAATGAAAGACTAAGTTCACTAAAAAACCCTTGTTATCATCTAACAGAATTTGGTATGTATCCTCCACCATTTTTTTTAAGATTTTATTTATTTATTTGACACAGAGATCACAAGTAGGCAGAGAGGCAGACCGAGAGAGGAGGAAGCAGGCTCCCTGCCGAGCAGAGAGCCCGATGCGGGCCTCGATCCCAGGACCCTGGGATCATGACCTGAGCCGAAGGCAGCGGCTTTAACCGACTGAGCCACCCAGGCGCCCTTCAATCTCTTTCTATATTTTTTGCTTTCTCTATATAATATCTCCTGACTATATATAATATATATTGATAATATATGTCATATATAATCTATTTTAAAAAGCATAAAGTGTATTAGTCAGGGATCTTTAGAGAAACAGGAGATACCTGTCTTCTTTTAGATACCTATGTAACAGAAGATATCTGTATCTCTGAAGATACTTTATGCTTTTTAAAATAGAACAGTGCAATAAATATATGCTCCTTAAAAAAATTCCGGTGTATGGGGCCGCTGGGTGGCTCAGTCATTAAGCGTCTGCCTTCGGCTCAGGTCATGGTCCCAGGGTCCTGGGATGGAGCCCCAGGGGCTTGCTTCTCAGCGGGCAGCCTGCTTCTCCCTCTACCACTCCCCCTGCTTGTGTTCCCTCTCTTGCTGTTATCTCTCTCTCTCGAATGAATGAATAAAATCTTTAAAAAAAAAATTCAGGTGTAATAGGAAATGTATAATTTAGTAAATGAAAGACTAAGTTCACTAAAGAACCCTTGTTATCATCTAACAGAATTTGGTATGTATCCTCCACCATTTTTTTTAAGATTTTATTTATTTATTTGACACAGAGATCACAAGTAGGCAGAGAGGCAGACCGAGAGAGGAGGAAGCAGGCTCCCTGCCGAGCAGAGAGCCCGATGTGGGCCTCGATCCCAGGACCCTGAGATCATGACCTGAGCTGAAAGCAGAGGCTTTAACCCACTGAGCCACCCAGGCGCCCTTTATTTTATCAAAATTATGCTTGCTTCGGCTTCAAAGCCAAAAAGTTCTCATAACTTATAAAAAACCGCAATCTCAAGTGTCCCTCACTCCTCTCTTCTCCAGGATAACTACTTTCAGCTCTTCTGAGTATGTTTTGGTATTTATCTCCATATTTTGTAACAACATTCTATTGCTATTTGTTTCAGGCTTAGCCACTGTCTACCAATCTCCATCCCAACCACACACATATGCAGTCTTTTTTCATCCAAATCTCCCATTTACTTTTATTATAATTTTTGTTAATAGTCAGTGTTTCAGTTATGAGGGAATGCTCCGGTCACTTTTTTTTTCCTCTGATAATTTTTACTTTACTCACATTAATCTTCCCTTTGAGCTTAGTGTTCTATGTATTATTTATTACTACGTGTTAATGCACATTCAGAGTATTGATTCTTTATGTCTCTCAAACATTAAGGATGTCATGAATTTTTTTTGCCCTGAACAAAGGCAAGGATGGTCATGCCATTTACTGAAATGGGGAAGATGGATGGAGCAGGTTTGGGATAGGGGAGATCAAGAGTTCAGTTCTGAAAATACTAATTTTGAAATGTTTATAAGATATCCAAGTGTTAACCATACAACTGGACCAGCAGTTTTGGAGTTCAGTAGACAGCCTGGCAATGTAAATTTGGGGAATCATTTAGGCAGTGACACTGGAGGAAATCAGAAAGGGAGTGTGTGTAGACAGAGATAAGAGGGCCCAGGACTGAACCCTAGGGCTCTCTAACCTTGAAAATCCAGGGAGAGAAACTGGGTGTCAACCAAGATGCCTGCTATAGCATATCTCTTCCCCTGATTTCAACTAAAAACCTGGACAAAATATAAAAGCAATTATCTGAGGACTCCAAAAAGTAATAGCAGACAGACTGGGTTCCTGGACACACTTGAAGAACATCCTGTAAGGTGGTAGAGACTTCCGGGGCTTTTCTCTTTTTATCTCCCAGCTTTGATCTCAGTGAGGTAATGAATCAAAGACAGCAAAAACTCAGAGAGCGATCCATTTTGTGAGAGGACCAGAAAAAAGGTCCCTCTTTTTTTCTTTCTCCTAGTTTTGCCCAGAAGCCAGACTTAACTCCAGGTGGGGATGTGCACTCCCAGGCAATAGGAACCAGGAAAGGGGACCCCTATTTGCAAGGAGGGGTGGAGGATCCCCCTGTTACTTTCTTGTTTTGTCCATAGTGCAGGCCCATTTGTACAGAATGGCACAATTGCACAGAAGTTAAATTTGTAAGAAAATTTACATCTATCTGGCCACCGGTAATTGGAAAAGGGAGTCAGGAGAGTGGGGAGGAAAGGAAGAGAAGGGAATTCCTTTCTGTGAATATTTCCAGGTTCACCCATAGCTGAGCATAAGGCAACAACCCAAAGAAGCAAAGAAATTCTTTGAGAAATTCGCTACAATGTAAACCCCTATGAAGTCCCAGACAACGCTGGAGTGGTTCATACAATGGGCAGATAAAATATAAAAAGAATTAAAAATCAACACTAAGAAAGCAAGCAACCCAGGAGAAAATGGATAAATGTTTAGAACAGACATTTTATCGAAGAGCACAAACAGATGCCAAATAAGCACACAAAAAGATGCTCAAGATTGTAGCCACTGGTTAAATGAAAATAACACAGTAAGATACACTATGACACACCTATTGGAATAGCTAAAACTTTTCCAAAAGTGATAATGTCAGGCACTGCCAAGTATGCAGAGAAGCTAGAATTTTTATTATGGTGCTGCTAGGAATGCAAAAATGGTAGTTATTTCGGAAAAATAGTTTGGCAATTTTTTTAAAAGATTATTTATTTATTTATTTGTCAGAGAGAGATTACAAGTAGGCAGAGAGGCAGGAAGAGAGAGAGGAGGAAGCAGGCTCCCTGCTGAGCAGAGAGCCCAATTCGGGACTCATCCCAGGACCCTGAGATCATGACCTGAGCCGAAGGCAGAGGCTTTAACCCACTGAGCCACCCAGGTGCCCCTAATTTGTCAATTTCTTATAGTTAAAGGTATACCTACCATATTACTTGGCAATCCCATTCATAGGTATTTACCCAAATGAAATGAAAACATCACTTAAATGAAGTTCACAAAAACGTTAATGCAAATCTTTTTTTTAATAAAGATTTTATTTATTTATTTGACACACAGAGAGAGGTTACAAGTAGGCAGAGAGGCCGGCAGAGAGACAGGGAGAGGAGGAAGCAGGCTCCCCGCTGAGCAGAGAGCCCGATGCGGGCCTCGATCCCAGGACACTGAGATCATGCCCTGAGCCGAAAGCAGAGGCTTTAACCCACTGAGCCACCCAGGCACCCGATTAATGCAAATCTTTATAGCAGATTTAGCCATAGGAGCTTCAAAGCAGGAGCAACCCAAATGTCTCAACTGAGAAATGGATAAACTGGTATGCTCATGGAATACTCTTCAGCAATAAAAAGGAATGAACTATTGGTAATCATAACATGGATGGATCTCAAATGTACCAGCTAAGTGAAAGCAGACAGATCTAACAGCCTACATACAATATGATTCCATTTATACGACATTCTGGAAACAACAAAACTATAGAGATAGAAAATGGGTCAATCCTTGTCAGTGGTTATTAGTCAAGGAAGGGTTTAATTACAAAGGGAATATAGAATTTGATATTTTGGGGGAAAGGGCTGATGAAGTTATTTATCTTGATTGTTGTAATAGTTTCCTATTGTTGCTGTTACAAATTAATCACACTTCTGTGGCTTAAAACAACACAAATTTATTGTCTTCCAGTTTGGAGGTCCCTAGTCCTAAAACCAAGGTGTTGGCAGGGCTGCATGCCTTCTGGAGGCTCTAGGAAAGAAAGGGATTATTTCCTCCTTGCCATTTCTAGCTTCTTGAGGCCACCTCGCATGTTTGGCTCATGTCCCATTCCTCTGCAAGGCCAGCAATTTAACATTACATCTCTAACTTTTGCTTCCCTTGTCACTTCTTCACTGCCTCTTATTCTCCTGCTCTCCTCTTCCCCTTTTAAGAACCCTTGTGATTACACTGGACCAACACAAGCATTTTCAGATAATCTCTCCATCATTCACGAGACTTCATTTCATTAGACCTGCGAGGTCCCTTTTGCTATGTAAGTTAACATATAGGTTCTTGGAATTAAGATTTGAAAATCTTTGGAGAGGGACGATTATCTTGTCCGCCACAGCCCACTCTCTGCCCCCCAAAGATTCCCATGTGTCGCACATGCAAAGCCCATTCACCTAGGGGTGTCTGGCTGGCTCAGTCCATAGAGCATGTGACTCTTGATGTCGGGGTCTTGAGTTTAAGCCCTATATTGGGTATAGAGTTTACTTACAAATTTAAAAAAATTAAAAAAAAAAAAACCAACAAGAAGGGGACAGGTGGTTCAGTCGGTTAGGCAACTGCCTTCAGCTCAGGTCATGATTCCAGGGTCCTGGAATCGAGTCCCTGCTCAGTGGGGAGCCTGCTTCTCCCTCTGCCTGCTCTGTCTGCCACTCCCCCTGCTTGTGCAGTCTCTCTCTCTCTCTCTCTCTGATTGATAAACAATCTTTAAAAAAAAAAAAAGAGAAACCAACTCCCCCCCACCCTTCAACTCATCTCAACCTCCCCAAAGTTTTTTTTTAATTTTTTTATTTTTAAGATTTTATTTATTTATTTGACAGAGAGAGAGAGAGAGATCACAAGTAGGCAGAGAGGCAGGCAGAGAGAGAGAGGAGGAAGCAGGCTCCCCGCTGAGCAGAGAGCCCAATTTGGGACTCGATCCCAGGACCCTGAGATCATGACCTGAGCCAAAGGCAGAGGCTTTAACCCACTGAGCCACCCAGGCACCCAAAATTTCAACTTAAACTATTATGGTATTGGTCATACAACTTTATCTGTACTTTTTTAAGTCACAGAACTTCATACCAACAGTGAATTTTGCTATATATAAATGTTAAAACTGGGTCTAGAAAATGGGGAAACAGCAAAGGAGACTGAGAAATCACCAGTAAGGTGAGAAGAAACCAAGTTTGTGGTGACCTCGAAGCTGAGTAAAGCAAGAATGTTAGGGAGGCCATGATGAACTCAGATGCTATCGAGATCCAGGATGGTGAGGGGTGAGTACTGATCCAGCAACATGGAAGCCCCTAATCAACTACTTGATAACCGTAGTTTCTGGGCAGCAGTGGAAGCAAAAGCCAGACAGAAGTGAGGGTTCAAAAGAGAAGCGAAGAAGTAAAGACAGTTAACAAAGACCAGTGCCAGTCCCTGAGCCATTAACAGAGAGTTACTAATCGTCTAGGAGATAAGGAATTTGCACTGGAATTTATACCAACACACTGCTTCCCATACTCAGAAATATTGCCATGGATAAAGAAGTCCTTTGCTTTTAATGCTTAGTGACAGAATTGATTTGCACATGGGCTCTCCAGCCTCCTCTTCTCCAGGACTGGTTGCAGGTCCCTGCACCAAACCAGAGACCATACTTGGAGCAGAACTAGCAGCCCTCTGGACGTGTTTTTCTGCTTTACATTAAAAAAAAAAATTGTTTCCTCTCTTATTCTTCAGTCATTCTGAGTTTGTGCTTAACAAATCCTTTACTACCATTTTAGTGGGATTTAGGGAGGAAACTGGGAAATCTGTGTATTCCCCATCATCTTTTCTTTCAAGTATCAGGTTTTCTTTGTATAGCATGCACTTTTAGTTAAAAAGCAGTTGCACTAAAATATACTGAGTTGTAACTTACATTTTTTATTTATGAATGTTGGACATTATGAATGAAAAATAATAATCACTGTAAAAATTTTGAATACAGAAATAGAAAAGCCAAAAATCCTTTACTTTTGTTTTATTCTCCTTCAACCCTTCTACCTTTCATTCTCCCATTCCATAGTTACACACTCTTTACAGTGTGAACTATTTTGTTTTATATTCTTCTATGTTGATTCTCTTTCTCTCTCATACACACACACACACACACACACAATTTTTAACCTAAGTGGAATGTTACAACATTATACAACTATGTTAAACATGCTTTTTTCACTTAACAATATATTAGAAGCATTATTTCATGTTGATACGTGTATATACATGTATTTTTTTTTATGTTGCTGAGTGTTTCATGTCATGAATCTATCATAACTTCTTTAAGTTCACCTACTGGATCTATTACATGTCATATACTCAATATGAAAATAATGAAGTAGGGGCACTTGGGTGGCTCAGTTGGTTAAGCATCTACCTACAGCTCAGGTCATGATCCATGATCCCAGGGTCCTGGGATTGAGCCCCACGTTGGGCTCCCCATTGAGCTGGGGGGTCTGCTTTTCTCTCTACTCCCACCATTCATGTTCTGCCAAAAATAAATAAAATCTATTAAAAAAAAGAGAAAATAGTGAAGTAAACCTTTACTCATTCACTCATACAACTTTTCACACATGAATATTTTTGTAGGAAAGATGGAGTCAAAATTATTAGGTCAAGTTACCACTAAGAATGCTTTTCCAGTTACTTGACCATTATTGATATATCCATTTGTACACACTCCTGCCAAAATTTGGTATGAGTAATCCCACTCTTTCTACTCTTTTTTTAAATTTAAATTCAGTTAATTAACATACAATGTATTACTAGTTTTAGAGGTAGAGTTCAATGACTTATCAGTTGTATATAAAACCCAATGCTCGGGTGCCTGGGTGGCTCAGTGGGTTAATGCCTCTGCCTTCGGCTCAGGTCATGATCTCAGGGTCCTGGGATCAAGGCCCGCATCGGGCTCTCCGCTCAGCACAAAGCCTGCTTCCCCCCTCCTCTCTCTGCCTGCCTCTCTGCCTACTTGTGATCTCTATCTCTGTGTCAAATAAATAAATAAAATCTTTAAAAAAATAAAAAATAAAAAAAATAAAACCCAGTGCTCATTACAGCACATGCTCTCCTTATTGTCCATCACCCAGTTACCCCAACCCTCCACCTTCTCCCCTCCAGCAACCCTCAGTTTGTTTCCTACACTTAAGAGTCTCTTTTTTTGGTGCAAAATGGTGGTTTATTCAAGCAAGGGGACAGGACCCATGGGCATAAAGATCTGCTGCCCCAGGGTTGTGAGGGGTGGCTGATAATATACTATGGGATTGGGGGAAGTAAGGAAAAGGGAGGTTTTCAAAAGAACTTTCATATGCTAGAGGACCTACAAAATACCAGAGCCTTGCTATTGTCAAGTTAAGATTGTTTTCCCCTCTAGCAAGGTGTTAACATTAAGATAGTTAATACCTGGAAGAATGTCACACATGTCCCACCCAGGAGTGTGGGGGGAGGAGGGAGGTTGCAGGGTGTCAAATTATGCTTTGTCTTCAGCTAGCCTTGGGCTCCCTCATCATTTCCCCCCTGAACAATTTGACCTTAAATCTTTAAGGCTGTTGAAGGTGGAAGGTCTCATCTTCTGTAATGTCTTCCTGCTGAACAGGGGTGTAGAGTTGTCTCTGCCTCTGGGTCAATATTGGTCAGTTGGGGAACATATAGCAGAGTTATGAAAGGGGAGGCAGCTGACTCCAACATGGTCAACATATATGAACCTCTAGTTAAGAGTCTCTTATGGTTTGTCTCCCTCTCTGGCAGTATACCCAGTTTAACTTCTATTTCCCAGATAGGTAATAAGGTGGAACATTTTTTCACATGATTTCTGGCCACTAACCTGTGAGCTGCAGGTTGCTTTCCTTTCTAAAATCTTAAAATATAGGGCCACCTGGTGGCTCAGTTTGGTTAAGTGACAGAGTCTTGGTTTTGGCTCAGATTGTGATCTCAGTGTCATGGGATCAAGGTCCCCTCTCCCTCTTCCCTCGTCCCCCACGAGCCCCGTCCCACGCTGAGTATGGAGTCTGCTTGTCCCTCTCCCTCAGCGCTCCTTACACCACTCTCAAATCAATAATCTTTAAAAAAAATCTTAAATGTAATATTTGAGTAGGTACAAAAATAAAGTTTCAAAATTCAAAAGGTAGAAAGGGATTGTACAATGAAGTCTCACTCCCACTCGACTCCTAGTTACCCAGTTTCCCCCACCACAGGTTGGCAGAGGAGGACTTTAAGTTCCAACTCTTGGGACGCCTGGGTGGCTCAGTCCGTTAAGCGACTGCCTTCGGCTCAGGTCTTAATCCCAGAGTCCTGGGATTGAGCCCTGAATCGGCTCCCTGCTCAGCAGGGGACTGCTTCTCCCTCTCCCTCTGCTGCTCCCCCTGCTTACGCTCTCTGGGTCTTGGATCTCTCTTCTGTCAAATAAGTAAATAAAATCTTTTTTTTTTTAAAGATTTTATTTATTTATTTCACAGAGGGAGAGAGATCACAAGGAGGCAGAGAGGCAGGCAGAGAGAGAGGGGGAAACAGGCTCCCCGCTGAGCAGGGAGCCCGATGCGGGCCTCGATCCCAGGACCCTGAGATCATGACCTGAGCTGAAAGCAGAGGCTTTAACCCACTGAGCCACCCAGGCGCCCAGTAAATAAAATCTTAAAAAAAAAAAAAAGTTCCAACTCTCTAATTCATGTGATTGGTCTTCCAGGCAACCGCCCCTTTCCTTAGAGGATTTCCAGAAGTCACCTCAATAACATAAACTCAGGTGTGGTTGAAAGGGGCTTGTTATGCATAACAAGACACTCCTTTCACTTTTATGGCTCTAGAACTATTCAGAAACCGCTGAAAGACCAACTGTTATAACAAAAGATGTTCCTAGAGCTCTTACGAAATTTCAAGGGTTTTAGGAGCTCTATGCCAGATACATATTTCCCTTTTATAAATCATAAATTGCAGTCTATGACATTAATTGTAAATATATCTTTTTAAATATTTTATTTGTTGGAGAGAGAGAGAGAGAGAGAGAGAGAGAGAGAGAGAGAGAGAGAGAAAGAAGGTGCACAGACAGAGCAAGTGGCACACAGAGGGAGAAGCAGATTCCCTGCTGAGCAGGGAGCCTGATTCGGGGCTTGATCCCAGGACCCCAGGATCATGACCTGAGCCAAAGGCAGATGCTTAACCAACTGAGCCACCCTGCCGTCCCTGTAAATACTTTTTATCCAGTTTTTTGTCTTCTTTTGATTTATTCATTTCATAAGAGTTTTTGCCAAAGGGAAATTCAAATTTTTATTAGTTAAAATAGTAGTTAAAGATATCAGGTTTTACATTTATGGCTTCTATGCCAATCTTTGGAAAAGTTACCTTACTCTGAAATGATTTTAAAAACCTCTCCCATAATTTATAGTACTTTCATAGTTTCTTTTAAACAGTGAAACCTTTTTTTTTTTTTTAATATTTTGTTTGAGAGTGAGACAGAGCAAGCAAGCACATGAACAGAGGGAGGGACAGAGGGAGAAGCAGACTCCCCGCTGAGCAGGGAGCCCCACTCAGGACTCGATCCCAGGACCCTGGGATCATGACCTGAGCTGAAGGCAGATGCTTAACCAACTGAGCCACCCAGGTGCCCCTAAAGTGTGAAATCTTTGAATCAGCTAGAATTTATTAGATGTAAATTCTAAAGTAGAGATATAATAATCTGTTAACCTAAATAAAGGGATAAACTGAAGCAAGCTCAAAATACCAGAAATCTAGCTTATCTGGGAAAAGCAGAGGAACTGTAGCTCAGGAAAGACATGTTCAAGCAAGCTACAGGTGAGTTTGTTAAGGATTTGGGACAGGCTGTATTACCAGCTAGAGTTCAAACAATAAATTCATTGGCTTGAGGATGGGGAGAAATTCTTGGTGGACGTTCACTGGTTAGGAGATAAGTCTGTCTTCTGAAAATCAGGCATTTATGGGAAATCAGTTTCAGTTCTTAAATTCCATGCTTCTAAAGGCACATGTGAGGTTCTACATTTCATATCCTCCAGCTCCATTTCAAACGGAAAGCCTTTCACAAATCTGCTTTTTCCTTTGATGGTTTACCTTGTTGTCTCAACACCATTTACTGGATGAACTAACTTTTTGGTGGTGGTGGTCTGAAATGTCACCTTTATATCCTCAATTCCCATATATACACTTTGGTCTGTTTCTACACTTTTTTTTTTTGATACACTGATCTGATTATCTGTGGACAGTATCTCATTGTTTTAATTATTATTGTTATTACAATATGGCTGATTTCTTAGCACTAGTCCTCATAGATTGAACCACCCAGGCACCCCCATGTCATGCTTTTTCATCATGTCTTACATCTTTCAGTCTTGTTTTTAAGTTTTCTTCAAAAAGATCTGGGTATTTAATTTTTTTTTTTGTTATTATAAAGGGGGGCTTTTTTTGAATTGCATCTTCTAGTTGGTAGTTGCTCATTTAAAACAATAGATTTTTTACATAACAACTTTGCTCCCAGCCACCTTACTGAATTCTCTTATTTCTGTATTTTTTAAAAAAGATTTTATTTATTTATTTGACACAGAGAGATTACAAGCAGGCAGAGAGGCAGGCAGAGAGAGAGGAGGAAGGAGGCTCCCCGCTGAGTAGGGAACCTGATACGGGGCTCGATCCGAGGACCCTGAGATCATGACCTGAGCCAAAGGCAGAGGCTTTAACCCACTGAGCCACCCAGGCGCCCCTCCTACTTTGTTTTCTGTTGCATTCCTTTCAAATGAAAATTTATGGAGGGTAACGATTTTAACTTTTTCTTCTAAATCTTTGCTATTTCTGAAATTGATATGATGACATTCTAGTCAGGAGAAATAAAGTGACTGAGGAAATTATATAATATTGTAGGTGAAAAGTAAAGTGGAAAACAACTCAAACTGGGTATAGGGGAAGAAAAAATTTCCCTTCTTCCTTTCTAGATTCTTTGGTGGTCTCATAATAAAATGGACATAAGGCAGATTAACAAGAGAAAAACAAATTTAATTGCATACATACAAAAGCCCCATAAAAGAGATGAGACTCAAAAGAATTGACCAAGGCAGGAAGCCTTTAAACCTTTAAGACAAAGAAACAATACATTTATAAGAAATAGACAAGACAAAGGGGTTTGGGCTTGGGGATAGTGAAGTGGTAAAGAAGTAACAAGGTTTGTTTATACAGTCTCTGGCCCTAAATCCTGTCTCAGGTCATATGCATGTCTTCTACCCTTCTGCTACAGGGAGGACACCTTTCACACAGGAGATTTAGAATCCCCCAGCAGGGGGACAGAGGCAGGTAGGGGTGTCTTTGCATTCGTTGTTTCTCAAGTATCTTTAATTCAAAATAATCAATATGTCAAAGTGGCATATTTTGGGGTGACAGAGTATAAACCCCTACTAAGGAGGTAAGGGAGATAGTGCTGAGTGTGGGGAAAGCTGTAGTTTTAAATAGAGGTCCAGAGCAGGCCTCACTGAGAAAGTAACATTTAACAAAGACTTGAAGGATGAAGGGTATATGGGAATTGATCATTCCAGGTAGATGGAACAGCAACCGCAAAGGACTGAGGTGGGGATGCGCCTCACAATCCAAAAACCATGATGTAGCTGAAACTGTAAGCAAGGGAGGAGTAGGAGGAGATGAGTTAAGGGTGGGAAGTGGGGCAGATTTTCTAGAGCCCAGGAGGTCCCTGTCAGGCTTTGGTTTTACTGAGATAAGGAGAACAATTAGAGTAACTCGATCTGATGGATGTTTTAGAAGAATCTCTTAGTTATCGCATTAAATACTGATGTTTTGTGAGTGTGTGTGTGTGGGGGGGGTGGATTGTGGCAGTTAGAAGCTAGAAGACAGCTTAAGAGACTATTAAAATAATCCATGTGAAGATGATAGCTTCTAGATTTGTTTTAAAGGGAAAGTCAGGGCGCCTGGGTGGCTCAGTGGGTTAAAGCCTCTGCTTTTGGCTCAGGTCATGATTTCAGCGTCCTGGGATCGAGGCCCGCATCGGGCTCTCTGCTCAGCAGGGAGCCTGCTTCCTCCTCTGTCTCTCTGCCTGCCTCTCTGCCTACTTGTAATCTCTCTCTCTGTGTCAAATAAATAAATAAAATCTTTAAAAAAAAAATAAAGGGAAAGTCAGCAGGATTTGCTGAGAGACTGTATATGAGGTATGAGGGGGAGAGGAACCATCACCACGGAGATAGAACAGCTTTGGAGGACAGCCCCACTTTGGACATGTAATGTTTGGACATGGACAGTACAGACAGAACTGTACTGTCTTGGACAGTAGAGTTCTAGATGAGGCAGCTGGGTATATGAGCCTGGAGTTCAAGAAGACCTGGCTGGAGATACACATTTGGGAGTTGTGAGCTTGTAGACTGTATTAAAGCCACAAAATTACCAAGAGAGTACTGATGGAGAAGAAAGGGGCCTAGGGACCGAGCCCTGGAGTACAAGGAGAAGAAAAGGAACCTGCAAAGGACACAGAACAAGAGGCCAATGAGGTCAGAAGGCAAAGAGGAGTTTGCAGTTGTCTCGAAAGCCAAAATGAAGAAGAGGAATCATAGAGGGAGTGCTCAGCTGAGTCTACCACGGCTCACAGGCTAAGGAAGAGGAGGCCTACACATTCATCCGTAGCTCAAGCAACACAGAAGGGCATTCTTGGTAACCTTGACAAGAACAGTTTCAGTGGAGGAGTAGGGTGAAAAGTGAGACTGATTTAAAAATGCAGATAGAAGAATCAGAGACAGGCTTCCTTGGTTTACAACTGAAACAGTTTTCCTTAAGGAACCCAGGGCAGGTTTTGAGATTTTTGTGATTTGTGATTGTCATATATTCAAGGTTTGTTTCCTTAAAAATTTAAGACCTACAAAACCATCTCTGATCAAGTTGTGAAGTCACTAAAATAAGTCTTTTCTGTAAAATGGATGGGGAAAGAAGAACAGAAAGTTCATTTCATTAGCCATTTGATTTTCTGAATGATTACAATACACAGAAGTTAAAGTTTCTCTGTAAGTCACATTTTTTTAAAAGACGTTATTTATTTACTTCAGAGAGAGAAAGCATAATAAGCACAGGGGGTGCAAAGGGAGAGGGAGAAGCAGGATCTCCACTGAGCAAGGAGCCTGGTGGGGAACTTGATCCCAGGACTCTGGGATCATGACCTGAGCCAAAGGCAGACGCTTAACGACTGAGCCACACAGGCGTCCCTGTAAGTTACATTTTTTAAAAAAGATCTATTAAAAAAATAAATAAATAAATAAATAAATAAATAAATAAATAAAAAAGATCTATTTATTTGGGAAAGAAAGAGAGAGAGAGAGCACAAGCATGAGTGGGGGGTAGGGGCAGAGAGGGAGAAGCAGACTCCCTGCAGAGCAGGGAAATCAAAGCAGGGCTCCATCCCAGGACCCTGAGATCATGACCTGGGCTGAAGGCAGCCACTTAACCAACTGAGCCACCCAGGCATCCTCTCTGTAAGTCATATTAACATAAGAGTGCTCCATGAGGTCTAATTTACAGAATAATCAGACTCCTCATACCCAATGGTCAGTTTATTTGTCTATTGTGTTCACTTCCAACTTCTCTCTCTACCCCACCCCCACCCCCAACACCATCCTTAGAATGTAGACTCAACGCGAACAGGAACCTCTGTCTTATTGACCCCTGAATTCCCAGCACCTAGAATACACTTTGGCACATGGTCAGTAATTAAATACTAAGTGTTAAATAAAATGAAATGCATGTTATGGAGGCATTTTTGGCTGTAACTACTGGAGGATATGCAGAGCTATCCTGGAGACAGAAATACTAATACACCTCCTACAATTCACAGGACAGCCCCTCACAACAAAGATAATCCAAACTGAAAGGTCAGTAGTGCCAAGGTTGGGGAATGCTGCCTTAGAGGAAAGAGGAGAAAGAAGTAGCTTGATTCACGTAAGACTTGGGTTTGAGTCCCTGGAAGAAGAAAAGGGCCTCCAGCAGCAGCCTGGTATATTAAAATTCACTCCAGATACGGCTGGCTCTCACACAAGAAAACATCTGGTATGGCCTGTAGGGATTCGCTGGTGTGAACTTTGTCACTGGTGCTGCAGCAGATAAAATCTAGGCTGCAGTGTAGGAAGAGAGCAGGGCAGAACACAAAACAATGAAATATTTCCAACAAATAGAAACTGAGGACTATCCTGATATATAAAGGAATATTATTTTGTTAAGAAAAAGAATATCCCAGGAGAAAAATAAGCAAAAGACCTGATCCATACATATCACAAAGGACTGATAAAAGGCCAAAGAATGGAAGAAAATGGTTAACTTCATTAGTGTTCAAGGACGTGCAATGTGAAACAATGATGTTTTTTTTTTTTTAAAGATTTTATTTATTTATTTGACACAGAGAGGGAGATTACAAGTAGGCAGAGAGGCCGGCAGAGAGAGAGGAGAGAGGAGGAAGCAGGATCCCTGCCGAGCAGAGAGCCGGATGTGGGCCTTGATCCCAGGACCCTGGGATCATGACCTGAGCCGAAGGCAGAGGCTTTAATCCACTGAGCCACCCAGGCGCCCAACAATGATGTATTTTAATCCATCAGATGGGCTAGAATGACACAGACGTTTAATACCCACAGTGGGTGAGAGTACGGGACAGCAAGCAGTACTGATACAATTCCTTGGCCGTGGGACTTCAAATGATTCTTTTCCTTATATTTTCTTTTCTTTTTTCTTTTTTTTTTTAAAGATTTTATTTATTTATTTGACACAGAGAGAGAGAGAGAGAGATCACAAGTAGGCAGAGAGGCAGGCAGAGAGAGAGGGGGAAGTAGGCTCCCCGCTGAGCAGAGAGCCCAATATGGGCCTCGATCCCACGGCCCTGAGATCATGACCTGAGCCAAAGGCAGAGGCTTTAACCCACTGAGCCACCCAGGCGCCCTATATTTTCAACACTGTTCTAAAAAATGAGCTTTTAGCTTCTAAGTCATGATGCTATTGTCATCTGAAATAGAATCCCCAAATTACAGAAATACGTATTATATATATATATATATAAACTTTCAATGTTACTGTGCCTGCCCTAGTTCAGGGACAAATCTTTCTGCCACCTAGCTTTCCTCCTCATTATACTGAAATGGGATCCTCCTGAAAATAAAACCCACTTGGTCACTTCCTTGCTTGAAACTCTTCAGTGAATCCCATTCCAGGGGACCCCTCACATAGTCAGCCATCAGGGTACCCTCCCAGATTTTTTTTTTAAGGATTTTATTTATTTATTTGACAGAGAGAGATTACAAGTAGGCAGAGAGAGAGGAGGAAGCAGGCTTCCTGCTGAGCAGAGAGCCTGATGCGGGCCTCCATCTCAGGACCCTGAGATCATGACCTGAGCGGAAGGCAGAGGCTTTAACCCACTGAGCCCCCCAGGCGCCCGCCCTCCCAGATCTGATGCTGTCCAGCTCTCCTCCGTGTCTTCCCTCACACTTTTGGTTCAAACTTGACACAGTGCTTGTGACCTTTGTAGCTGCCTTGCTCAACTCATTAATTTGCCTGGAATTCCTATAGCCCCTTCCCTGCTAGGGTACTCTGACCTGAAGTTCCTACAGTCCCTTGGGCTGACAGCCATTATTTCACTTAGCACAGAGCCTAGAAATCCTCTTCCCCTTCCTCCTTACAAACCAGGGTGTTCTTAATTTTTGTATCTGTTGTATTAGCACACCACCAGCCTGGTGAATAGAATGGTTAACATTTATTTATTTATTTTTTATTTATTTTTTTTAAAGATTTTATTTATTTAACACAGAGAGAGAGATCACAAGTAGGCA